>CM042137.1:10214758-10239758 GCA_023376005.1 Doryteuthis pealeii
CACCGTGTGAGCTAATAATAACCATATACTATTACAATATATATATATATATATTGTTAAAACAACATGAACAATGATAAATACACAAACTGCTTATGAGTTTAAATAATGAATACTAAAACATTCAAACATGAATTGTTCAAGATATATCTAAGAAACAAATATTATTGAAGTTAGATAACTTTAAAAAGATAAAACGAAAATGTTTCGGTTTTAAAGAAACTTCAAACAGAACTGGGTAAACAGAAATAGTCACACTTAAAATAGACTCGTAAGAATATGAACATTTATTAAGAAATGAAGAAGTCCTTTAAAAGAAGCCAAGAGAAGAGCTGTGTTAGATATTTAAGTCTAAAATATCAAAGAAAATTCTTTTATACTCAAGTAATTAAATCTTTACATCCTTTTAGTTCATTCTACATTTTCCCTCCATTTTTATCCAAGTTCAAAGAAAATGGATGCTTTTAAGAACCATATTTTCCAGCCAATATGAAGCATGGTTTACAAGGGTACTTGAGAGATTACTGCTCATTCAAGTTTGAGTTTTAGTAGTAGGCCCCACCCACAAGTCATCAGATATCTACATATGCACTTTTGTTATGAATTATATATACAAATGACATTAGGGGCACCTATGGTGTAATGGTTATCATTGTAGGAATTGAACACAGTGACAGGAGTTCAAATCCTGGATAAAGTTGGTTATATTTCACATAGTGCTAATACACTTTGGAAAGGTATACATCCAATTATTTTCCCTCCAGCTATGGGTAAATAGTAGGGCAGACTGGGCTCTTTAACTTTGGTATGGCAACCAGTATAGGAGAAAGAAAACTCTGAATTCTAACCAGTTAAACTCTGCATTAAAAACAACTGACCTTGTGTCACATCCTGCTCATGTGGAAGGTTGGTGAATACATACAGATGACATTATATAAGTATATAAAGTTGTAGTCAGTAAAGTTGGCAGAGTGGTCTATTGTCAGTATCAGGTGGATAGCAAGGGAGTCCATCCTCTTTTCACTAGTGCTAAACCAGGGAGATTATTGTCATGAAGGGGAGTGCCACACTTAGCATCAGGTCATTACGTTATCACACAGATCAAATTATCAAAGCTGTGCTACTTATGTGCTGAGTTGGTGGGGACCAATATTGAACCCAGAATCTTTTGATTCCTAGGCAGATACTCTACCGACTAAGCTGAACCAGATGATGGTCAGCTGAAAAGTTCCTAGGCTGACCAAGATAGGCTCATGGAATGTGAGCAAATGAGGTTTATGTTTCATTATAGTCCCTCTTGTGGTTGATACATGCTTTTCATCAGTGTTACAGTGCTTAGATCCTACTGGTAAAAAAAATCATAAACAGCAGATAAACTTTTCAGTCCACCCTTGTATCTTATTATCTTACTAGGGAATAACAGTTTTTAGCTATTACTATGTAAAGAGGTAAAATAATTTTGGGAGAGTGTTTTCTTCCCTTCTGATTACCCAGACCAACTATCCTGGCATGCCAATAACAAGGGATTCTAATAGAATTTTATAGAGTGCAAAGAGATGTGGATTTAACCTTTTCTCAATGCATTGGTACAAAGTAAACAAAAGCAGTGGAAACTAGGATTTGAACTTGGTTTGTTCATTTTCTTTTAAATACTGGCAGCCATTTTTTAATGTATGTAACTACACAAACCCCTCCACCATGAGCAGGATACGACACAAGGTCATTTTTTTAAATAGAGTATAGCTGGTTTCAATTCAGATGAATACATGCCACTTTGATGATATATATTGATATATAATTGTTATAGGCACCTCTCATGGTGTAATGGTTAGCAAGGTAGACTGACAAACCATGACTAGTGAGTTCAAGGCTCACTTGATGCCCCTTACATTTGGCCTTGTGCCAGACCTAAGTGAAGCTGTTATAGATGTAGGTATTCACACGACCCTTCTACATGAGCAGGATGCAACAGAACGTTCAAGGGGAGTTTAACAGTTTTGAATTCATAGTCTTCCTTCTCCCAGACTGGTTGTAATACCAAAGCTCATGAGCCCAGTCTGCCCTACTATTTACCAATAGTTGAAAGGAGAATAGTTGGATTCATATCTTTCCTAAGGGTATTAGTGATATTACAACTAGTTTCGTCCAGGATTTGAATTTGGTTTGCCATGTGCATTTCCTATGACTAGAACCATTACACCACTATCACATCCACCTCCAAATTGCAACCAGATATAAGCACTCATAACATATACACAAATATCCACACACATGGCCTAACTTTTTATTTCCTTATATTGCTGACTAGAATAGATAAACACCAAGTGATAAAAGAATCTTTCTATCATTTTTTCCGCAGAATATTTTAAGTAAAAATATCTTTATACAACACTCCATCATCATTCTTTTTCTTCTATTCATTTTTGTTTTTTTCAGATCATTTTAAAATGTTGTGAACAGCACCAAATGCATTAGATTGAAAAATTTCCCTGAAATGCTTGCAGATTAAAATAAAAAGAGAATGAGAGAGAGAGAGAGAGAGAGAGAGAGAGAGAGAGAGAGAGAGAGAGAGAAGGAATCAAAGAAACAAACTCCCAAATCCATTCAGAATTTTTTTTTTAATTTGTAAAAACAGATTGGTAATATTTTTTTTTATAGATCATAGAATGAAAACAAAACATTTCTAATCTTTGCCTACTTTTTTTTTCTTTTTTGTAAATTTTAAAAACTGATGAAAAAAAAAAAAAAATTAAATATTTTTTGAATATTATTTTGTTTTTGTCTGCAATCATATAATTTTTTTTTTTCAAAATATTTTAAAGAGATTCATCATTTGAACAGATTTCAAACTGTATAGACTCGTGATCTGGTAAATATTATGAAATATTTTTGGGCAGATAATAATTTATATGAAAGGGCTGGGTTAGTTCAGTTGGTAGAGCATTTGGCTAGAAACCGCAAGGTTCCTAGTTCGATACCGGCCCTCGCCAACTCAGCATATGAGTAGCACAGGGATCTGTGCGGTAAAGTAAGGATCTGAGGGTAGGTGTGGCGCTCCACCATAGACGCAAAAACAATCTCCTTGGTCTAGCGCTAGTGAAAATGGGATAGACTCCCTCACTGATTGGCTGATACCGACATTAGGCCGCCCCGACGACTTTACTTATTATTTCTATTTACAGGGGCCAGGTTAGCTCAGTTGGTAGAGCATTTGCTTTGAAATCGCAAGGTTCCTGGTTCAATACCGGTCACTGTCAACTCAGCACATGACTAGCATAGATTGGGTATTCTGATCTGTGTGGTAAAGTGGGGAACTGACGGTATTTGTGGGGCTCAACCTCAGCAAAAAAATCTCCCTTGTCTAGCACTAGTGAAAAGGGAATAGACACCCTTGCTGTCTGGCTGATACCGATATTTACAGAAACATTGCTTAATGTTGATGATCAGAGTGAATAAGTAACATAGTCAATTGGTAAAATGAATTATCTCATCCATGGCACGAACAGACTAACAGGCTGAATTGGTAGAATGAATTATCTCGTCTGTGGGATTAAATTGGTTAATTAGTAAGATGAGTTATGTTGTCCCTAGATGATTGTTGAGAATCAGAGTGAATGGGTAAAGAAGTGTTAACTAATCCTTTCCACTAAATTGTTCATTAAGTAAGCCATGTTATCTCATCGATAACACTAAAAGGTTGAATCGGTTAGACAATTTTATCTCATCTGTGGGAACTGTGGTGAATTGGTAAGATGAATTATCTCATCCAGATAACAAAATGGGTGAATTATTAAGATGACTTATCATATCCACAGCAATATCAGGATGAATTGAACATTTTATCTCATCTTTAATACTAAATGGGTGAATTAGAAAGACAAGATATCTTGTCCATGGGACTAAATGATGGAATTGATAAGACTTGTCTCTTCCACTAAAACTGGTAATAAAATGACAGTGATTTTATTCTACTTTTATATTCCCACATATATCTATCCACCTTATGTGGTGTAATGGTTAGCAAGCTAGATTAGCAGACCATAGTTAGAGTTTAATTCTTGATGGGTGCCCCATATATGATAAAAAGGATTGGGGTTTGCCATAAGGGCAATAGGGTTGGGACAATCATATAGGTTCTAGGGCTTGATATGACCAAAGTGGAATGTTGCATGTCATTGACTGTTCAGCCACCAAGAATTCATCATTAAGTATCACAGGAGTCTTACCCCTCTGCAGAGGTGCAGTTGGTGTATTCTAAAGCCCCAACTGACAATGCTGTATTATTCATGATAATGATGATAGTTCTGTTTATTGAGGTGATGATCATAATGTTATTTTTGTATCATTAATGATAGTGATGATGGCACTACTATTATTATTATTAGTGTATTATTCCTTCCTTTTTCTTTTTTTTTTTAAAATTGAAATAGATCACTAAGTAGGCCTGAGCCTATTCTAGCAGTGACCAGGCTTGAATTCAGAGTTTTCCTTTTCCTAGATTGGTTGCCTAACCAAGGTTAAAGAGCCTATTCTACCCTACTATTTACCCATAGCTGGAGGAAGAATAGTTGGATTCATACCATTCCCAAGGATATTAGCGCTATGTGAACTGTGGCTTCAACCAGGAATTGAACTGGGTTGACGTGTCCATTTCCTACAACTCTAACCAGTACGCCACTGCGCTTTTTTTTAATTATTACTGATGATAATAATGATGATCATCATCATCATTTCATCATGTTTTATAATTAATGATAGTAATGATGCATATAAATCAGAGCAGTTATTTTTTTTTTTTTATAATCTGATTGATCACCACTCAGCAAAATTGATGCAAAATTTAAACAAGTGCATTCAAACTGATCCCACAATCCATTCTGAACCTGAGTGACATTAATGTCATAAGAAAAATAAAATAAATCGAAGGTTTTACAGGAACAAATTTTATATATCAATTTAATCATGATTTTCTCATTTTTGTCCAGGGTCAGATAATTCATTTTCAAAATTTTAAATTAACAAACACCTCATTTAAAATATTAAAAAAAGTTCAATTTCTACCCCAGCCAAATATCTACGTTCGTCATACAGACTATTAAACATTTGGTGTGAAGGGCCAATTTAACTCAGTTGGTAGAGCCTCTGTCTCAGAAACATCAGGTTCTGGGTTCAATACTGGCCCTTGCCAACTCAGGGCATAAGAAGCACAGCTTGGATCTGTGAAGTGGGCAGCTGTTTATAGGTGTGGCATTCCATCTCAAATGCAAAACTAATCCTGGTGAGTGAAAAGGGGGATAGACTCTTTTTCTGTCCGGCTGATATTGATGACAACAGTCCAAAAGATCTAAATAATACAAATTAAAAGTACACTGTTTATTTACTCAAAGCCTCGTGCCCCATTTTTAGGCTAACTCTGGCACAAGGTCCTTTTTCTGAGAGATTGTATTCCTTAATTTTGCTTTGAAAAAGTCTTGCCCTAACCATTTATGGGATTATACCAACGGGGTGGCATGATGATGACGATAGTATTATTATTGTGGTGAAGATCATGATGTCATTTTTGTATCTTTAATGAAAAAGTTTATTGTTTAATTACTCAAAACCTCATGCCCTATTTAATCTTATTTGTTGGTTTTTTTTTTAATTTTCTTTGGTACATGCGCTGTTCACCAACCAAAATGCATAAAAACTAACAAAATTATGGGCGTCTGTAAAATGTGCATTGTGAAACCAATTAGTCATTTTGTTTTTGTTTTCTTTCTTAGAATTGGTATCTTTGATTCCACTGTTCTGGAATGAATCAGGAAGCAAAAAAAATGCACCAGTAGAGATTATTTGTAAAATCAGGCAGAACGGTGGATCAAATTGTGTCTGGGGTTCTCAAAGACCATCTCTACTACTTGGCTATGTCACTTGTAATATAATTAGAGACTCTCCTCTCAGCTGAATGCCTAGTCTACTTTTGTCTAACAGTGAACAAGAACAAACTGAAATGGTAAAAGAATGATGCAGAGAAAGAAAATTGAATTATAAGTCTTCAGAGAGAATAGTATTCCAAGACAAAAAGAAGCAATTACTGCCAAACATTAGAAAAAAATCACAGATTTCCATGATACATATTGATATCTGTGTGTGGATTATATATATGTATATATCTATATATAAAGTCATATCTACATACATAAAAAGAGAAACGTGTATTTGAAAGCAAATATTTATTTTTTTCCTTCAAATAGTTTACTATGGTATCAAAGAGATATTCCTATCTCTAAGGATGTGACTGAAAATATTTCTCATGGCTATTATAAAAGTTTACCATATTAATTCTAATTTGATTTTGATGGAAAAAAATTATTATTTAGTTTTGAAACTTATAACACCCCACAAAGAAAAGAAAAAAGATTGGCTCATAAATACTTATTAAAAAAAAGATATATATTAATCAAAAAAGAAAAGACGGGTAAGAGAGGAAGTAATGAGGCTATATATTAGATGCTTGTTATCTGCATCAGTGGAAAAAAAGGTATAAATAAAGGATGGAAAAAGAAAAGGAAGGGAAAATAGAGAGAGGTATATATATATATATAGAGAGAGCACACCACACACCCCATCAGCTCCTCATTTTACCACACAGACCCAAACTATACCACTCATGTGCTGAGTTGGCAAGGATAGGTATCAAACCCAGAACATTGTAATTCCAAGACAGATGCTCTATCAAAAGATCTAAACTGAAACACTGTTATTACAAAATTATCAATGCTCTGCACCTTTAAAAAGACCTATCAATTCTTACACAAGTAAAATGTCTTTTGCTAATGTAATAATATCATTTGATTGAAGTTTTGTTAACTAAAATGGTCAATATGGCCGATAAACAATTCTGATCTTAAAGAATATAAATTGGCAGGAGCTCTTCTGGCAAAAGAGGGAGAAAAATATTCTTTTGACTGTTTATAGGCTTAACACTAAATGAATGCAATAGACTCTCATTTGTACATGAGAGTTATGGTTAAGTGAAAGGAACCAAGAGAGCAACATTTTTGAGGTTACATTACAAGGGGGCAAAACAAATGATATGTCATAGCTTATAAATTGATTCCCATTCAAACTAATATCCTCAATGTAAAACTGTTGTGAAGAAATGATTGTGCAATGGTGTTAAATGTAAAGTGGACCTCCAGCACTCAATATTATTGCCTGAATCCAAATGGTTTTCTTTTCTTTTTTTTTTTTCTTTTTTTTTGTAGTTGCACTAATATACAATAAACATAATAAGTAATTCTGTAAGCAAGCTTTTTATTTACCTTAAAGTGGAGGGCAGCAATAAAACATACCCTAAGTGCTTCTTCACTTCATACTCTCAGCACACATCATAAATCACTCTATTTAAATATTTTCATATAGAGACTAGACTTGCTTATATATATATATATATATATATATATATGTATGTATGCATATATATCATGGCGATCCTTAAAGATATACAGATCATCATGAAATACATATATGCATGCACAGATTTTTAAGTATACATTGTTATATACATATGTATAATGGACAGAAAAGCTTAAAGAGGAGCTCATAATTCTTTTTAACTATTTGCAGGTGGTTTTCTATTGAGAAACGGCACAAGACTAAAATCTACATGATACTCTTCTCTCAAGATGTTGAGTTTCTTTGTTAATGGTATATCAACTTTGTAGATCATTTAATGCCAAAGCCATCCTTGTAGGAGAACAGTAGTGGTGCTACTTAATCTATAGCTTGGGGATGAGGGGATTCATACCAAGGGTATTAGTCCAAACGTGAACATAATAGTATGATTGGAGTTTGAACTAGCTTACCACAATGTTACAATCCAGCATTTTAAACCACACAGGGACTCCTCTCCCAAAATATATAGGGATTTATCTACACATGTAGAAACAGATATATTCATGTACTTGAAAGTGTGAGCATATATTTCCCTTTACTTCAAATAATTTACTATGATATCAAAGAGATATTCCTATCTCTAAGGATGGGACTAAAAAATATTTCTCATGGCCATAATAAAAGTTTACCATATTAATTCTAGTTTGGTTCTGATGCAAAAATATATTATTTTGTTTTTAAACTTTTAACACACAACAGAAAATTGGCTAATAAATTTTTACTTCAAAGAAAAGAAAATAGTCCCTCACTTTCTATCTTAGCAAAGAATTAAACTAAGAAACATACTTGTGGGGGGTAAGCAATATTCCATTAATATCTTGGAATGATTTAAATCAATATCAATAAAATCAAGCAATTTTGATTATTCAAAAGCAGTTTTTTTTTTTTATTTAAAGATTTTCTGATTGAAAATATATACAGTATTAACCATAAGTACACACCTCATTTTTTTAAATAGATTGTCTTCTTCTAAACTAAAGTTACCAGGATTTTTTAAAAAAAATCATTTCTAGTGGAATATCATACAATCAAAACAGATATTATTCAACACCAAATTCCACAGCATTGAAACTGAATAATCAAAAGTATTAATATGTACCAGTCCAAAAATAAAAATAACTACACCCTTATACAAATTTCTACATAGTATATTTTCAAACACAATTTATTTTTTTCCTAAGTTACAGAGCTACAATTCTTCAGAATTTGGTAATAATTATTACCAATAATTATTTTTCCTTATTGTATGATGTTTAATTATAGTAGTGATTGTAGTAGTAGTAATAATAATAACCCAAGGGTTTGGAAAAAAAAGATTGGAGAACTTGGAAATTAGAGGAATAATCAAGTCCATCCAAGCAACAGCATTGTTAAGACTGGCAATAATACTCAGAAGAGTCCTGGAGACCTGAGGAGACTTGCTCAAGTGTACCTGCCTGGTATATTAAAAAGGGCCTGTTCAGCTCAGTTGCTAGATTGTCCGTCTAGGAACCATAAGGTTCCTGGTTCATCAACTCAGCATATCAGTAGCACAGGGATCTGTACAGTAAAGTAAGGAGCTGATGGTAGGCGAGGCGCTCCCCCTCAGATGCAAAAACAATTTCCTTGATCTAGTTGCTAGTGAAAAAGAGATATATTCCCTCGCTGTCTGGCTGATACCAACTTTAGGCCACTCCGACTTTATTTTTTACTTATTTATATCAAAGAAAATCAAGCTGATACAGGATGGGTTTCTTATAGTAATCTATGATTCCATTGATAAACATCAATCTTATAAAGAAATTCACAATGTCAACCAAAATAAGATATTAAATATATGAAAAGTATCATCAGGTCAGTGAAGTGAAAACATATCACTGAATTAAACATTTCTTTTGAGTAAAACAGCAAGTAAATTCCTGAATGTAAGATGGAAAAATCCAAAGATATAAAAGGAGACATGCTGAGATAATGAATATATCCTTTATCACAATGAGATGCTGAGAATTTAATTATCAACATGACATTGGCAACCTTATTTGAAAAGAGGAAATATATTGATATGCTCTGTAACACTATCTTCATGGATCTAGCATTTTTATACTGTGACAGAGTGAATTAACAAAACTGGTGATACTGAAGGTATTGCTGGAGTTCCATGAGTTAGTAGCAATTATATGTAGGTCCCAAAACCATCCCTGACTACAGAGTCATTTGATGAAGGGCTCATTAAAGGTACTATGCCTGTTTTCAAGGCAGAAGGTATATGTAAGATAATTCATATATATGGTGAGATCAAAAGAAGTATTCACTGAAGCTTTAAAACATGCACAGCTGGACAATTTATATAATAATGGTTGGCTGGTTGGTTAGGTTTTATGGCATTTCAACCTTTGTTGGGTTATTTTACACCAAACATGTTTTGTTTTATTCATTATTGACAGGTATTGAAATAATTTTTTAAAACTCATGTTTTCATTTTAACCCATAGATGGGACCTTAACAGGTACTACCACTCAGGGTCAGATTGGACCTGGGAATAATGGCATTTACCTCAAGAGTTAAGATTGAGTACATTAAAAGAAATATCAGAACTATATCAAAAGATAAGTGTTAGAGATGCTTCATCCAATAGAAAACTCACAGGATAGGAGAGACATGGACTGCTCTTGACAGATTATTGATCCTATGAAAATTAATCTCTCTGATAATATAAAGCGAGAATTCTTCCAAGCTTTTACAGTGCTACTGCATGGTTGCATCACTAGGAATTAACATAACGTTTGGAGAAAAAGTTAGATTTAAAATACACAAGGATGCTGTGTGCTGTCTTGAACAAATTGTAGAAGCAGCACCCAACAAAACAGCAGCTGTATGGCCACTTACCACTTATCACACAAACCATCCAAGTAAGACAAACAAGACATGCTGGACATTACTGGGAAAGTAAGGACTGGAATTGCTAAGGTAATCGAAAGTGTCCCACACTCGTTCCTGTGATGACACTAGTCCAATTTGTATTGGCCCTTTGATAAGATCAGTGGTATGGAGAGGGGAGAATTGCTGTATGGAAAACTGCCTGGATTTTATATAACCATGTCTAGGCCTGTATCCTGGAGAAGAAGCAAGACTTTCCAAGCACAAATCCAAGGTCTCATGAGACTAGCAATTGATGCCACACACACACACACAAAAAAAATGAATAAATAAATAAAATAATAAAAATAGAATAATTCAGCTGTAGTAATTAATATATTTTATAGTAATTCTCCTAATCCTTAAATATACTTACTATTGTCTTGAATCTCATGAAAAGAGTGTATCAAATTTTTTAATTGATGTTTTGCATAAGTGCTGCCAATACTTGTTGACCTGCGAAAAAAAAAAAAATAGTTCAGTAAAAGGGAAATGTTATAGAATAACTTTATCAAAGAAAATACATAATATTTTTTATATTATCCAGTTGAGATCAGAACAATTGAGTTTCTGACTCAGATTACTTAATTCAAGTTGGTTTTAGTCACAGTGGTGAAGATAAGTAGTTGATAATACCAAGTGTGCCTTTGAATTTCCTTGATGTTTGACTATTAAAATCTGGCAATTATTTGGCTTTAAACATAACTGTTACCAGATATAAGATTAAAGTTTATGACCAATTTGGATACTTAACCATACTCTGATTACCCCCCCGCCAAAAAAAAAAAACAACACTCAATACATTAAAATTTAGTTATTCTGGTTAACATATTATTATAATGGAGATTTGGTGTCTGTCAGTCTGTAACTAAAACTATGTCACTGCTTATGCCACAATACCCTCAGGAATTTCCTATGTTTATCAATGAGCATTTAAATTATACCTCCAAATAATTAATACATAGAAAAAATCTTATTTATTAACAATGTCTCTTTGAAAATCTGAGTTAGATTTGCCTCAAAACAACCCATGTTATTAGTGTGTTAAAAATCATGCCAGGCTTCTTATATATCACTAAGATATAATGGTTTACATGATATATGGCCAGTTAATTTGCATACTGGTTTTAACAAAACCGCATTTAATAAATAATCACTTGGTGTTATTGATCTGTAATATTATTGTTTGATTCTCCAATGTATTAAAATAAATCCTATGAATGATTTTATATAGAAACCAATTAAAATATAATTAAAATAATTGTGTAATCTTTTTATATGTATTCTCATTTCATTAATTTGATATATTTCATTAAACTAAAACTTAAATACTTACATCCAGAGGGTACATATTCTTCATAGTTTTTATAATGTATATTCATTCACTTTTATTGTGTATTTACCCAACCCATTCACCAAAAGCAGGATGTGACACAAGGTTGCAAGTATGGGGCATTCAGCAAGGATCTGTGAGACTAGCTTGCTAACCATTACACCATGATGGGGCACCCATTTACTTTCATTTCTACTGAATTAAAGTAAATTTCAAATTATTCAGTTATTTACTAGGATGAGTCAAATGTTTTGTAATATTTTGGTACATGGTAGTTTGCAGCACATATATCATGTGATTGAAGTAGTTGAAATCATGGGAGGCACCTGCTGTGGTTGGTAGTATTGTGGCAGTTGGTGCACTGACATGTTGTGTGTGGCTTCAAAGCTTCACAGATGAATGTGCAAATAGTCTAATTCAGGAATTTATACATTACGAGTTCAAACTGGGTTATAACACCATGGAAGCAAAACAAAAACATTTATTGGGTGAAAGGTGAAAGGGCAGTTAATCACAGCAAAGGAACCAGATAGTTGAAGAAATTTTAAGGATTAGGTTGTTGCTTGCACCTTTCAATCCACTGAGGACGATGGTGTAGTGTCCCCCCCAAAAAAAATGTGCAAGTAACTCTGCAGGCCAATTCTTGAGTGACAGTCTTTGGTGCACTGAATGCACACAAACTGTGATGCTTTCTGGGGCTGCTGTCGTTTCTCCCTCTTTCTGGCTCTTTTTGCTGTTGAGGCTACTCTCCTCTCCATCTCACTATGCCTTGCTAAACATTAAGGCACCAGGCTGCTCTATTTTTGCATCTACCTCCCACATGTTTGTGTCGATATGACATATCATGATTCTCCTGCAGACATCTTTAAATCATAGGCGTGGTCTACCAACCGATTAGAAGCCTTTTACTAATTCGCCGTACAAAGGATCTTTTGGGATGCAGCCATTTTCCATTCTCCTGACATGTCCAAGCCAGTAAAGGCACCTCTCACAAAGAATGGAGAACATGAGGATTAGGTTAGGTAGGTCTAAAATCATGGATTCAGAGTTCATGCTCCAAGCAAATCTGGCAAGTATCACTCGGAGAGTATCAGGTAAGTCAAGCATCTTACATATATGGATAAAAAAAATGATAATCATATGATAATTGAATAATAATATAATAATTGAACTAATAGTAAATATCCTTACATGAAACCATATATTGCCTACAAATCACTCGTATTCGATATAAATACTTGAAACCATACATACTTATGCTAATCTTTCATATTAAAAAAGTTAGCTTAGTTGGTAGAGTGTTCTCGCCAACTCAGTGTATGAGTAGCACAGGGATCTGTGCAGTAAAGTGAGGAGCTGATGGTAGGTGTGGCACCCCGCTTCAGACACTAAAAAACAATCTCCTTGGTCTAGTGCTAGTGAAAAGGAGATAGACTCCCTCGCTGTCTGGCTGATACTGACTTTATGCCACCCCAACGACTTTACTTTATTGAAACTAAATAATTGCTTGAGAAAGAATTGACATTAAATAAGCCAACAAGAGTTGACATGCCATTAAATAAATCTTCCATACAATTATCTATTTCTTCATATGACTATTAGAGGTCATGGTTATTTGGTTATTTTATGTCAATTAAACTGAGAATGATCTCTTTTAACCGACAATTTATATGGAGAAAAATAGTACTGCATTGAAAGAGCAATTTTACAACCTCAGCAAAAGCATCCCAAGCTATTGGTTGGTTGGTTGAATTTTATGGCCTGTCAACATCTGTTGGCTTATTTTATGCCAAAGATAATTTTGTTATTCATTCTTGATGGAATTCAAAATTTTTATAAACTCAATTTTATTAAAACACATTTTTTACATTCTTTTTCTATTTAATCCATAGGTGGTACCCTAACAGGTACTACAACTCTAGGTCAGAGGAGACCTGTGAGTAATAGTGATGAAGGGGTAACCCACACTCCCCAGAGCTCCAAAATCAGAACTTTACCACTAGATGCTGCTGAATTGTGCCTCACATTACTAAAATAGTCCAAAACTTTTGACTCACCCTAGTAATATCATTAACGTTATTTTTGTATATTTAGTGTATTCAACTAAACTGTCCACTCTGTTATTTAATTTTATTTGTAATGAATAAAATAAGTAAATTCTAAATTATTCACTGCTATTATAAAATATTATGATTGCCATTCTTGTATACTGAATGCCATTTTAGCTTAGTCGATAGAACATCTGGCTAGGAACCATAATGTTCCAGGTACGATACCAGCACTCGCCAACTCAGCACATGAGTAGCAAAACTTGGATCTGTGCAGTACAATGGGGAGTTTATGGTAGGTGTGGTGCTGCACCTTAGATGCATAAACACTCTCCTTGTCTAGCACTTATGATAGGCTGTCTTGCTGATACTAACATTAGACCACTGCATCGACTTTACTTTTTTTTACATAATGGATAGCAAGTAGTGCAAGTTTAGCAAGTAGTGTAGAGTAATTAAAAATAACAGTGGAATATTATACTGCAAGTCAAATAGTTTGATAAGTTTTGAACTTAAATTCATCTGGAGTGGGCATCTCATTACCCTAGAGAGTTACATGATCAGGTGACACTGGGAAAATAGTTTTTAGTTGAGAGGAGTCTAGCGGCCCCTGCCAACTCAGCACATGAGTAGCAGGAATGGATCTGTGTGGTAAAGTGGGAAGCTGATGGTAGGTGTAGTCCTCCATCTCAGATGCAAAAACAATCTCCCTGGTCTACTGCTAGTGAAATGGGGATAGACTATCTTTCTTTCTGTCTGATACTGATAATAGGCCACTCTGTCAACTTTATTTTTTATTAGGACTTTTATGAGCCCTTATCCAAAAATATTTGTTATAGTTCATGTATTAAATTTATTTGCAAATGTAGCAATTGTTAGAGGACAATTCATAGTAATTTACTCTGATTAGCTTAGAATGGTGCAATCAATAAGAATTGAACTCACTAATAATGATCTGCAAGCTGAGCTCGCTAACCCTCATACCATTATAGGCAGCCTTATTGGTTAGAACTAGTAATATTTACTCAGCTACAGAGAAAAAAAAATCACATTTCATAATGACTGTGTAATTGGTTTTTATTTGTACTGAATCAAAGTAAATTTGAATTGTTCACTCTTATTTGACTATCATATTTAATATCATGATTGCCTTTCTTGTATATTGAATGAATTAAACTAAACTAGTACAACTCCTGTCCCACAATATTTACTCTGTTTTATGAATTAAATTTATATAGCAGTTGTAAGTCATAGTCATTTACCAAGATTGGTTTAGTTTGGCACAAAGCCAGAAGTATGGGGCACCTAACTCACTAACTACCATACAAGTTGGCCTTATTGAACAGAAGTAGTAACATTTAGTCAGCTATAGAGAAAGAACTTGACATTTCAAAATGACTGTGTAATCCAACCAAATTTGATCAAAGCTGAAAACAAACAAACAAAAAAGAAATTTATTATTTTAATTGACAAGATGTATGTGTATCTTGAAATCTGCTGGGAATTTTAAAGTGTGAAAGAGATACTGTGAGAGTAAATTTATTCAGTAGTTGTGGCTGGATACAATTCAACTCTGTTAGTTTTCCTTTCATTTATTATTCTCGTGAAATGCAGTAATCCACATCAGTATCAAATTTCCCCTTTTTCATTTTGAAAATTCAAAATTTGAAATCAATTGTGCTTAAAGATTATTATGGATGGTTGTTAATGGCATCATTTTACTTGCATGAATATTCTGTAGAGATGAAACGAACACTTTGGATGATTGAAAAATTAATTTTTAATATTGCCCCCTTTTCGCAAATGTAGTTTTGCATGTTACTATTTGATCCAGATTCACAACTGCTGCACATAGAAGTTAACTTTCGCGAAAATGAAAATTGAATATTAAATTATTGCGCCAAATTATAATTTTCATCTTTGAATCCATCAAAAAGATTGTGACAACATTGGTATGTCAAACATGATTAATTCTTCACATACTGACATTTCTACAAGTGAAATTATAGCGGGAAATAGCAACAGTACAAGTTATCTCCCCTGAGGCTGTTTTTGGACATTATCTACTTATGTAGAAAATACAATGTGGCTTTATATATATATATATATGCTTGATAAAAATGGCATGGACTATATATTTAAGTAATGTTAATAACTAAAAGAAAATGTTGAAAAAAATAATGTACTTACAATTAAAGACCATTAGTAAGGAAGCACCAGAAAAAAAAAATGACTTGCTATATTTTGGGAAATCCTATAGCCTTCAATTGGTGATAAAAAAAAGTGTGTGTGTGTGTGTGTGTGTGTATATATATATATATATATATGTGTGTGTGTGTGTGTTTGTGTTTTATATATGTATATATATCCGTCTATTGGTGGTATATATATCTTGTTTGGGCTTTAGTGTGAAGCATTAAAAATATTAAAAACTTGGTTATTTAAGTGTCAAGTTTGAAACTTGACACTTAAATAACCAAATTTTTAATATTTTTAATGCTTCACACTAAAGCCCAAACAAGATATATATACCACCAACAGACGGATATATATACATATATAAACAAACATATATCAACGAGAAGCATATATGGATTCCTCAACACACACATATATATATATATATATATATAGATAATTTGAAAAAAGTGAAAAAGACAAAAATAAAGAAAATGGAAAAATCACACCAGTGAGACCTGGTCTGAGGTCTTCAAAACATCAAAGACTGAACTGATGAGACAAAGAAAATGTCAAAATAAATTTATATCCAAACCAAGGTATCCATATATATATATATATATGTGTGTGTGTGTGTATTTGGGCAGCATTCTTTCATTTATACATGTAGAATTAAACAGAAGACATGTCTCCTGTTTAACAATTTTATTAACAATCTTTTTGAGCTTTCTGGCCAACTTTTTTACATTTCCCTCCTAGTTACTCTCACTACTACTAACTTGAAAAAAAACTGGAACACAAACACATCACCCCTGATGATGGCACTTCAAAGTGCTGAAAGTACTTGGGATAAAAACTTTGGTAGACTAATCCACGGATTCCATCCAAATGTAAAAATGTTGGTCAGAAAGCTCGAAAAGATTGTTAATAAAATTGTTAAACAGAAGACTTGCCTTTTGTTTAATTCTCTCTCTCTCTCTCTCTATATATATATATATATTATTTATTTACACACACACACACACACACACACACACACACACACACAGAAACACAGATGTTTTAAACTTGATGGAGGCATCTCCCCGATGGTAAGCCTCTCAAATTAGTAGGCCAGTTCACATACCTAGAAAGCGATGTCAATATATGCATAGGAAAGGTATGTACTGCTGTAGACAGATTATCAATCATATGTAAATCTGATTTCTTTGATAAGATAAAGTAAGAATTCTTCCAAACTGTAGCCATGTCAGTGTTACTATATGGCTGCACCACATAAATTAATGAAATGCTAAGAGAAAAAGCTAGATAGGAAGTACACAAGGATGCTGTGTGTTATCTTGAACAAATCCTTTGGGAGAAACCCCCTGCTCTCACAAGAAAGCAGTTGTACAGCCACTTACCCTCTATCACAAAAAAAAACCATTCAAGTTAGACAAACATGTCTTGCTGGACACTACTGCTGAACTAAAGGACTCATAAGAGATTTTATCCTGTGGACACATTAGCAACTTAATAACAAGAATATATAAAGAATAAACAATAAAACAAATATACTGAAAAATAAGTTTTATTAATCTATATATAAATGCAGATAAGAGAATTATTTCTTACTTTTTAAATCCCAGGCAACACTGGGTAGATTTACAGGTATAAAATAATAAATAGATGGATTTATAAAAATTTCCATGGCATTGTTATTTTGAAAATCAATCCATCTTAATATCTATTGTTGGATTATTTGGATATAAGGTGCGCGAAAGACTGCAGCTTATATTTATAGACTGTTCCAAAACAGCAGGAGCTGAATTAACTAATCAAACATGACCAAACATGGATTTAATTTACTATTTAACGACAGCGATAAATTGTCCTAAAAATACTTGCTAGATAGACTGCTTAAAGGAATGACCAATGGGATCAACTCTGATACAACTTTTTACTTTGAGGACAGACAAGGATTATATCTAGTACATCTTTCTACTTTGAGGACAGATCAACAAACAAGGATTAAAACGGATACTACATCTTCCTACTTCAAGAGAGGATCAAAATTTATGCCACAAAGAATCTCCACTGTAAAACTGCATTCAACTATAGCCCTAAAATAGTCATGCAAATCCTACAAAAAGGACAAATCTTATTTTTATTAATAAACTTAGGATATTATCAACTAAATGTCTCCAAAACCATCTATATTTCAATGATTTGTTTTTTCTTTGTATAACACAAATAAAAACAGCAGCTTGTAGCAAGATTTTTGTTAGCACAAATGCTTACAAGAAATAATTTCCAATTCAATTTGCAGCTTAATGATTATAGCAAGGTTGTGTTCACTCTGCCCTTTATAATTTCTCAATGGAGAGAAGTATTAAATGCTACTTATAGAGTACTTCCCCTTATTAGAGATTTATGGGAGCACAAATGATTATTGGTTAGAAGAAAAAAAAGTTCAATTCAATTTGCAGGTTAATATTACAGAGGTTGTCAGTGTTCATGCTCCCTCTGATCTTTATAATTTCACAATGGAGATTAAAGTATTAAATACTAATTATGAAGTACTTCCCCTTAGTCATCACCTGGGTAGAGAAGAAAAAAAATGTGGTGTAATGGTTAGCAAGCTAGTCTTGCAGATCCATTTATACTGAATAGTGAGTTCGACTCTCACTGGATGCCCCATGAAAATCCTAAAGTAAAAAGATTTTGTTAATCCGGCCTGAAAAATATAAATAAGTAAAATTGATTGTTTTGTGCTTCCATATTGATTTGTTTAAATTTGAGATTCATAAGTAGAATTTCAAAGTTATTTTGATTTTTTAATATTTGTGAATATGAACTAAATCTTTATAGTCTTTGCACAAAAAGCTAGACTCAATAACAGTGAATATATATATATTACATATTTACTTTGTTGTTAACTGTTTTATTTTCGTAATTTCTTTTGGACATACATACACACCAACTGCCCTTTATATATGTAGAGATAGACGACTTCATATTCAGATTAATGGCTGCTGAAAATTGAGGGTGCTAGATCCATGTGGGAATTTTTTTGCATTAAGTTATTTATCAAGAGGAAGAAATTAATTTGCTATAGCAAATGCTGTCAAAATAAAATAAATTTAAAAGATAACACACAAAAAATCATTGCAATATTACAATATGCTAGTCGAAAAGAAACATATTTTTCTTCACAGAACTTCAAAACAGTCACCTAAAAAATCTACAATTCAATTTGCAGTTTGATAATTATAACAAGTTCATAGAGTTCATGTTTATTGTGGCCTTTATAATTTCTCAATGGAGATAAGTATAGTTATAAGATACTTCTTCTTATTAGATTTGAGTTGATGTTGAGCTCAGTGGCTACTGCAAAGTGAGGATGTTAGATTCATGTGGAATTGTTTTCTATTAATTTAGTTACCAAGAGAAAGAAATCAATTTGCCATTGCGGTTGCTGTCAAAAGAAAATAAGAAAACAAGAAAAAAGCAAAAAACAAATAAAATAAGAAAATATCATTGGAATATTACAATATGCTAGTCAACATATTTTTTCCTTACAGGACTTCAAAAATGGTCATCTAAAGTTCAATCATTTTCTATTTATCATTTAGGAAAAAAACAAATAAATTTTTATTTTTCTTAACTATATATATATATATATATAAATTTTAATTTTTAGGTAGCATAGCTTAATAGTTGCAGTTAAGAAAAAGAAAACAGAGTTTCTGTTTTGTAGAGATAACTCTATTTAAGCAAAATGTATATATATATATATATATATATACCAACACTTCTGCATGAGCTGGATGTGACTCAAGGTCAATTTCTTAAGTAGAGTTTAACAGTTTTGAATTTAGAATTTTCCTTCTCCTAGATTGGTTACCTAGCCATAGTTAAAGAATCCAATCCGCCCTACTATTTCCCCATAGCTGGTGGGAGTAGTTGGATTCATACCTTTCCCAAGGGTATTAGCGCTGTGTGAAATGCAAAGAGCTTCATCCAATAATTGAACTCCGGTTGACAAGTCCATTTCCTTATACTCTAACCATTATACCACTCACTTCCTATATATATATATATATATATACACAAAATTGGTTTTTGATTGAAAAGATTCATATTTTGATGTTTAGATAAAAAATAACAAAAGAAATCTGTTGAATATTGCGATTATACATCAACTGAACTGAATTCAAATTTCAAGTTGATGAACAAAGTCAAAGGTAACACCTTTTGGTTTACATCCCCTCAAGTTAGAGAAAAAGAAAAAAAATGAAAATTTATGATGGGATGACATTAAATAACCATCTTGGCCTCTTTATCAGAATAGAAGCAGAAATACATGAATTGAAATCCTTTGAGCAAAAATATTTATTAAAAACCTAATGATTGTACATCAGCAGCATTCAATTCTAAATGCTCAAGGGTCTTTTATTCTGATTGGTTGCTCTTTCTTTTTTGCAACTGTTTGTGAATATGTGTAAGTATTTATTTATGGACATATACAGATATTTATTCACTGGGGTATAAATGAATGTAACTGTCTATATTTCTGTTTTGTAGAGATAGGTTTATTTAAGTAAATATATATATATATATATATATATATATAGAGAGAGAGAGAGAGAGAGAGAGAATCTATATTTCTTTTTTGTAGGGATGACTATATATATGTGTGTTGTGTGTGTGTGGTATATATATATATATATATATATAAAGAGAGAGAGAAAGAGAGAGTCAGGATTAATATAGAATGTGACATGTATATAATGGTGGAGTAATGTAATTTCCTTGTCGGAAATGGACATGGTGACCATAATTCAAATCCTGGATGAGGTTCTTTGCATTTCACATAGTGCTAATATGCTTGTGAAAGGTATGCATCCCTCTATTCTCCCTCCAGTTATGGGTAAAATAGTAGGGAAGACTGGTCTTTAATCTCTTTTATTTACAATCTATGTTGCTTACTTAATTGTCATAAAATACAAAAGGAATCTGAGCATTGTGATAAAATGCAGCAAAAAATGAAATCAAGATAAAGAATAGTAAAAAAAATTAGTAATTTTCATTTTTGCAAAGAAAAAAGAAGTATTAATTCATCATGTCTTTGGAAGATTTAAAAAAAGGCCATCAGAAGTAATTTTAATCTGAGCTATATGAAAAATAATACGTGGACTACTAGTTTGAGTCATAGGAAATGGATTCGCCGACCAGAGTTCAATATCTGGACAAAGCTGTTTGCGTATCACATGGTACTAATAACCTTGGGAAAGGTATGAATCCAATTCTCCCTCTAGCTATGAGTAAATAGCAGGGCAGACTGGGCTCTTTAACCATGGCTAGGTATCTAGTCTAGAATGAAAACTCTGAATTCAAATCTGTTAAACTCCACTTAAGAAATTAACCTTGTGTTGCATCCTGCTTGTGTGGATGGGTTGGTAAGTATATATGACAAATAATACTCGTGGTATTTGTCTGAATTATTGAGATGAGGCTTGACAATTGGTATTATTTGGATATTTGGGACTGTTGTCCTTACCTTTATTGTTATACTAGAAGATCAAGGTAAAAAAGAGTCAAAAAATTAATAATGTTATTTTTCATTACATTTTTTTCTTTGCAAAGAAAAAAGATGTATTAATACATCATATCTTTAGAAGAATAAAACAGGCTATTAGAAATAATTCTAATCTGAACTATATGACAAATAATACTCGTAGTGTAATAACTATTGTCATAGAACATGGACACAGCAAACCGAGTTCAAATCCTGGTCAAGGTTGTTTGCATTTCACATAGCATTAATACCCTTGAGAAAGGTATGAATCCAACTATTTTCCCTCCAGCTATAGGTAAATTGTAGAGCAGACGGAGCTCTTTAAAATTTATAGCAACCAGTCTAGGAGAAGGAAAACTCTGAATTCAAACCTGTTAAATTCCTCTTTAAAATTTGTCTTATGTTGCATCCTGCTAGTGTAGAGGGGTCGGATAATTACATATGTATATAATTCATATATATACAGTAGGTTTTCTTTTAGAATTAAATAAACAGATAAGGATTGTTATTCCAGGATTTTTAACCTGTTTTTTTCCTGCCAGTGAGAAAAATTCCTCAAAAATAAAAACTTGATGTAAACATGACACATGTTACTATAACAGTGGAAATCACAAGTAAAACCAGGTTGTTTCTAAATTGCAAAAATCTTCATTTCCAGCTTTAAATCGTCAAAATTTGAACAAAAGATTTAAAATGGGATTGTATTTGTTGTATTATTATTATATCATTATCAATCTTTCATATAAATTTTATCAGTTTAAAGTTTTATCATCATTATCACCATGTTGCACTGTCAGCATTGATTCCCTCTTTGTCTGTTTGCCTATAATAATAATAATTTGTTTACGCACAGTTTTAGTGTATTAAGTATTCTTATCTGATACTAATAATTTACATACTATTATATAGGATCAAGTATTCTTACCTAATTCTACTAATTTATACACAGTTATATGGTTGCAACTAACTACACCTATACAATAATTATTTGTTTGTACATAATTATGTGGCTTCAAGCATTCATGTTCAATGCTAATAATTTACACACAATTATATAGTCTCAAGTATTCTTAATCAATAATAATAATCTATATAACATATAATATATATAATATATATATATATATATATATATATACATGTTTATGAAAATGGAAATAAATCCTATATATGTAAGTATGGAAAATATGAAAAACGAATATTCAGATGATTATTGTGGTGGTGTATTTAATTATGAATGAATAAATAGTTCTAACTGTATTCAAACATTTCGTTTTTTTTTAATATATTGGATATATCAACCATAATCAGGGAAATATCAAGGAGCAATGTGATTTTCAAGTGAGAACATTTCTTAAAGGAGCTTCATGATATCATATCTTAATATTGACCTGATGATGGTTAATATATCCAATATATATAAAACCTAGAATGCTCAAACATAGGCAGAACTATTTATTTATTCATAAATAACCATTCTCTGAGTATTTGATTTTTTTTCATATCTTATATATATATATATATATATATATATATGAGAACACTTGAAAAAGAAAAGGCAACCAACCAGAATAAAAGACCATTGAACATTTAGAATTGAATGCTATGATGTACAATCATTAGGTTTTTAATAAATATTTTTGCTCAAAGGATTTCAATTCATGTATTTCTGCTTCTATTCTGATAAAGAGGCCAAGATGGTTATTTAATGTCATCCCATCATAAATTTTCATTTTTTCTTTTTCTCTAACTCAATGGAATTGAAGCCAAAAGAGAGTTGTAATTTTTTCTTCTTTTTCTTTTTGTCCCCTATTAACCTCTTTTTTTCCAAAGAAGCATCAATATTAATAACAAATGCAATGGTTATCACCCTATGCCAAACCAATCCCAACATCAAAACCAGAACGTCCTGTTAGCTGGACTTAGAATACACTAACTGGATCCTATGCAGAGAAATAAGCCCCTCTCCAAAAAAAGAGGTATCCTAAGTATAACTTAAACCAGCAGCTAATGGTGAGGCTCTAGTTTTGGAGCTCTGACAATTATGGAGTGCTTCTTTGTTGTCATTACTCCCAGGTCCACTCTAACATGGTGAGGTCGTATCTGTTAGGATCTCATCTATGGGTCAAATACAGGGGATTCCAAAAGTCTTGTCACCTCTACATATTGTTTTTCGCTTTCTTCAATTCTTGTTTTGATATATATATATATATATATATATATATATATATATATCCCAGTCTGTTAATATCTATCTTCGCAATTCCTACAATGATAACTGTTACCCCACCATTATATACATAAGGCATATTTTATATTAATTCTGATTCTCTCTCTGTATATATAAGTATGTATGTGTGTGTGTGTGTGTATATATATATATATATATATAAAGGGCAGTTGTGTGTATATCTGGAGGAAACTTCAAAAATAAAACAATTAACGACAAAGTAAATATATATACAGATTAAATATCACCAGGGCTTGGTTTTTGAGCAAAAATTATAAAAATTCGATTTATATTTGTGAAATGGATTAAAAAATAAAATTTAAATGATGACAGAATGGAATATTTGTTTGCATTTAATATCTTGAATAGTAGATATTAACGTTTATTTTCAGAGTGGCTGGATCAATGCAAGGTCTTTTTGTACATGGGGATTTTAATAGGGTATCCAACGAGGATCCAACTCACAACTGAGTAATAATGGATCCACAGGACTGACATTAAAAAAAATCCCCCTCTACCCTGGCAATGTCAGGTGGCCACTTCTAGTATGTATATATATATAATATATATATCCTAGTGTTCATATCTATCTATCTATGCATTTCCTATGACAGTAACTGTTACACCATGGTTATATATATATATTCTATGTATATGTAATCACATTCTATATTAATCCTATCTCTCTCTCTTTCTCTATATATTCATCCCAGTGTTAATATCCGTCTATCTGTGTCTGTTCATATCTATCCATTTATTTATCTGCATTTTCTATGAAAATAACAATTACACCATGATTATATACATAAGTCACATACTATATCAATCCTGAATATCTTTCTCTCTCTCTCTCTCTCTCTCTCTAATTTTTAATTAAAAAAAATCACTATAATGACATTATTAACAAATTAATAAATTAACCACCATCAAATCACACATACGTATAATTTCTATTTTAAAAAAAAAAAAAAAAATCCCTCATGCTTTGAAAATTAAAATTCCACAAAACTTTATTCCAACCATCATCTCTCCACTTCAAAATCTGTTGCATGCGACATGACGTCATTATAACTATCTTTCTCGCCCGCGTTTGAACACTCTCTTCACGTGAATTTAAAAAAAGTTATTTTTTCGAACATTTAAAAAATTCACCGCTTTCCAACGAATTTCATTTTAAAAAATAAGGATTTACTCTGAGGAAGGTCGAATCTTCTTTGTGTGCGGAACATTTCTACATTTTTTCTATTATTATTATTTCATTTCATTTGGTTATTTAAAAATAATAATAGTTTGAATAATGTACACATGGATAAACA
>CM042137.1:10242258-10312201 GCA_023376005.1 Doryteuthis pealeii
AATTTTCACCTATGAACAATTTTTTTTTAAGTTAATGGATTTTGATTAGAAAATGATTTACTTTAAATGAGAACTGTAAATAGTCTTGTAATGTCTTAAATGAGGTTTAGTGGTATCTGAAGAAATTATTGTAGCACACTTATAATGGATTGGGTAATTCTTAAATTGTAAATAGTAATAGGTAATTGAATTGATATATTTTTGTATGTTTCTAGATGTTATTTTAACAGCATTAAGTATGGTTAGTGTTTTTTTTGGGGGATGATAGGTAAATCTGAAAAAGTATATAACCATATTTAAAAAGACATTTTCCTACAAAGGCAATAATATACACATGCAAACTTATGCTAACACATTGTATATATGAAAATTCATAAAAAAGTTCACAACTGAAATTTACATTGTATAATGTTATAATGTTAGTTCTATGGTATCAATATTTATTACAATACTAAGTATGTGTTTACCCAACCTGTCTGCCATGCCCAGAATGTGACACAAGTTCAACTTTTAATCAGAGTCATGGGTGGTTTGAATTCAGTTTTTCTTTCCCCTAGACTGATATCCTAACCAAGTCTAGAGAATCAAGTCTGCCTGGATATTTACTCATACCAAAGGGAGAACATGTCTTCCCATGTTTTTAGTGAAATGCAAACAGCCTCATCCAGGATTTAAACTGAAGTCTATTTTCTTCGACTTTAAGAGTGTCTACACTACAACACTAATTACAAGGAAGATAATGTTGAAAATTAAATATGTTTTGTAAAATAAATACTTTTTTCCCTCATTTGGCAAAGCACTTGATTACCCCCCATATATATATATATATATATATATATATATATATATATAATATATATAGGTTGGTTTGTTTAATGGCATATCAATATTCATGGTTTATTTAATGCCAAAGCAGAAGAGTATTGGTACTATTTAATCCATAGCTGGGGAGATGAGAGGGTATTAGTCTGAAAGTGAATATAATAATGTGACAGGAGTTCGAACTTGCTAACCATAATTTCTAACTCCAGCACATTAGGCACTATGCCATGGGGACTGCCAACCATATATATATATATATATGCATACAGTGTTTGTGATGTAATGGTTACCATTGTAGTTCACATCTTGGACAAGGCTGTTTGAATTTCACATAGCTTTAATACCCTTGGGAAAGGTAAGAATCCATCTATTCTCCCTCCAGCTGTGGGTAAATTGTAGGGTAGACTGGGATCTTTAAATTTGGTATCACAATCAGTCTAGGAGAAAGAAAACTCTGAATTCAAACCTATTAAACCCCGCTAAATAAATTGACCTAGTATCACATCATACTGGTTGGTAAATATATATATTGATGTAATGAATATGTAAATACCTTGGTACCCCCTCACTATAATCTGATTGGACAGTGTCATCTATAAATATTCGACACTGTGGTACAAGCGTCTAAACCTACTAGTCTAAGCTTACTCGCCTACCAGTCAGAATACCACCATGACTGCTCAGAAGACAAATTGCTATTCGACGCACCAGCTACTACTGTGATAATATACCAAATACCAACTTCCTAATATATCCCTTAACCCGGATATATCATATATATATATATTATATATATATAACAAAACATATAGAAAACATTTAAAAGCACAACTCTATATGAAACCATAGAAATACATTTACAATTCAGACACACACACATTATATATATAATATATATAATATATATATATATGTGTGTCTCTGTGTTTTTGTTGGATGGTCAAAGTTTGGTACAAGGCTACATCTATCGAGCTCTTCAAAAGAAATTCACTTACAACCAATGTTGTTTTTTAAACATGCATGCAACATATCACTGCTATATATATATATATATATATATATATATATATATAGGCATAACAAAATATAGATAATTATATAAAAATATATGTGTATACACAAACATAATGCAAATAAGGACCAATACACAGATGTACATGCCCCCACCCATGAAAATATATACGTGTTATATATACACTGTTAAATTTTCTCTGTTTTTTTCTACAGATTCTTTCCTCTCAGCTGTGTATATGTTTCCACCATTGAGTTCATTTATTCTCAGAGGGAGAGTGCAGATGGCTACTGATTAAAGACCACTCATATATTTCCTTCAATGATATTTGTAGTAAACTACTTGTAATTTGCCTATTCTGATATTATTTCTTCTTGGGAAAGTCTTTTGAGTTTTGGAAATTTTTTTTATTTAATCTACATTTGCAGTAATTTTTCTCCCTTGTGTTTCTACCGGCAGTTTGTTTTTTTTTTAGTATTATTTTCACCTCTCTCTCTCTCTCTCTCTCTCTTTCTCTCTCCCTATTTTGCCTGTTTTTCTTCTTTTTTTTACTTTAGCTTCTCTCTCTAGATTCTTTCTTTCATTCCTACTGTAGCCTAACTCTCTCTCTCTCTCTCTCTTTCTCTCTTCTTTCATGGCTGACTCTTCTCTTTGTTTCTCTTCTCTTTCTCCTTTTTCTGTTAATTTTTCTTTTCCCTTTTTTCCTCCTCGGAATAACCAAATAAAAAGCTGTGTATTCATTTTCTTTCTCCGATTCTATCAGTAGGATATTGAGCACTTGCATTTCCATTGATATTGAGATATGCTTTCTTTCTTTATCTTTCATGAGAGGGAGAGAGTGAGAATGAGGGATGGAGAGGAAGTAGTGAACAAGAGGGAGAGAGTTATAGAGAGAGGGGGGAGGAGTGATAAATAGAGAATGAGAGAGGAGAGAGAGAAAGAGGAGTGAGAGGGAGAGAGAGGGAGAGGAGAGAGATGTGAGAGTGAGAGAGGGGACACAGTGAATGAGAGGGTGAGACAGTGAGAGAGGGAGTAGAGTTTGAATGGGATGGAAAGAGGCAGGGTGTGAGAGTGTGAGAGTGAGAGAGGGAGTAAGGAAGATATAGGCTAAGGAAGAATGCTTCAGAGGGAAAGAGAGAGTGAGTGAATGAGAGAGGGAGAGAGTGAATGAGTGGAGGAGAGAGTGAGTAAATGATAGTGAGAGAAAGGGGTAGAGAGTGAATGAGGAGAGAGAAAGAGAGTGAGGGTGGGGTAAAAGCATGTGTTCCAAATTTAATTCACCTTTCCCTGATCTAAAGAAATCTAATCTGATCCTTGGTTCTTCAAGTTGTCTAAGAAATTTGTTGATATTAACAGGAATATTTCAATGAGTCATTAACATTCTATGATTTAAAAAGAAAAAGAACAAACTCCCAAATTTACTTCACAATATTTTGCCAATTCATTCTCCAATAATCTTCAGACATCCCACCCTATTGGTGGGGCTTAGAATATGCTGACTGTATCCCTGCGGAGTGGAAAGACACCCCACACTGAGAATGACACTAAACTGCATCTGGTAGTGAGGCTCTGGTTCTTGAGATCTGGGGAGTGTGAAGTATTCCTTCATTGCCAGTACTCCCTGTATACTCTGACCAGATTCGTATTATCTCTTAGGGTCCCATCTATAGGTCAAATAGATCTGTTTAAAAAGCAACTACAGAATAAATGTAAATATAAACCTAAATTCTATGCAATTTCCTAATCTCTATGCATAAAATAACCCCAGAGAAATTGACATGCCATTTTAATCAATCAATACGACCAATAGGACAAGACAGACATTTTTATTATATAATCAAATCCATTCTAATATTGTGTTCTTTTGAGTGTTTGCAAAGTTCTTCCAAGCTGTATCAGAGCTACTGTACAGCTACACCACTTGGACTCTATTGAAGCACTTTGAGATGGAACATACTCAAGGCTGTTGCATGCTCTCTTGAACAATCTTAGAAGCAGCATCCCACAGGAAAGCAGCTGTACAGCCACTTTCCCCCATCACACAAACCGTCTGTGTAAGACAAACAAGACATGCTGAACACTGCTGGAGAAGCAAGGACTAATTCATAAGATGTTCTTCTGTGGACACCGACACATGGACACACCAGTGTAGGCTGACCAGCAAAAACATACATCAATAAGCTCTGTGCAAATTTTGGATGCTGTGTTGAGGACCTTCCAGGGGTAATGAACAATATGGATGGTTGCAGAGAGAGGGTCATAGATATCCATAAAGCCAGCACAACCTGATTATGATGATAATAGAAAAATTAGAATAATCATATTAGTTCCAATTACCGTCGAATTGGTAAGACAAGGCAGCAAGCAATTGTAACTTAATACAAATCTGGTTTGCTGCAAATACTACTGCAAAATGCCAGGTTATTTATGAAGCCTCCTACCATCATAGAAACCAAGCAGCCAATCAGGACTCTATGAATGGAATCACCCAAATGCATGAGTGGATTATTCTGGATACCAGTTGTCTTGGCACTGGTTCAGTTGTGCTTAGCTTGTTACTCAAACTAACAGTACGCTAACTCACTTCAACAATTGGATACTAAAAAAATATCAAACAAAAACTTGATTATTAATTCCTATTTTTAGTAATGCATATAGTCTACATTCTGGATTGAGAATTGTTTACAATAATGAGTTACCACTGATTTGTAGTGTTAGTCAAATCTTGTTATGATTGATAAACTCTTCATCTAAGTAAAAAGAAAAAAAACAGCTTGTAGGTCAATGTCTGACTGGTTGATATAGGGTTGAGCAATCACATGACAAGGAATTAAACAGTTTTTTGATCAATGTGAGATTTCATCATTCAATCATTGGATTAATACATATATATATATATATATATATATAAATCATTTTTTAAAAATGGCTCTTGGAATAGTACTTCTCAAACTTTTGTGCAAGAGTTCTAGAGAAAGATGCTAATCCATCTTTTATCTTCTTAACGATGGGTAAAATAATATGGAAGACAGGGCTTTTCTAGCCCTGGTGGCAATCAGTCTAGGAAAAGGGTAACTCATCATCAGAGAGATTTCTTAATCCCATCAAAATCATATAACACCTTGCATTTCACAACTGTTCTCATTCTTTGATAATCAGTAGTTACCTTGCTCGCATCAGTGACACAAAACAAGTTATCAATGAACTCTACTATCATAGAACAGACATTCAATAACTGAGCTTCTTTGTAAGCTCACTCAACTAGCATTAGCAAAAGGAAACCTTTTGTACATTTCTGCATATAAATTTCACCCCATTTGTTGAGTCTAGTGTTGTTTCTTACCTTTTCTTGCTGACTATGAATGTCATACTAACTGAGCCCCCCCCCCAGTTAGTATGACATTCATAGTCAGCAAGTTACCCCTCTTCCATTTTCTCTATTGTGATTTGTTCATACACTATATTACATAATCAAAGAAGTATGTCATCAAATTTCCTTATCTTCCATACTTCAGGAGTTATTTTCTTGAGCCATGCAGCTTTTCTGCTTTTATTTGTTTTTAGGACTTCATCAAGTTCATCCTTCATAAAGTGTCTTAGCTTGATGTCTAGTTGGTTATTAATGAATTTTTTGGCTATTATTATCTGTGCTTATTTAAGATTATTTAAGTGCTTTTCCCCTTCAGAAGTCTATCTTCTTGGCTGGAAGCTTTTAGTTTTGATCCCGAGGTGCTTTTTCTAACACTAGCTTTATTTACTGTCTGCCATGCTAACTATGACTGTCTATCATCTACAGAATTTCTAATTTTATATCTTTGTCTTTGGATGTATTCAATGTTTTTTGCACGTTTTAGTTAGTTATATATAGACCTTATTAAGATGCTGTACATTGATGTTTGTTGAGTTTATTTTTATTGCATAGGGATGCTTTTTTAATGTTATCTCATTTTTCTCTAATTGCTTTCATATCCCAGTGGAGTGTATATTAGGCTCATTGGTTGGTATGCATTTGGATGTTGCTTCTAAGTAGTTGGTGACCTGCATTGTCATACATGAATATAATACTGATGATACAATTCATCTTAAATATTATAGACTTGATGTTGCAGACCAATTATGTGCTCAACTAGTGTGATCTTGTGCCAGACTAAGCTAAGAAAATTAGGAAATATCTATGTTATAAAATATTTTATAATAATGAGTTTGATCTTCATTAGAAGATAATGGGACTTTGTGTCGTATTAAGCTAAACTTAGATATCAATAACTTCAGTCTGAAAATTGGGTTACTTTTATTAGAAATTAGATAATTTCAGCAATTTATATCTGTTAATTACTACTTCTATAATTAATTACAAATTGGTATAGAGAATGTTAAGATCATATCCATATCAATCATTGATATTTCTTTCTATTCTCTGTGGAAATGTATGTATTTACCTAACCCCTCCACACGAGCAGGATGTGATGCAAGGTCAATTTTTAAGCGGAGTTTACCAGATTTGAAGGCAGAGTTTTCCTTCTCCTAGACTGATTGCCATACCAACCATGGCAACCAGTCTAAGAGAAGGAAAACCCCAATTTCAAACCTTTTAAACTCTGCTTTAAAATAAACCTTTTATCATGTCCTGCTTATTTGGAGGGATCCGTTAATTTGCTTCTTTGTTTAATGGCATATCAACCTTTGTGAGATATTTAATGCCAAAACCATGTTTATAGAAAAAACGTAGTGGTACTATTTAACCCATGACTGCTAGGGATGGAAGGGTTAGATAAATACATAAAGATACGATTTTCCTTTTGGCTTACTATCATGTCCTGCTCGTGTAGCGGGGTCAGTTAATTTGTTTCTTTGTTTAATGGCATATCAACTTTTGTGAGATATCTAATGCCAAAGCTATGTTTGTAGAAAAAACGTAGTGTTACAATTTAACCCATGACTGCGGGGATGTAAGGGTTAGATAAATACATAAAGATAAGATTTTCCTTTTGGCTTACTATTTCAGTTTTTTTTCTTTCTATTTTTTTTTCCTTTCTTTCCTAATGTCCTCTGATATATGATTTATTATTTATCTTTTTTTTTTTTTTGTCATGATTTTTTGGAATTAAAAAAAATTTCTCAGTTGAAATCAAACTATCATTTACTCTTTGCCAATCACCTGTAATTTTTTTTGGACTAAATCAATGTTTTATTCTTTTTTTTTCGTACTTTATTCTTTTTCTTATGCACTTTTTTCTTTTATTTTTTATGTACTTTTTTTTCCATCTGGTCAGCCACAAATGAAAATGATTCAACTTGTTTGAAAGTTAGTTCAATCAGGATGACAGCATTTTATGTAATCATTAGGCTTCTTTACTTTTTAAAAATTTTTTTTACTTTTTCTTTTTCACAAAAAATGATTTAAGAAAAAATGATTCCTTGTATCAAAAAATTTTTTTCTTTTTTTTTCTTCTTTTTGGTGAATATTCAATGATGGAAAAATATCCATTTTCTTCACGATGCTAATGAGTTAGATAATTTGAAATAAGAATTTCAGATCACCAAGATGATTAGGACAAAGAACAAAATTTAAAGAGAATAATTTTTTTAGTCTGAAATACTTGGGTGAGTTAAAAGTTTTGCAATATTTTGGTACATGCTAGTTTATGACATGTATATCATGTGACTGAAGCAGTTCAAATCATGGGAGGTACACACTGTAGTTGGTAGTATCATGTTAGTTTGTACACTAACACATAATGTATTGCTGTATTCTGTGTGTGATTATTGTGGATTTTTGTTGTGTGTTGTTATTGTACCTTTTCTGGGAATAAATGAACTGATCCATGATCATTGGTTCACAGCTGTTTAAAGCAGTTGGCAAAACTTACAGAGACCTTTAAGACAACCGTAAATGTATTCTAATTAGGGAACTTATGTTACATATTATGTGGTGTCATGGGTTGTTGACACACTCTGTAGCGAGAATTCAAAGGGACCATTGGTTTTCAGATCAGGAAATGGAAAACTACTAGGATGGTTATAATCCCAACTGACCCCAAAGGTGCGAATCTCATGCATCACTTGATTTAGTTAGAGAATCAGTTTTCAACCTGACATTGAGCAGAGAGGATGCCTATCTCTCTGCTGGGGGTTGTTAACTCCTTGCGCAGCAAATGGGTTAAATAAATCTTGATCAAGGAAATAAAAAGTCTTGTGAGTTGATTAATTGCATGACTAAAAAGTTAGCCCTTAGAAGAGATATATTCACCCATAGTCAGGACTGAACCTGCAGCCTACAGATGACAGTCACTTAGAACTGTATTAATTCAATCTGTTGAGCCATGTGATGAAGTGGAAAAATTCAGACAAATGGATGGTTCATACTTGGAGGTCACCTCACCAGACCCAAATGCAATCCATATATGATACATGGTCTTCTTAGGTTACTCAACCAGAAGAAAAACATGGATAACTTAGTGAGATATTCATAAAGACAGAAAGGCACATATCATCTCCTTATATAAATGATCAAAAGGATAAATATGACAGATGGTTTTCTTAGGCAGCCAATCACAAAAATAAACCTGACACAGTCTTTTTAGTGAGATGACCACTCAGAAAAATACAAATATTTACAAACTTGGGTTTTGGTAGTCTGCATCAGTATTAGTATATATACAGTGTGATCCAAAAACAACAGAATTTGGGTTCTGGTAGTCTGTATCGGTAATAGTATATATACAGGTCGACCCCCCCCCCCATAAAAAAAAAAAACAGAATTTGGGTTCTGTTTCTTTTGGGTCAACCTGTAAAATTAATATCAAATGGAAGGTTATTATAACCTAACAAATGTTACTAAATGAGAAATAACCAAAATGGAGGTTAGAAAGGAAATAGATTCTTTATATCAGTAACAAAATATAATAATTGCCAGCAGCGTGAAGAAAAGCGAACCACTGCTGGTGGTATCAGACTACTCAGTATAATACTTCCATATTTATGAGGATTGGAACATACCCATTAATGTCCATAGGTAGGGTATATAACAAAAGTTAAACTCAAACTGTTTTCCTATGTCCTAAAATATTTCAGAATTATCAATGTAGAGAAAATAGAAAAATATCTACCTTTTTTCTTTTTTTTTTTTTTTGAAGGCATGTATATATAACACATAACAATAGACAAGATGGCTTCTCTGGGTCAGAGCTAATAGGGTTAAAAGTAAGCCATCATAAATCACAATAGAGCACTAATAAACTAAAACAGATTAATATTTATATCCCATAAGTCAAATCAATCAATGATCTTATGACCTAATAGATTGATGAGGTACTGAATTGTTCATATGTAATCAGATTACTTGCAACAGTAGGGTCAATGTATTTTTAAGGAGTATAAGAATAGGAATAATGGATAGATAACTACTAACAAACAGTGAAATATTACTTATAACTAACTATCTGTTCTCAGCCTTGCCTGGGTTATATAGTATCTTATTAAATTTAAGTATACACTTTTTAAATCTCATATTACTCACCATTGGATAACAGTATCTAACACCACCTCGGCGCATGAGTAGCACAGCTTGGATCTGTGTGGTAAAATAGAGAGTTGATGGTAGGTGTGATATATATATTATAGAGCTGGGTTTGCTCAGTCGGTAAAGCATTCAGCTGGAAACCACAAGGTTCTAGTTCAATACTGGCCCTCGCCAACTCAGTGTATGAGTAGCACAGGGATCTGTGCGGTAAAGTAAGGAGCTGATGGTAGGTGTGGTGCTCCACCTCAGATGCAAAAACTATCTCCTTGGTCTAGCGCTAGTGAAAAGGGGATAGGCTCCCTCGGTGATAGGCTCCCTCGGTGATAGGCTGATACCAACTTTAAGCCACCCTGACAACTTTTACTTACTTACATTAAAGATTACAGAGTTTCTTTTTTATTATCTTTTTTTCTCTCTAGTTTTTTTTTTGCTCGATTCATAATTGGTACAGGATTATATATATATATATATATATATATATATATATAAATAAATCATCATAATTAGGTTGTACCAGCAGCACGGATATCCATGACAAGCTCCTGTCTAGCTTATTCTCTAGTCCTATCACTCACCCCTCAGGAGGTCCTCTGTGCAGCATCCAGAATCCGTGTAGAGCTGATCAATGTAGGTCTTTGCTGGATGGCCCATACTGGTGTGTACAGGTGCAAGTTTCCACAGTAGAATGTTACTTATGAGTTCATCCTTACTTCTCCAGCAGTGCCCAGCATGTCTTGTTTGTCTCACTCAGATGGTTTGTGTGATGGAGGCAAGTTGTCATACAGCAGTTAATTTGTTTAAGACTGCATGCACCATTCTTGTGCACCTCTCATCTAGTTTATTTTCCAGGCACTTTGTTATAGTCCAAGTGGTCCAGCCATACAGTAGCAATGACAACTACGACTTGGAAGAATTGTTGCTTTAACTTATCAGAGAGATCAGATTTCCATATGATATTATATATATTATATATATATATTATATATATATAAATAAGTAAAGTTGGCGCAGTGGCCTATTGCCAGTATCAGCTGGACAGCAAGGGAGTCTATCCCCTTTTCACTAGTGCTAGACCAGGGACATTTTTTTCTGAGGTGGAGCACCAAATCTACCGTCAATCCCACACATTAATGCACAGATCAAATTACCTAAGCTGTGCTACTCATACACTGAGTTTGCAGGAATTGGTATTGAACCTGGCACCTTGCGATTCCTTAGCAGATGCTCTACTGACTGAGCTAAACCAGCCTTTTATATATACTGCCCATCCCTGTGTAGACACAGACACTTGAAGCACTCCCTGGAAATTTTTGTTGGGGATGTGACAGCTGAAGTGGGGGTTACATGAAGGTATAATATAGTATTTTTTCTCCTCCTTTGCCTTCATATTGCCCCACCATTTTGTATGGTTTAATCTCCCTCTTTTACCCATTTCATATCTACCGGTCGTTACTTTTGAAAAAGCACAGGTCAAAAGGGCCCTTAAGTTTCTCCTTTTTTTCTTTAGCTCCCTTTTTCTTTTTACTATTTAAAATTGCTGATCAATAAAGTATGTTATTTTTTAAAATTATATATAAATTCAGCTGTACCAAAAATTTGTTTATATATATATATATATATATATATATATATAAAATAACAACAAAAAAGCCTACAAATCCTTGTAGCAATCAGTATTAAAAATAAATACGCAAACATAAATAAAGTAGCATTCAACATTAACATATTAAACATTTTTAATAACTGACACAGTAACCAAAGCACCCACAACTATAATAAACCCTTCCAATGAATGACTTTGCACCCAAATAAAAAAAAACAAACAGTACAAAAAAAAATGTAATAAATACAACATCACCCCCACCCAACCCCACCATCGCCAATTAACAATCAAAAGCATTTGGGAGCTGAATTCAGGACAGTTCCCCTATGAACTGGACCCTAATACAAAGAGACTAGAAAGAAAGATCATAAAAAGAAAAGTTCTATACTTTTTAACCAAACATGTATAAATAATAACATGCTGCCAAAATATATATTATATATATATATATATATATATATATATATATGCAGCAGTTCAGAAGTAGCAAAAATCATTACACAAAAAGACCTGTGAAGTTTCATAGTCACAACTCATACATCATTATTGACTCAATATATCAAAAGAAAAGAAAATTGATCTACCAGATATGATTTAATACTTAGCATCCACAGCAAAAAAAAAAAAAAAATACTTAGTAGTTCAATGCTATTTATTTTCATTATTTGCAAAGAATATAAAGTAAATAAACAAGAATTTTGACCATACACACCAATAGTATATGCACAGACCAGAATCTGTTCAAGAAAATAATATATAAAATTCTCTGGGGCTTTGAGATAAAAACTGATCCCCCTATTCAGGCCAGATGACCAAACTCTGTTTTGTTTAAAAAGAAAAAAAGAAATTCTCGGCTGGCGGACTTAGCTGTTCCAGTATCTGGAGGGAGAATATTTGGATGCATACTTTTCCCAAAGGTATTAGCACCTTGTGAAATGCAAAGAGACTCGCCCAGATTTTAAATTTGGTTGACGTGTCTATTTCAAATGATGCTAACTGTTATACCATGAGTATTCTTTTTATTATTGGGATTTTTCAGACTGTTGTTCTCATCTTTATTGTTATATACACAATGTTTCAGCTGATGTATCCTCCAGCCTAATTGGGAGCCTTCACAGAACTTCAAACTGAACCCTTTATTCAATCAATCAGTGTAGATTGTTCTCATTCCATTAATCATGTATATGTGTATCTATATATATATATAAAAGGCAGTTGATATGTATATATGTGTGTATGTATGTCCAGAGGAAACACCAAAAATAAAACAATTAATGGCAAAGTAAATATATATATATATATATATATATATACACACACATTCACTATCACCAGATCTTGCTTTTTGAGCAAAAATAATGAAAATTTTTCTTTTCGGAGAGTCTGTGCACATTTTTTTGCTGACGCCCCCCCCCTCAGGCTGAATCAATGGAAGCTCTTTTTTACATAGGGATTTTAATTAGACATCCAGCTCATGATTAGTAATAATAGATCTGAGAGAATAATTTTATCCTCTCTTTGCCCAGGCGACACTGGGTAACTACTTCTAGTATAACAATAAAGGTAAGGACAACAGTCCCAAAAATTCAAATAATACCAATTGTCAAGCCTCATCTAAAAAATTCAGACAAATAATTTTACCATATATAGTTACCAACACATCCGCACGAGCAGGATGTGACACGAGGTTAATTTCTTAAGCGGAGTTTAACAGATTTGAATTCAGAGTTTTCATTCTAGACTAGATACCTAGCCATAGTTAAAGAGCCCAGTCTGCCCTGCTATTTACTCATAGCCAAAGGGAGAATTGGATTCATACCTTTTCCAAGGGTATTAGTACCATGTGATACGCAAACAGCTTTGTCCAGGAATTGAACTTGGGTCCATTTCCTATGACTCAAACCATTAGTCTACGCACCTCCATACGTGTATTATTTGTCATATAGCTCAGATTAAAATTATTTCTGTTGGCCTTTTTTAAATCTTCCAAAGACATGATGAATTAATACTTGTTTTTTCTTTGCAAAAAAATGTAATGAAAATTACTAATTTTTTTTACTATTCTTTATCTTGATTTCATTTTTTGCTGCATTTTATCACAATGCTCAGATTCCTTTTGTATTTTATGACAATTAAGTAAGCAACATAGATTGTAAAATAAAACACTTGCCTCCCATGAGATTTGAACTTGCGCCTGAAATCCATTACTTTCTGATCTACATTGATAACTTAATGGACATTGAATGTAAAAATGACCCGAGGGTTACAATAAAAAATATAACATCAATATAAAAATAAAAAAATAGTAAAAAAATTCACATCACATCTACATCTTTTTGTATTGAAATATCTAGCTGCTTTCTCAAATTTCTACAGCATTTTTTTAAAATGTCAGTGCCTTGATTTGTTTAATGCCTTAACTCTTTGCCAACCATATTTCCTCCACAGCTGTACCAAATCTTCTAGGTATTTTTTTACCTGTATGTTGGGATATTTCAAAGTTCACTATCTATTCACCTCAGAACTAAAGTCCTATTATTTTGTAATCTGAGTCCTTCTGCTCAATTATAATGAACTAACCATCAATTTTTGTACTTTGGTGGGAGAGCTGCTGTGAGCATTTTAAAGTAGGCAAAGAGGTGACCAAGATTCTTTTCTCATTTGTCATTTAACATACATTTTGGTTTCTAAATAAATATATTTTTAGTTGCAGGTTATGTTGAGTCTCAGTTTAAGTTGCAGGCAAATTTAACTTTTGTGTTCTTTAATACATCATCTCATATAATCAAACTAATTTTCTTTGCACAGTTCTCAGTATACTGTCACTCCTCTCCAATCAAGTTTATACATGTAATGAGGCCCACTTAAATTATGGGAGAGGAGATGGGCATTGCCAAGTAGCCTCCATTGCCTCGTGAGAGGCTACAAAGCAGCATTGTGCTGCAAAGTACCTCAATGACCTAATAGGATATTGGAGAGTAGATGGGATAAAAAAAATGGAATCGGCAAATTGGATAAAGCTGATTGTGTTTTATCTTCATCATCAGGTCAAGCTGACAGCACAGATTCCATGACTCTCTCTCTCTCTCTCTCTCTCTCTCATCCCCTGTCCCTATTAATCATCTCCTGGCAGGTCTTCGGTGCAGCAACCAGAATCACACAACAGAGTTGATTGATGTAAGGTTTTGCTGGTTGTGTCAACAGGTGAATGTCACTTACAAGTTTGTCCTAATGCGCTTGTAAAAGGATTGAATCAATCCATCTCCCTCCAACTATTGGTAAATTCTATAGAAGATTTGGTTCTTTAGCTTTGGTAAGGCAACTAGTCTGATAGAAGGAAACCTCGATTAAGACAAGCTGTAAGTCTGCAGAGTGGCCTATTGTCAGTATCAGCCAAACAAGGAGGGAGTTTACCCTATTTTTACTAGTACAAAGTCAGGGAGTTTGTTTTGTTGAGGAGGAGCGCCACACCTACCGGATGCTTTACGGCACAGATCATATTACCCAAGCTGAGCTACTCATGTGCTGAGTTGGCGAGGGCCAGTATTCAACCTGGTAAATGAGCTTAAAAAGTGACCTTGTGTCACATTCTGCTCTTGAAAAGTCAAAACTGAGTCATTTAATGTAATTTAAAACTGCACAAGAAGGCAGCTGTACAGCCACTCGGTCCCTATCACACAAATCATCCAAGTGAGACGAGCAACATAAGCTGGATATTGTTGAAGAAGCAAAGACAAACTCATGAGTGACGTTTTCCTGGGGAAACCTGCACATGGGCACATCAGTGAAGGCTGTCCAGCAAAGACCTATATAGATACTAGAGGACTTCAGGAGGGCAATGAGGGATAGGGACTGTTGGTGAGAGATTGTCGTGGATATTTGTGTTACTAGTCTGAACTGATGATGATTATCACTTTTATTTAATCAAAAATTTAAATTTTCCCAAAGAAACTGGTAAAATTTAATGTCTATTTATTGGAAGTAAAGTACTTTTTTAACAAATAAATAAAAAAAATTTAGGTGCATGCAAAAGTTCCTAGCACTCTTTAAAAAAAAAAAAATTTTTTTAAAAAGAGCAACTAGATAAGACTGATTTTTTGCATACAAGTAGCACACATAAAATAACTAATTGCATGATAGAAATTTTTATCAGCATTTTTTTTTTTTATATATTTTATATTCTATTTGAAGAACTTGTATCAGTGAGACTTTTTCTCATATAATCAGTCTTCAATTGATATGCTCAAATATTACCGCAATTCAAGTTATATATATATATATACATATATATATATGCCTATTAAATACCAGAATTCAACAAGATTTATTTCCTTTAATACTGCGTTTCCTGTTTGTAATTTATCAGTAAATCTTTTTTTTCTACAGAATGTAAAATTGTTTGCCGCAGATACCAAGTTCAACACAGTAACACAGAACCCCTAAAAGCTACAACAGAAAAAGAAAGAAATGACAAAAAGATATTTCCTACTTATTAATGTTAGATAAAACGGAAAAGATAAGTCCATTAATATCATATAAATCTTAATTCTGTCACACCAGGAAGAGTTGATCTCCATCAAGTTCCTGTGTAGATATGTTTGTAGATATAGATATTGGATGGATTAATTCTCACATTGTCGGTCTGAGCTCTTCGTTTTTAGTTTTAGTCCTTTCTTTTTTAATTTTTTTTTTTTTTTTAAGTTGTTGTTGTTGCTGTTTTAGTCAAGCAAAACAAATGAATATGATACAAAGAAAAAAAATCATTCACTCTTATCACAGGGCTGGGAAAAAAGAAGGACAATATCATAATTGCTGATTTATAGCTTATGTATAGGTAACATGGAAAATCTTCACCCCCCAACTTGCTGCAATGTGCAACCCCCTCCCCCCTTCAGTGGTATACAAAGGAACAAAGCTTGTGAAAAATTGTTTGATGTCACTACACTTTACACAATCAAGTTCCACCATTTTGATTTCTGATATTTCTGACAATTGACCGATCTTTCTCTCTCTCTCTCTACCCAAGCTTTTTGGCTTTATTTTTTTTGTTTGACAGTAGACTTTCTGTTTATATAAGAGGAAATAATACATTTTTTCTTTCTTACTGCTATTATTAGGCAAAATGATGTGTGTGTTGGACTTGACAAAAGAAAACTAATCTGATAACATTTATATTTGTATGATAATTATCAATGACCGTCCAATTTTCTTTATCTACTTTGTTGTATTTTTAATTTGTTTTCTTTTTTTGTCTGTATCTTTAATTCCTGTTTATTTTTCTCAATTTTTTTTCCCTTTCTTTTTTTATTGCTTACATGTACAGATCTCTTCCAATCATTGCTCTTTTTTGACTCAACATGTTTTTTTTGTCTTCTCTTATTTATTTAGATGGTTCTTTCTTCTTTTTTTTTTTTTTTTTTTTTACTGATGTCTGTTTTCTTTTCTATTTCTGTCCTTTAATTCTTTGGATTTATATTATTCTTTATATTTTCTCTTTCTTTTTCTTTTTAACATCTTTCTTTTTTTCTCTATTTGTTTATTATTCTTTCCTTTTCCTGTCTCTTTTTCTATTTTCCTATCCTTTTCTTTATTTTTGCCTTTTCTTTCATTGTTTTTCCTTTCTTTTGACATTTCATTTCTTTTTTTTTGTACTTTTCATTCACTTTCTTTTTTTTGTTGCCTTTCCTTTCTTTTCTTTTTCATTTCCCTTTTCTTTCTTTGTTCCTTTCCTTTTCTTTTTTCCTTTTCTATTTTTTTCTTCTTTCTTTCTTTTTTGTCTTTGCTTTCTCTTTTGCTTTTTCTTTCCTTTCTACTTTTCCTTTTTCCTTTCATTAAATTCTTTGGAATTTTCTTTTTATTTATATCTTTTCTTATTTCTCCTTTTATTAATTTCTCTCCTTTTCCAATCTTTTCTTTCTTTGACTTTTTTTTTGCTTTTCCTTTCATTTCTTTTTAACATTTTTTCCCTTCTTTTTGCCATTCCTTTTTCCTTTCTTTTCTCTTTTGCTTTTTTTGTCTTTCGTTTTTGCTTTCCCTTTTCTTTTATCTTTCATTTTCTCTCACTTTTTTTATCTTTTATGCCTTTGTCTTTTTTATTTTTTCTATTTTTCTTCTTCCTTTGCTTTTTGCTTTTTTTGGTTCTAATTAATTTCATTTTTCATTCCTCATTTATTTTTCTGTCTTTTTCCTTCTCATTTCTTTTCTCCTGTTTCTCTCCCATTTTTCATCTATCTTTCTTTCTCACCCCCCCCAATATTCTTTACGGCCGTGCCATATTTCTAGCCCATGATTTTGTATAGATCTCCAATCTAATTGTCACCAATAAAAATCAGGTCTCTCAATCTCAATAAAAAAACAAAAAATCATCCCACCATAAAAAAATAAAAACACAGTGTCTCGATGCTGTAGATGAAAATGAAAATACCTCAAACAGAAAGTGGAAATGAATATCTAAATCTATAATCTTGTAAGATGGTGAAGATTTTTCTCATATTTGGTCTGCAATTCAGTTTGAAATTTTCCCCATGATTCAGATACGCTAGCTGATACGGCAGCAATCAAGATTAGTACAAGATCAATAATGAGAAAGTATTAGTGAACGGGGAAACTGTTTCTCTGGTCTGTCTGCTTCCTTTTGGAGAAGACATCATGAAGGACCAAGCTAGGACAAGAGATTCCATCTACAAATGGAAACATGAATATTATCAACAGATGCATATCTACTAAAATAACACTAATCGTGTAAGGTAAGTTACAGTTTAAATGACATTTTCTGTTGGCTGCGGGAGAATACAGACAGTATCTTTTGGGACCAAGTGGATGGTTCCATGGAGTATTCCCCTAAGAGTAAATTTGAATAATGAAGATTTCATCTGGACAGGAATTACGGGGATAACGGAATACAAAATAGAAAGATTTCTAAGAACAGAATTAAGATTAATAAGATGCTATAGTCATTTCTTAATAACGATCTTAATATTTATGAAGTAAAAAAAAAAGAAAAAGGATAATCTTACTTTGTAATTACACAGAAAGAAATGTATAAATAAATTCTTATTTGAGGATTAACGTCTTTACATGATTGCTAGTATAGTTCCTGTCAAAATGATAGGATTATTCATGGATGGATGGATGGGCACTTTGGCCTGGGAACAGAGTGTAGTATCTGTAAACACTGTCAGAGAAACAGAGCATAGTTCCTGAACTACAGTCTATATTGCTAGTATAGTATCTATTTCTCCTTCTAACTTCTCAAGATATATAATCATCATATACCCGATATCTCAAAATAGTCATAAAAGTATTAATAGTTTTAAATTTCTCTTAACTAGTATAGTTTATTAAATCTGAAGTAAATTATGGAACCTTAACAGGTACTACCATTCAAGATCAGAGTGGACCTGGACGTAATGGCAATGAAGGGGTAGTCTATACTTCCCAGATCTCCAGAATTAGAGCCTCACTATGAGATAGAGTTTAGTGTCATACTCAAGATGTCTCTTTTTTAGCAGGGGGGGGGGGGCTAACCACTGAGTAAAATAGTAGGGCAGTTGGGTTTTTAACCTTGGTATGGCAACCAGTCTAAGAGAAGAAAAACACTGAATTCAAACCTGTTACTTAAAAAACTGACCTTGTGTCACATCCTGCTTGTGCAGAGGGGCTGGTAAATACATACTGCTCTGCAGGGAATACAGTGAATGTATTTTCTAAAGTCTGCCAACAAGCCACTCAACACGGATTTTGGTGGAATTTTTGGTTAAAAAAGTGTGACTTATCTACAAGTGTATTCAATACCATCATCCCATAATAGTTGTCACTTTTATTATAAGAATCTATATACATATGTATAAATACAGAGGTATTGTTATTGTTAATAGTGATTATGATTATTACTATTATTAACATTTTCCTCCGCCTTCTCCTCTTAATACAATACATTATAATATTATTTTTTTTTCTTTTTTAGTTTGATATTACATACATTGTTTATATTTTAATCCAAGTTTTTCAATTCTTAAGACTTCAATTCTAATTACTGACACCATAACAACAAAATTTAATTAAAGATTCAAGGAAAATATCCCCAGAGAGGCTTGACACAGACACTGAAGCAAAAATAGTTTTAATCATTGTAGATTTTATTAAGAACACTTTTCCTTAGGAAAAAAAAAAGTTTAATTCTTGTTTGTATTTATAAATAATAAAAGGTTTAAATAGATCAATAATTCTCAAGTTAATTAGTTATAATTAATTGTTTAAGGAAATAGTAAGATTTAGTTAGTCAATCAACATTTTTTTTAGTTGATTAAAAGAGTAATAATGTATCGTAAAAATAATCATCACTAGAATATATATATATATATATATATATATATATATATATATATATAATAATGCATGTTCCTTAATATTCAATCCGTTATCATCTTGCAACACTGTCTGGTTAAAAAAGAGACTGTCCAAATTGTCCAAAATGAAATTCAAAAATGTAAATCCTGATAATATGTTATCACTTATCTGCTGGATTTTATTTCTCAGGAGTGTTGTCACCTCAGCTAAATAAGGAAACATTCCGTTTTATTATAAAGAAATAAAGAGAATCAAAAGGTTATGCTACACAGAAAAAATATAAGGAAGGGGGAAAGAAAGAAAGAAGAATGAGAATAGAGGACAGATAGAGGGGTGAGCGTGGAAGCTGTAATGCTAATCTGTTTCAATCAAACAATGAAAAGAAGGAAAAAAGTGAAAGAGTTGAATCAAGATTATTATATTTTTTACATATTTAATTATTGCAATAGCTCTTAAGTAAACATATCAAACGTTGTAATAATTGAATTAATACTGTGGTATATCCACATGTCCTGCAAGTATATCAGTAATGTATTTTGCCATATTTATGAATAAAAATGCTTAGTAATGCTTTCTAAGTTAGGATAGACACAGAGTCAGAGGCGATTAGAGTCAGTTTTTGCTTATGTGATCATCAGACCAACAGCAGTTACCAAGCACCATTAACTATATATGTTGATTGTTTTTCTTTTACAGAATATCATCCCTTTACAAGTCATTCGATATCAGGTTACTTACAGTTATGCTGTTGCTTAAATGGTCACCCATCTGAGTACTGAATAGGCCCATTGCTGCTAAACTTTGGTAAATTAGCAGGAACCAGTGTTTTCAGACTATATATATATATATATCAATATTTTATAGATAATATGGGTACTCTAATATAAAACAGTGCTTAATATCATTGATAAAGCATATATTTAAATTAAGGTAGCATGGACATGGATTCAATGGCACCTATTTCTCACTTCAGACCAAGTCAGACTTGGTCGGAAGATTGCGTAGTCGAGAAACTGTCAGAAACCAGGTGCCATTAACTCCATGCCACACATTATTAATTTATATACATATGTCTGTGTGTGTTTTGTAAATAAAGGAATGGATGAGGATTAATTTAAATTTAAAATGACAAAAAATTTACATAACATACAAGATTATTCCTCCTTATTGTTGATAATGAACAAGAATTCCTTTTATAATGCAGTAAATTCTTCTTCTTTTTTTTTTTTTAGGTAGGAGAATGAATAAGCCATTTCATTATTATTCTTAGAAAGAAGCGGAACAATAACAATCATTCACATGTTACTGTTTTTATTCTCGTGTCTTGTATTTCAACATAAGTTTACTATAACATCTGTACAAATATAACTGATGCTTCTTTCTCCAATTTCCATTTTATTTGTATTGTTTCTTCCTCATTGTTGGCATCCCTGTGCGTTTAATCATTTCATGCTCAATGTGCTAGTTATAATGGCTAGTGATGCTAAAATCAGAACCTATTATTTCTCCTCATGAAGGTAAAGGTCCTCCGTTTTCGGGTTATGCTGTTTTGCGAGAGAATTGCTTATGTAAAAACCACTGGCAGTTATGTAAACAGGAGAAAATCCTATAAAGATACCATCACACACACAAAACTATAAACATATATATATAGACATATAAACAATGAAAGTTTGTTGGTAGACATGTCAGTCTGTAGCATAATGGTAGAAAGAAAAAGCATTTATTTTTACATGACAATTATTTTTCAGCATAATCTTCTCCTTTTTTAATGCACTTTATTCAGTGGTGATTATTAATAACATCCAGCATAATACAGTGAATGTTTCAACTAATAACTAAGGACTTTGTGGGTTGGCTCCATCTTTATTTAATTCTTTTCTTTAATTTTCTTTATATTTTTTATCGTCGTTGATCAGATCCATATTTTTTTAAACATTTTTAAAACTTTTTCTTTAATTTATTCAAATATTTCTTAATATCCCATTTTTTCATTATTTCTATCCTTTATATTTTATAGTTTATTTGTTCATTCATTTTATCATTACTATATTCCTCTAGTGTTTTCTTTATTATCATTAGTTAAAATTAATTTCATTTATAAGATGTTTTTTTATTCTTTATAATTTCATTTTACTATTTAATAGTTTATGTAAGGGTTAATAAATTGTTTATATGTGAGTTTGTTTTTATTCTTCATTATATTGTTATACAGCAAAAATTTCAACTAATATGCCATTAAACAAGTAGACCAAGCCAACCTGGGTTGATATGGTGTTCAACAAATAAACAAAACAAAACCTTTAAAAATGAATGATCTTTTGGCATTAAATAACCCACAAGGAGTTTATATGCCATTAAACAAATAAACCAAACTAAACCTCTACAAATGAATTACCCTTGACATTAAGTAACCCAGAGGGGGTTGCAATGCCATTTAACAAATAAACTAAACCAAACCTTCTGAAATGAATGAACTTTTGGCATTAAATAACCAATAAGGAGTTTGTATGCCATTAACTATGTATCAAATGATGGACTTATTGATTCACCATTGTTTAAGCTATTTAATTATTACAATCATTATTAGTTGGATCCATGGAATTTCTGCGTGATGGCATGAATAGCTAATCAAAATAATAAAATATGCATTTATCTAACCCCTCCACCAGGATGTGAAACAAAGCATATTTTTAAGTGCAGTACAGCTGGTTTGAATTCAGAGTTTTCCTGCTAAACTGGTTGACTAACCAAAGTTTAAGAGGGTGGAATTGTAGTGGCTAACGTGCTGGACTGCATCATTTTAGTAAGTGAGTTCTAACTTTAGTGATGCTATTATGTTTCCTTTTGGACTAATACTCTTGGGAAAAATATGAACCTCCTCATCCCCCAACTATAGGCTAGATAGTACTTCTGGTTATTCTACAAGGATGGCTTTGGCATTAAATCACCCATGTAGCTTGATATGCCATTAAACAAAGAAACTGAATAATCAAGTCTGTCCTATTTTCCTATAGCTAGGGGGAGAACAGATGGAGTCATCCCTTTCTCAAGGGCATTAGCACAAAGTGAAAGGCAAACAGCCTAGTCCAGGATTTGAATTCACATAACTGATTACATTTCCAAATAACCTATTAATAATCTTGTAGTTATACCAGAAGAAAATAATTTGTAAAAAATAATAACTTTTAATTATTCTATGTTCATACATGTTGACAATTTAAATCTGCTCTTTCTTCATCCTTTCATTTGTCCATCCCAGCTTCTCATCCCATCGAATCTTCTTTTTCTTCATGCTAATATATTTAAGATGTTGTTCCGTTTCTCTCTATCTCCCATCTGAGACTCTGTTAAAACATTTCATTTAACAAAAGCAAATGACACCTCATATGCATTCATAGCTGGAAGAGTGACATACAAATGATAGGTACATAGTTACATGCATGTCAATATAGAGAAATTTCTATAATCATTTTAGTGTAATATTCTCATCATTCTTATGGGTTTGAGCAAAATATCTTGGTTAGTGAATTCTTCAGAGCCAGTGTATAATTAAGGCAACAAGAAGAAATTATTTACTATAGATTGTATGACATCTTGTTGGTTTTGTGGCATATCAACACTTTTCGGTTTATTTAATCCCCAATCAAGTTATTTTTGATAAACAAAGGATTCAGATTGCTTACAGAAGCCGCTATTGCTTAAGTGGTCACCAAATTAAGTATTGAACAGGTTCATTCATTGTTGCTTAACTTTGGTGATCTTGTGGGAACTGGTACTTTCAGCATGACTTGATTATAATGTTTATCATATATGTTGTCAGTCATACCTATAGTCATAACCAAACTCTTAATTAAACAATTTACACACCCAAGAAAGACTGAAGAATAGATAAGTCAAAAATTGTTGGAAAACCAATACAGATGAGAATACTACTCTGACATCATTATCATAATCATCATAAAAATGATGATGATGATGATGTTGATGAGTCATCTCAGAATTTCAAACAATAATTACACTTGTTTGCCATGAAAATTGCGATTAATAAATATGAAGCTATTTATCTCCTGTTTATTATATTCTGAAAATTACATAATTTAATGAATTAACAAAATTAAGCCAACTACTTTGTTTGGTAATCATATATTCATTTCTTTGAAGTAGTTTCTTATTTATTTCTCTCTCTCTCTCTCTATATATATATATATATAAATAAAGAAAATATATATATATATATATATGGGAGGGAATCGCAATAAAATAAATATTGAAAAAGTGCTGAATACATAAATAGACTTAGTTTAGAGAACTGAAGAACTAAATCGTCGGGGTGGACTAATGTTAGTATCAGCCAGACAGCGAGGAAGTCTATCCTCTTTTCACTTGTGCTAGACCAGAGAGATTACTTTAGCATCTGAGGCGGAGTGCCACAACTACCATCAGCTACTCACTTTACCGCACAGATCCCTGTGCTACTCATACGCTGAGTTGGCGAGGGGCAGTATCAAACCAGAACCTTGGAATTCCTAGCCGAACGCTCTACCGATTAGGCTAAACTGAAGCTTACTACCTGTGCTTCACCAAAAAGGATTTGCAGAGTTTTCCTAAAGATCGAGTGAAGAAATCTTACTCATGACGTAGTAGTTTTTCAAGTGTCGTAATTTTCAGAGCCCAATGTGTGCTCTTATTGTCAGAATCAAAGAGCAAAATCATATTAGGAAAAGATAACAAAAAAGAATTAGGTTGGAAGCATAATAGACTATTTCAGTGAACCTAGAAGAATTATCTTTTGGTTCTCATCATCAGATTCTTTTGCCTTTCCTTTTAAATGGACTGCTCATGCTTATAAGTAAGTCCTGTCTATATTAACTACTTGTATATGCTGAATAAATTGCAATGAATAAAATACATGAAACAGAGAAACCATATATATATATATATATATATATATATATAGTGGGAGTAAAAAATTATTTGCACACTTGCAAAATATTTAATTAATATACATCTCCAACTCAACTGCTGAATAATGAATTGGAATTACTTATAATAGAAAATTTTTAATTAAAAAGAAATTTTACATTAAATTAAGTTATATAAAAATGTATTTATGATTGTCAAAGCTCATCATTTATATTTTCTGTTTAAGGTTTAGTATAATATTTAAAAACTTATATTTCTATATCTATGTTAACCTGAAAACAATGCTATATTTATAAAATATGCAATGAAGAATGAACTCATAGCCAACAGACTTCAAGATAAGCACTCAGAAACATAAAAATATATATTGGAATATTTTTTTATTTTTTATCTAACTCATGAAATAATATAATACAAGTTATTGACAGGTCTGATTATGTGTGCTGGTGTGGCACCACAAGAGGCAGAGTTTTTTTTTCTTCATTTGTTTCACTTTTCATGGAAATAGACAGTGGATATCATGACTTTGTTCTATTTTGTATTTATTATTTTATTTATTTTTAAACTTTATAAATTTATTAATCCCCAAAGCAAGTTGATATACCTGTAGAAGGCCTTAAACTCTTTGCCTACTTTAAGTCACTCACAGCAGCTCTCCCACCTCTGTGATCCTACTGTAAGGTTCTGGCAGCAGCTCTTGCATGTGTTACTTGTTTACACTGAAAAATTACTACGGGAACACCCCTGTTATCTTTATTTAAATAGAATGAGTTCTGAGGTGAAGAGATAGTGAACTTTGAAATATTCCATCATACAGTAAAAGAAATACCAAGAAAATTTTGTACAACCGTGGGGGGAAATAGATAGGTAAAGAGTTACATGTAAGTTTAGTTTTTAAAAGAACCTGGGTTTGAACTCAGAACCTGATTGCTGATGTCTACCACTGAGCTCCCTCTACTCTTATTGACGACAGAAACAACCTGTTAAATGCACTGAACATATTTTTGTTGTTAAGCTTTTTCCACACTTTTCAATGGATTTATCTTTGTCTACTTGCTTTGTGCTATTTTAAACACAGTCAAAATGGCTGCAATGAAGGTAAGAAACAGTCGCGAAGCCAATAGACAATTATATTATTATTGTTATTATTACCATGTCAGTTTTAGGAGGTGTTTCTGAATTCCACTGAATAGAGACTCGATTTATGTTGATGGTTTTTATTTATCTTACTCGGTAAATAACAATGTCAATACAATAACAGCTGATGTTTGGTAAATAGAATTTAATTTATAATCTTCAAGAATGCTAATCGTATACATTTGTCTTACTTACCATCTGTCAAGACTGACAATATATAGAACATTTGTTTTTCTGCCACTAACCGAACAGGGAGAGTAATTATGGGAGAGTGGATCCCCTATGTCTTCACTTATCAACAGTTTTATATCTCCAATTATGGCATAATAGTGACAGAATCATATTCAAGATGTCTAGTCTGGAGCCAAAGGGAAGGGAAGTTAGATTCATGCCTTTCCTAAGTGATAAAAACAAGTTCTTAACTATAATTTATTTACTGAGCTGAGATGTTCCTTCTTCAGAACCGTTAGAATTGAAGGTATTTTTGTTTATTGATATTTGATGTATCATTGAACAAATTGCAGTATTAAGTTTATTGCTTCAATATGTTTCAAATTAAAAAGAAACAACTGTATAAATAATAAAGCTAAACAGATACATATGCTTATTCTACGTTTACTTAATAGATTTACATTGCATGTACATCATAAACTAAAAGAGTAATATCATGTTCTTATTGAGAACATTATATCAGTGTAGTGGAGTCAAACACTTTTACTACAACTCCTCTATTTTTAGTATGCCTGACTCCAACTCCTCTTTATATAAATAAGCAATTATGGCCTACAAATAAATATAGAACCATGATTTTTTATCATTTCTTTATAATCTGTTCATAAGGAGTATGCAATGTATAAATTTGCAGACTAAACTAGGGCCATATAAAGTATAGATTCAATTGCAATCAGAGTTGGGATAGTTTTACTGACTCCAGTGACCCTTTAATTGCTTCTGGCTCTGACTCCAACTGCACAGATCTGATTATAGCACACACACACACATATATATATATATAGTATTGCACATAAGTGAGTATGTTCATAGCAACTGTTTTGTAAAGACTATAAATACACAGAGAGAATCAAAATCAATTAAAATGGATTAACAGACCGGCTTATTAACTACTGCACTACTGTGGGTCTCCTTTGATGTTGAATGGGCTTAGGATGAGACAGATTGCCTAATAAGTAGATATGAGAAAAAGATTAACATATATAGATATCAAGATGAATAGATATGAAACAATTTTAACAGATATAGAACCTGAGATAAGTAGATACAAACTGATTTTAAGAGATACTCTGGAAAAAAGAAAAACTGAGATAGATGAGAATAGACTAGGGTTTCATACAAGAGGCTGAGTATGTATGGATTAATATGAAAAAAAGAGAGACTAAGCTAAAAATGTTAAGTATCTTGGCTCAAGGCTGATGTAGTAAGATTTTTCTATGAGGGCTAATTCAAAACTAAGTAAAACTGTGTAATACAATCTTACTAACCCTATAAAAGACTGACCTAAAAGTTCTGGTAACATGATTTCAGGCTTGGTAGCTGTTTATTTCTCACTGACACAAGCTCAAAACCAAATAAAAGCCAACATTTTCTAGGCAAGCAGACTATAAGAATAAGTAGGTATTAGTTTGGAACCAACACTAAGATGTTATAATGCATTACAGCATTCATAGATACTCTAACACTAAATATTCAGTAAAGAAATACAAACAATTCACATTAACAATGTATATTAATTAAGACAACATGTAATAACAGATACAGGATACACATGTCCCCAACAATGTTTCCAGTTTTCCCCCAGGGTGGGTTGAGCTGGTTCCATCCTTTGAATTCACTGAGTCTCTCATGAAGGCCGATCATGCCTGATGTGTGCAAATAGTCATAAAAAGTCAAAGATTGAGCATCATTGGAATAGAAGTATGCAAGAAGTCCCTAAAACCCTGAATGCAAGCACTCTTGATTGCCGCAGATTATCCTGCAAATGCAGGGATGTGAGGACCAAAAGAAACCCTTGGTTTCTAATGCAAACACCTCTTATTGGTTTACACTAATCATTTCGCAAATCTGTGCCTCTTCTTCATGAAGAAAATGTTGTTCTTTCCCTTTGGTTTTGTTGACTTGGGTAGTACCCCAATTCTGCTTGTCCTATAGCGACTGTGCCAACTAGGAACTTTTGTCACAGATGTTTCTCTGTGACGTTAAGCTCTTGGGATGCTTACCATTTTCTACCTGTATATAATTCAATTCTTGCAGTCATTATTTAGATGGCCATGTGAATCCCTGTGTAAGATCATTTCTCTTGCTCATGTCACTATGTATTCTTCAGAAAGTCTGCTAATTGGAAGTTATAGTTTGTTTGACATTCCATACATTGGTTAGGTTTCTTGGCAGACCAAACTACCTTCAAAGATAATTGCTGACTCTCCTTTCCATTACCATTATGATTGTCATTGGTACTTCATACTGTAGAGATTTGTGGAGTGATTAGAATCCAGCTGTGTTGCAAGCTGAGTTAATATGCTGTCAGTTTGAACAACAACAGCATCTAAGTACTACTGAACTGGTGCCCAAAGCAGCTGGTTTTTATGGAACTCAGGAATACTCCATTTATGCATTTGGGTGATTCAATTCCTTGAGTCCTAATTGGCTGCTGGTTTCTATGGTGTATGATGCTTGATAAATACTCTGGCATTCTGTAGAAGGCTTGCAACAAGATAAGATCCATATTGAGTCATGGCTCCCTTGTTGCCTTGTCTTACCAATTCGACAGTAATTGGGATTATTCTACCAGTATGATGTATAAACATCTACACATACATCAAAAGTGGCTACAATATCGTGGGTAATACAGAGTGTTGATATATCCAGGTTTTAAGTTGCCTAGGCAAATCTTATCTATCAACATTAGATAACCAAATGTCATGATTGCCATTGGTTTTCAATAGAGCTGCAGTGAATCAAGTATTCCTATCAAATATGAATAATTCTTAAACAGATCTATTTGACCAATAGATAGGACCCTAACACTCTGGTAAGAGTGGACCTGAAAGTAATGACAATGAAGGGGTATTCCACACTCACAAGATCTCCAGAACTGGAGCCTCGTCATCAGATGTAGTCATGCCAAATATATTGGGGGTGGGGTCTTACAGTCAGCACATTCTAAGTCCTGCCAATAGGGTGGAGAATTTATTATATGTACTGGATTAAAATGAACAAAATTTGAAATATGATAAATTTTCAATTTTTAACCCCCTCATTCTCAGAATCACTTATTTTCACTATTGCCAATTCTTGGTGCACAAACCAGGATTTCAAATGCTGATTTTCAAGGCAGGTAGCCCCTCATCATTTAAAAACATTAGTGTCATAAAAAAATCATTCCACCACCTTTTACTCCAATTTGGCTTTGTGCTGTACAAAGAGAAGTGTAGTAATTATTGAGATAAACAAAAAAGGATAAAAACTGGTTCTTTTTTCTAGAAGATAATTTCATATGACTAGCTAATTGAGACACATATATAATCATTAGTTCTGACAGGTGGAAAACCTTAATTTACACCTGGAAAAATCTGGTCAGGAAACAGTGTGCAGTTTCATCACATTACCTGTCTGACCTAGAATGGCAAACTACGACTATTTATAGATTTAGACAATTGGATTTGAATTCCTGAAAAATATTTCTTGACTTACATTAGTTTGAAAAAGACACTTAAAATTGTTCTTGAAAAATACAGAATACAGCAATAAAAATTTGACAAAAATTAAAATGAAAATGTATTTTTCATAACTTTTAAAGAAGTTAAAAACTAATCAATTTTGTTGTTGTTGTTGTTGTCTTTTAATGGTTGCAACACCATGAAGCCAAGAGGTCCAGAAGAAAGCAGTGGCAACAAAGCACCGGCACATCAACATCTTCAGGGACAGCCTTCACATTTGACATCTATGGTCGAGAATGTTTTTCAAAAGGAGGCACTGTAATTTCAAGGGCACAAAAACTACAATTATAGACTTCCAAGACTGAAATGCCAATGAAACAATGTGTGCAAAAAGGAGCATTATCAAACATATGAAAATAATGAGTCTAATTTAATATATGAGACACAGCAACATGAGTTGAAGTCATATATGAGGCTGGTTGCATTTCACATTGTGCTAATAACCTTGGGAAAGGTTTGAATCCAACTATTCTCCCTTCAGTTATGGGCTCTTTAACCATGGTATTGCAACCAGTCTAGGAGAAGGAAAACTCTGAATTCAAATCTGTTAAACTCTGCTTAAAAACTGACCTTGTGTGCACCCTGCTTATGCAGAGGATATGGTGGGTGCATAATATGAGAGGGGGAGGGAGGGAGAGAGAGAGAGAGAGATCTTTTTCCTTGAAATAAAATAAATAAACTGGTGACAGAAAATGGTTACCAGACAAAACCAACCCATTTCTGCAATGCAATTCCAAATAATTCTTGAAGTTCTCCAAAATCATTTTTGCCAAGGAAAGAAAACTGCATACTTGCCTGACTTATGCCTTTTTTCTCCAAGGAATATTTTTTTCTCCAAGGAAAAAGTAGTTCTGGATATCTGGTGAGTGTGGAAAGAGTCACCTTTTCATTGCCATTACTACCAGATCAACTCTGACCTTGAGCAGTAAAAAAAAGTCATCAGGGTGGCCTACAGTCAGTATCAGCCAGATAACGAGGGAGTTTATCCCCTTTTCACTTGTGCTAGAAAAAGGAGATTGTTTTTGAATCTGAGGTGAAGCACAAAACCTACCATCAGCTTCTCACTTTACTGTACAGATCCCTGTGCTAGTCATATGCTGAGTTGGTGAGGGCCGGTATCACACCAGGAACCTTGTGGTTCTTAGGCGGACACTCTAGCGACTGAGCTAAAATGGCCCTATTGTGGTAGTAAGTGTTATTTTCTTTCATCTGATAAATCAAAATTAAGGGATTAAATTAAATTTTTGGTGTGGTATAAAGAAAGAAAGCGAGTCAAAAGTTTTGCAATATTTTGGTACTTTTGTTTGGGGTGTGTCTATCATGTGACTGAAACAGTTCAAGCCATGGGGTTATATACTGTGATTAGTAGTATGCTTCATTCTGTATGTTATTTGAAAGATGCACAGATGAACATGGAACATAGTCTAATTTGCAAACATATGGCCATTAAAACCATGGAAGCAACCAAAAACATTTGTTGTGGGAAATATGAAGGTGCAGTTGATCACAACACAGTAACTAAGAGGGTTCAATATACATTCATATATTTCTTTTTTTAAAATTTTTTGAACACAATTATATGATTTCAGTTACTCATGTTGATACTAATAATTTATACACAATTATATGGTTTCATGTAACCATTTCTATTTAATAATTCACATTTAATTGCAAACAATTATTTGGTTTCAAGTAACTAATAACAATCTTTAGTAAACAAGTATAGCTTTCAATAACTATTCATGATAAGAACAATTTACACATAGTTATAAGATATCAGTTGTTTCTATCTAATACAAATAACTTTCAAACAGATCTATTTTACCCATAAATGGAATCCTAACTGTTACTAGCACTCAGGTGCATGTAATAGTAATGAAAGGGAACACTCATTAGACTTGGAAAGTCACTATCAGATGCAGTTTAATGTCATGCTAGGATGCCCTCTTTTTAAGGTGCTTACAGATACAGTCTGTGTATTATAATCCCAATTGACAGGATGAAGAAATGCTTGGAGATAAGTGTTAAGGTAATGCATCATAATAAAAAAAGATTAAAGTAAACAGTGCTTAAAAAAAACTACTTTAAAATGTTTAAAAATACTCATCTAAGTTAAATTCTGTTAAAAATATTTTCCTTAATATTTTTGGTCCAATTGGATACATAGCATAGTGATATAGATGTTGAGTTAATACAGTTCTAAGTGACAGTTATCTCTAGGCTGGAAGTTCAATCCTGGTCAAGGGCGACAGTAACATAGGATAATAATTAACACAGCTTACAACTTGTACCCAGCTATGTTTGGCAGAATGAGAACAGGATACCCCCTGTGGATTGAATGAGTTCAAAGTTCTGTGATGGCTCCCAATTATGACAAGAAGGTTACCAAGTTTGAAAAGAAGGTTCCTGAGTTCGAGAAGGCTTCTGAGTAAGTAATATCTGAAGAGGGCTGGAGGGCACATTGGCTGAAACGTTGTACAGATGACAATAAAAATGAGGACAATAGTCCAAATAATTAAAATATTTTTGGTAATTTAAAAAAAATATCATTCCATACTATAGTTTAATCTTTATAGAACCTAAAATCTAAAAAAACATTGAAACCTGAAAAAGAAAAAAGACCAAGAATCATTTGAAACTAACTTGTTTAAATTAGTCAAATACTATCTTTTCATATACATACACACATTTGTGTTATAATTAGATGAAGAAAAGAAAAAATGATTAAATGATAAAATATGGTTAAATTACATTAAGAAAAAAGAAACTTCTGTCAGTTTTGATTCATTGTATTTTTTTAACAAAAAGGATGTTATTTGTTCTTGGTTGTTTGTTAAAGAGAAATCTTTTATTGGAAAAATAAATGCTGAACAATTGTTGGTAGAGGAAGATCTAGAGTTTTTTCCATTTTTTTTTTTATTCTTCAAAATTGTAAAGACTAGTAGCCAAGCAAGAAATTTCAAATAATAAAAAAAAAAAATAAAGGAAGTTTTTAATTAAAAATATAGGAAAAAAAAAGAAGAAAAAAGCCCCCCCAAACTACTTTTCAATTTCTTTAGTTCCAGGAAATAACTAGAATAGCTTATAATACCATTTTTTAGAGTGTTAATTTAAGAAAGAAGACAATATATGAATGAAATGTTGAAACTGCAGGGACAACAGCAAGCAGGTGATTATCACAAGATAAAAGAAAAGAGAAAATTTTGTTCCTGGAAGGATGCTGAGGTTTTCAGAACATTACAGAAATAAAGAATGTGATGACAATGAGACATGTTAGCATCTCTTTTCTCAACACCATTTCACAATAGCCGGTCTGATTTGCCTTAAACTAAGCATATTAATAATCTGTAATTATGGTTAATGTATTTCGACAAAAGATTTCAGTGAAATTAATAGTTTGATTTTGAGAAATCGATGTTGAGAAGTTAAAGAAGGAAGTGACAAAAAAGAGAAGAAAAAATGAAATGAATGGAGGGTAAATAATTAAAAATGAAAAAAAATATGAAACAAAGAGATAAATAAGAACAAGTATAAAGAAGAAGAAGAAGAAGAAGAAGAAGAAGAAGAAGAAGAAGAAGAATAAAGTTGGGAATTATAAAGTAGAAAAAGAGAAGAAAATAATTTACAAGAATAATAAAGATAATAAAAAGAAAAAGATGAAGAGAAGTAAGAGTATATAGACAAGAAGGAAAGATTAAAAGTAAAAATAAAAGATGATTATGAAAACAAGAGTATAAAGAGAAAAAGTGATGAAGAAAAGAAAGTAAAGACGAAGGAAAGAAAATAAAGAAGAAAAAGATGAGCATGAAAAAAAAAAGTGTTGAATAAAATAAAATAAAGAAAGATGACAAGAAGAAAAAGATGCAGAAAAAGTAAAGATGATTATAAAGACAATGTAAAAAAATAAAAGAAGAAAAATATTAAAACAGTGAAAAAGGAAAGATGAAGAAAAAATTTAAGTATGAAAAAAAAAAAAAGAAAAGGAAAAAAAGATGAAGAAAAAGTAAAGATGAGTATAAAGACATAGAAGTAAAAAAAAATGAAGTAATTGAAGAAATAGATAAAAAAGAAAATTAAGAAGATAAAAGAAAGGATGAATAAAAGAAAAAGCTGAGTATAAAGACAAAAAATTAAAGAAAAACTGAAAGAAAAAAATGAAGAAAATAAAAGAATACACACACACACACATATATATATATATATATATATATATATATATATATATACTACAAAAAAAGAATTTAGAAGACAAAGAAATATTAGAAGACGAGAAGACGAATGAGAATAACAAACAAAATATAAAAGAATTCTATCTCGAAAAGAATTGAAATAAACATAAAGTATTAATTTGAGATATTGAATGCAACCCCCCCCCCAAAAAAAAAAAAACACAATAAAAAAATATACCCCCCCCAAAAAAAAACTCCATAAATCTTTGACAAAAGAAGATATTATGATCCTTGTCTTTTACCGTAAAGTCATTCTCATACATTATATCTTAGATTGTGTCTTTTCTTGATAAAAATGCCCAGATAAATAATTGAATGAAATTACCTAATTCATCATGGGATCCAAGAATCAAGTCAATATCTAAAGAACATAATCAACAAAAGTGAAACTTATTGGTCACTGTCAAACAATATAAAATACACATGCTTCACTTGATATAAAAGAAAAGAAAACAACCCTGTATTGGCACATATGTAAAAAAAAAAAAAGAAGATATTCACACACTACCAGGCAAAATGGACACCTTGTTATAAAGTGATAGGAAGTTTATTTCACACACCATTTCAATATATACAAGGGAATACTGAAAAGTTCTAACCCAACAAAGAAGGTATTGGAATGCTTGATGTAGATATTTACCCAACCCATCTGCCATGAATAAGATGTGATACAAGGTTGCAATTATGGGGCATCCTGTGAGAATTGAATGGATTTATGAGACTAGCTTGCTAACCATTACATCATGATAGGATTAGTTTTAATATATCCATGATATAAACAAGATGGATGGAAATTATACGCATTTAACCTTTTATATACATAATATACATACAGATACAGGTGGCATTACAAGGATACTCAAAGATGTACCATGGTAGAATTATACATATATAGTTCCATGAATAAGCATTATGTGAAAGGGGTACATAATAGCAAAAGGCTTACTTGTCAAGTATGAATAATATAGCCCTGTGACTTGTTAGTTCTCTGGCAGAGATAGAGAAAATATCTCTGATGTTCAAAGAACATAAGCAAAAAAAGGTTTAGAACATATTTTTTGAACAGGGTTTGAACAGGTTTTTTTTAATCAGAAATGCTAATTACCAAAGGAGATAATCATTTATTGTATCCCTTCAAAGTACAAAGTGTGATGAACAGGAAATACAAGGTTAATTGATTTTAATGGCATATCAACCTACCTAGGGTTATATTATGCCTAGAGGTTAGGAATTATATTAAAATTTACATTTTTTGTGTAGTTACTTCTTAAAAGCTTTTTTGCACACAGTTCTATCAAATATGAATAATTTTAAAACAGATGCATTTGACCCTTAGATAGGACTAACTCTGTATTCATTGTTAACCATGACAGAATAAAATCATATATACATAACCTATTGTTTACAAAATTGTATAGGTAAGAAATTAACAGTTACCAAGCACTATTGAATTTCTGTTTTCGCTATCCTAACTTCAATATACATCCTCTATCGATGATATTGATTGCCCTTTAACTATAAATATAGCAAACTATACTATCAATTTTAAAATTATTATCTATATGTATATATATATATATATATATATTTATAAAATTTTAAAATTGATATATATATATATATATATATATATATATATATATATGTGTGTGTGTGTGTGTGTGTGTGTGTGAGCATGTAAATTTCTGAGTTGAGGGGTTGTTATCATTAAGTATGGACCACTGAGTTCACCTTGGTTTTTTCTATAACAACTAAGATAAAGACAATAGTCAGAGATATGTAAATAATATTAATATATAAATATACCTCGTCAGGAGAAGTTGATCTCAAAAGATCATAACTGCTACCGATGATCTACCAACTGAGCTAAACTTGCATATATATATATATATATATATATATATATATATATATATACACAAACACACATATCAGAATTCTCTTGAAGCTCAAATTTGGAGAAACCTGGGTAGTTAACTTCTACTGCTGATTAAATTCCTAAACCGACTCCACAAGTATTGGCCACTTTCCAATACTTATTATCTTGACTCGTTTTGTAACAGTCAAAATTGTGACTTGTTCATTTTTTTCCTTCTTTTATATTGCATTGAGTTCCTTCTAGAAATACTATAGACAAATAGATAATCAAAGAAAGAAGAGCATTTTAAAACACTCAGTCATTTCTAGTTTTCAATATTTCATTTTAGATCTTAATAATTCAACCTCATCAGAAAAGAAGAAAACTTTCCTCTATAAAAAGGACTGATGTATTAATGCTAGTTTGACACAAATTCATTTTTAATCAGATGCAGAATGTTTGGTTTAAAGAAAGAAATCTTTAATAATTTAAATTTGCATCTTGCGTTAATTCCATTCCTAGTTTTTATCCAACCAAAATAGAGTTGTTCTCTTTAAAATAAATTTAATTAAATAAAATTGAAATCTCTAGTGATAATTGTCTTAGTCAATTTTTCATGAATTTCCTGAACTTGGACATTGCTTTTAGATAGAAGGCAATAATAGTCTTCCCTGATTAAAATGTGCGAATGTGAAACCAATATTGCATATCCACTTGTGATATCTTCATTGGGATTCTACTTTTTCTCTGTATCAGGGTTGTTTCGAGTCAACATATCATACTCACTTTCAAAGGAAGACTACATTAAGCATTGCTAGACAAAGCTGAATGACTGTAACTAAATACAGACCCTGTACTAACTCCAGAACATAGTCCTGTAAAAGTAAAAAGTAAGTAAAGTCATCAAGGTGGCCTAAAGTTGATATCAGCCAGACAGCGAGAAGTCTATCCTCTTTTCACTAGCCCTAAACCAATGAGATTATTTTGTCATCTTAGGTGGAGTGCAACATCTACCATCAGCTCCTCACTTTACCACACCGATCCCTATGCTAATCATACACTAAGTTGGCAAGGGTTGGTATCTAACCCAGAACCTTGTGATTCCTAGTCAGATGCTCTACTTACTGATGTAAACCAGCCCTTATGGATAAAAGTGTCTACACTTAAACCAGCAGCTAGTCAGAATCCAGGGAATGAGCTTGGCCAAGGTACATAGTGGAACAATTCAACCTGGTATATAAACCACCTACTAATACTCTGAAGTCAGTACAGACTCAACTTGCAATACAGCTAAAAACTTATCTTTGCAACTGAATTCTACATGGCACTGCAAAAAAGATATGAACCTGTGAAGGAATAACTCATTGGATTTTGAATTATTATTAGCCTTATTATCATCTTGTTCATAGCACCATTTAGAATTTAGTTGAACAGATAAATATTAAGCTGTATCACAACTTCCATCTTGTGTTATTTTATGAGGAAACACCATGGAGACATTTTCTCTGCATACACACACATTTTTTGTGCTAATGCATTGTTAACCCACATGTGTGAATTGTGGGGAAAGCAGAGACGGACTGACATGCAATTAAAATATGAATATCAAACTAGTACATGTGTGTGAATATCAAACTCATCATAACTTTAGTTGTGAGTTTAATTCTCACGATGTCCAACTGGATGGGAACTACGCAAGGATGCTGTGTGCTGTTTTATCGGAAATTCGATAGAGAATTGTCTTCCCCTGCCGCTAGGGGGCGAATCACCAATATATGATGTTGGCACCAAAACCAAATTTCCTCACTTATCACAGAGCAGTTACCCTGGAGAGACGCAAAAATAAGCGCTCTTACCATCGTGCCCATAAACAGGGCTTACTTGTCTGGAGATTGTCAACCTGAGGATTCACGTCAAACTCGCCCATAACCAGCAAACTTTCTAAGGCGTTGTATCAGCATACTTTTGAAGGCTGATACAATAGCATACTAACAGAAGGCAGAAGAACAAGAAACGACCTGACGAAGCATCTTAACAACATTCCTACCAGCGACCAGAATACCCCTGTTATCACCACTTCTCCAACGAACAGTATTTAACCTCACAGATAAATCTTGTAGCAAATACCAATAAAATTTACAACAAGTTCTTGTCAATACATGTATTAAATTTCTATTGTGTTTTCGTTTTCTTTGTCCAAACAATTTGCCTACAACTGGGAGATTTAAGAGGCTCCCCCATTTAAAACCGCAATTCCTCTTAGTTTTGAACAAATCCTGGAAGCAGCACACTACAAAACAGTTGCTCTACAGCCACTTACCTCTCATCTCACAAACTACTCAAGCAAGACATTCTGGGAACAGCTAGAGAAGTAAGGAGTATGTCTTCTTATAGAATCCTACACAGTGTTGGCCAACCAGCAAAAATTTACATTCATAAGTTCTGTGCAGACAGGATGTTGTCGAGAGGATTGGCATAAGAGCAATGATTGATAGGGACAGATGACGAGAAAGAGTCAATGGAATTTGTGCTGTTGGCATGCCTTGATGAGGATAATGATGTTATGCTTACTAAATACTGAGAGTGAGAAAAGAATAAATCCAATTTGTTATTTATCATGATCAGATCTTGGTAAAATATTAATCTCACAGATACATATGTTATGCGTTGTGTCTGGTGTTGTTCTATGTCTTCCTTTTATTCATAAACTTTATAATCATCAAGCCAATCTTACAGGCAGGTTCAGTCTCCATGGATTCACACAGTGTATAAACAGAAAAAAAAAATTACAAAGAGATAGAAAAAAAAAAAACAAAAAAACATCACAATATCGGTGAATATGTCTTTGAGTATCTCACGCATAAATTCATATTCCCAAGTGATCTAGGCCTAATTTAATTCCAGGAGGTCTGTTTCAAGTTATCATCAATACTCAGTTCACAAAAAAAAGAAAAAAAAAGAAAAAAAAAAAATATGGAAAAAAAAAACCTCCAACTACAAAATAAATAAATAAAATTAAAATGGATCTGGACTGGTATTGTATAATAAATATAATTTGTACCACATGTGTTTTATCCTTTGATCCATCTCTTTCCAAATCCAATGGACCTATGCCATATGCATCACCCCTGTTTTAGGCCAAAAAGAGAAGCATATATATATATATATATATATATATATATATATAAAATGAATAGTTCAGCCTTTTTTGTTTGTTACATCGTCCATATGCATTACCCCTGTATTTAGGCCAACTGGATATATTCATATTTGTGTGTGTATATATATATAGAAAAAAGCTTAAAAATCGGTTATTTTGTGACTGCAAAATGACCAATGTTTAAGCCTTGTTCTTTACCAATAATATTGAACATCGAGCTCTCAATTAGGACTTGAAAATATTCCACTGTTGGAAGAAAGGTCCAACTTAGAATCATCCAAATACCAACTTACCTGGTAACCCATCTATGTGTGCATATATATAGCTAAAATATATATATATATATATATATATATATATATATACAGGGTGTTTGGGATGAATTTCACATTTATATTTGGTTATTTTTCTCCGTAGGTTGGAGGTATTGATGCACACTACATCATTTAAAAGCTTGGACCTTTCTTCATTCATATATGTGATGACAGAATGGATGACTGGAACCCACCTAAATCATGGAAGAAAAATTATCATCATGATCTGTGCCAGCCATCAAAATAAGGAGATTATGGTTGCTGCCCAATGCTCCCTGAACACTGTAAAAACAATCAAGGCATGAACTGTAGAATTGCAATGGAGACTATGAGACATAAACCATCAAAGTTAGATAAACAAGACATGCTTTACCCTGCTTGAGAAGCAAGGATAAACTCATAAGTGACATTCTCCTGTGAACACCTACACACATGTAGGCTGAGCAGCAAAAAACTACATCAATCAACTATGTACAGTTTCAGGATGCTGTGCAGAAGACCTGCCAAAAGGGATTAGCAATAGGGACAGATTGCAAAAGAGAGTCATGGGTATCTATGCTGTCAGCAAAACCTGATGATGATTCTTTTTTTGAGAAAGTATTGAATTTTATAATCTTCAAAATAATAATTGTGTATTTTGTACTCTATATTTTTTTAACATAATTGTTGGATATGCACAGGTACATATACTCTACTCTAATCCTATGTCAAGTATAACGGGATGACACTTAGGTTTATGGGATTTTACAGCATGTCAACCCCTATTGGGTTATTTCATGCCAAGGATTTTTGTTTTATTCATTCTTGTTGGAGATTCCAATTTTTTTTAAACACATTTTTTTAAAACTATTTTCATTTAATTAAGAAGCAAGGATGAACTTAAGTGACATTTTCCTGTGGACACCTACATATGGAATACTAACAGGTACTACCACTCTGAGCCAAATAAGGGGTAGTATACACTCCCCATAGCTCCAGAACTGGAACCTCATCACTAAATGCAGTTTAACGTCATACTCAGGAAAGTGTGCAGATACTACACTCAATATCTGTTCTTTTTACTACTCTCTGTTCATAGTCAGAAGTGTCAATCCTTATATAAAAAATCCTATCAATTTTGACAGGAACTATTCTTATGTGTGTGTGTGTGTGTGTGTGTGTGTGTGTGTAAGGTAATCCAAATGACTTGTAAGTAAGGATGATTCTATTTGGGATCATCGAAATCTCACTGTACAACCATACTGTATGCTCTTGTGGTGCAAACATATATACTCATACAAGGATTTTTATAAATCACTAAAAATAGCTCAATGTATAATAATCAATAAATTAAATTATATACAAAGCAATATCTAACTTTCAAAAAAAGAAAAACTTGAATTGTCATCCTGTTATATTTCTATTTCAACAGGGTTTTTCTTTTTTTTTTCTTTTTTTTTTTTGTAAAGCCAATCTGATTAGGCTAGAACTCATTTTTAAATCTCTGGTTGAAATAAAATATAATGGGATGATGGTTTGATAAGTTTTTCTTTCTTTGAAAGTTATATATATATATATATATATCCACTATATAATGGTAAAGTAAGCTTAAGTTACGTCCCTATAAAGATGAGTCATGCAATTTGTTTGAAAGTATTTTAAAGCCCTTGTTAGAAATTGCAGAGATTTTAGGACTGACTTGGCTATTTTTGTGACTAGTGAGCATGAAGAAGGGATGGTCTTTTGACACGGTGCTGTTTGGCCAAGTCGCTAAAGGTCAGGTGTTAGAGTGCAGTGAGATGGACACTTACTGTCATCATAGATTCTGTTGCATTGCATTTGCTTCACTGCAAAGGAGTGACTGAGTTTTGGTGTTTGTTGAAAGAGATCCATCATCCATGTCTCAGTGAAACTGGGTGCAGTGAAAGTTTGTTGAAAAACAAAGTGTCAAGCTTTCTTTAAATTTTCCTCTTTCTTCTCTCTTCTTTTCCACACAGGCATACACAGATCATAAATCTCTCTCTCACTCTCTAGCTTATATATATATATATATATATATATATATATTATATATATATATATATATATATATATTTGTGCATCAGATTGTTTCATGATAAAAAGGACAAAGTTAACTGTGAAAAAAAAACATGCTTGTATGTAATCTGTATTTGATTAACCACCAAGTATCATAGTTGATATTTTCATGTGTATTCAACATCATCATTGGAAGAACATTATGAACAGGACACACAAACACACAGTTCCATATGTACACACATGTGTGTATATATATATATATGCATGTGCACAGTCACATATGTACAAACATGTACACATGTGTGTGTATATATACATACACGGTGTGTATATATATATATATATATATATATATATATATATATATATATACATACATACATACGTATGTGTATATTTATATATATATACACATATATGTATACACAAAGTCACATGTACAGTCATATATGTACAAACATGTACACACACATATATACATATGCAAACAGTCATATATGTACAAACATGTACACACACACAAACAGTCATATATGTACAAACATGTACACACACATATATACATATGCAAACAGTCATATATGTACAAACATGTACACACACATACACAACACATACACATGCAATATGTACAAACATGTACACGCATATGCATACATATATATACATACATGCATACATATGCAAACAGTCATATATGTACCCACACGCACATACATACATACATATGCAAACAGCCATATATGTACAAACATGTACACACACACACATATATATATATATGATTATTATCTACCCCATGTGAAACTGTGATTTTATTACTTTGATATTATTACATCTGTCATTTTCATTCTAATCCTTTTAAATGCAGAAAACTGACACAAAAGGAGCACAAGAGTAAGCATGAGTGGGTGGGAAAAGTGTATTACTGGGAATTTAAAATTTGACCAAAATGGTATATGCACAAACCAGAATCCTTCCTACAAAGTGAGACACATAAAATTCTGTGAGATTTTGAGATACAAATGCATCTGAGAATATCAACCAGAAGCTCACACCAAGTGTTAATCAAAAGAATTTCTTGTTTTTAAGATGTAAGCATTGAAATCTTACCAAAACTGACCATATCAGTCTAAGAAGAATTCTTATTTATTAATCAACTACTTATGAGGATAGGCTGAACTGTAAAGTTTATATGATGAAGTTGTTGATGACTTTTTTAACCAATGAGATCCAAGCATTGCAACATCTGGTTGGTTGGTTGAATTTTACAGCATGTCAACCCTTGTTGGGTTATTTTATGCTGAAGACTTTTTTGTTTTTTTTTTCATTTTTGATCAATATTCAATTTTTTTGAAGGAGTACTACACACTCCTCAGCACTCCAGAATTAGAACTTTACCACTAGATGCAGTTTAAATGTCATTCCCAGGACACTAAGACCCTCAGCCACTGCCTTCTATCACATATGATAAAAAGGGTTGGGGGTTGCCATGAGGGCAATAGGGTTGTGACAATTATATAGGTGCTAGGGCTTTGCGTGATCAGAGGGACCTCTCCGACCACCCGTCTAGCCTAAGTAAGGGTCAAAGTGGAGTGTTGCATGTTATGGATTCCATCCTTAAGCATCACGGATTGTCACCCATTGGTTGGGATTTTACCCCTCTGCAGAGGTCAAGATGGCAGGGTGGTGCAACATCTGGATTCTGTCATCAACTGTGTCTTCACCTTTCACACAAATGTTTTTTTTTCTCAGAATTTTTTTAACGGAATTGGATTGTCCAATTGGACACATAGCCAAGTGGTTAAAGGAGTTAGATTAAGACAGTTCTAAGTGACAGTTATCTCTAGACTGCAGGTTCAATCCTGGTCAAAGGCAGCAGTAACATAGAATAATAATTAACACAGCTTAACACCTGTACACCAGCTATGATTAGCAGAATGAGAATAGGATACCCCCTAGGGTTAGGTTTGAAGTTCTGTGATGACTCCCGATTACAACAAGATAGTTCCCGAAAAATATAATAAAATAACATTGCACATTCATCTCTGTTGCTTTCAAATTACATGCAGAGTGAAGCACACCAACTAGTGGGATACTACCAACCATAGCTTGAACTGCTTTAGTCACGTCATATATGCACCGCAAACCAGCACATACCAAATTATAGCAAATTTTTTTTTACCAACCCCAGTATGTATACTACAATTCATTTATCCTAGTCTCACCCCTGAAATACAAACATTTCATTCTCCCTATGTGCCCATAAAAGTCTAACTAGCTTGTAACATTTTTGTTCATATCCATACATAATTATCCACGGTGGATAGAGGGTGGATTCCACCCTCTATCAAAGCGTCTCTCTCCTCCTCCATTTGTATATATTATTATTATTATTTTATATTTCTCATTTACTTATCTAATTAATATCTTACTTCAAACAACCACTACACATGTACACACTCCATTATAAAAAAAGTTTTTCTCTCTTTCTTGATTTTATTCTTTCTCAATGTAGACTCATATTCTTTATTTGTTCATTAATCACTGTTGTCTTACAGTTTTCCTTATTTACACTTCTTTGTTGATATTCATCAAATTTGTCTTTTTTTCACTGTATATCATTAACATTTAAGTAATCTATTAGTCTATCAATAAATTCTTCCAAATATTCACTTAGTTCATTTATACTGTTTGATATTAGTTGCTGTTATGGTTTTTATTGCAATTGTTATCCCCCAGATATAGAAACAGTATAATACTCACCATCGCAGTGGAATTCTAAATACCATCGAATTAGCAGACAAGAACAACATGCAAGCTGTAACTTGCTGGCATAGTGCAAAGTGATGGCAAAAGAGGGTACTTATCCATATTTTTACTCACCCTGAAAACCATCAGCCAATCAAAACCCAGGAAGTGAACTTGCTAGAGTTCATAATGGAATAACACAAAGCTGTATATAAATCATTTACCAGCACTCTAGGGTTAATTATACATTCAACTTGTAACAGAGCTGAATACTTGAAACAAAATCCAACACTAACTATATCCTTCATAGAGTCAAGTGACACCAAATCTCTTGGACATTCATACACTTTTCTTAAAGTCTTTACACCCTTTGAAAGTACTGTAATTTCTATGCATTCTTTTCAGCCAGGAATTGTTATGACGGATTTTGGCTAGTAAATAACAAAGTTTGTATTGACCAACTCCTCTACATGAGCAGGATGTGACACAAGGTTAACCAGTATAGGAGAAAGAAAACTCTGAATTCAAACTTATTAAATTCTGCTTAGAAATTGACCTTGTGTCACATCCTCCTTGTGTGAAGGGGCTGGGTAAATATATTTATTTATAAGAAGCATATCTTTTGTTTTACAAATATTCAAAGTCTATACACTCACCCCAAAACTGATGAATTAATATCAAAGCATATTTACAAATAGATATCTTTACATATGCATGGTATTAGACTAAAGTCCCTTATTATGATGTTGCAGTCCAGCACAATAATAACTATGCCATGGGGATTCCCCCAAACCTTAATACATTGGCTGTTAAAATATTGACAGTACAACATAATATGACATGTTTAAAATGATTGCCTTAATATATTGATGATACTGCAACTCAGGATGAAGTGTCTCCAAGAATAATCACGTGAAACCATATGACTGCAAAAAAATAAAAAAATAACTACAGCATTAAATTACCCAACAAGGGTTGACATACCATAAAACCACCCAGCCAACCAATTTACCAGATTCAAAATATTTTTTTGTGTGTGTGTTATTGAAGTGTTTAAAAGATTAGTTACTTGAAACCATATGATTGCCCCCCCCCTCAAAAAAAAAGAGAAAAACTGACTTCAGTATAAAATAACCCAACAAGAGTTGACATGCCATAAAAAAACAAACAAACAAACTAATCTACCAGATACAAAATATTTTTGTGTGTATTATTCTAGTGATTAAAAGAATAATTACTTGAAACCATATAATTGGGAAAAAAAGAAAAAACTGATTTCAGCATTAAATAACCCAACAAGGGTTGACATGCCATAAATTCTACCAGCTACCCAATCTACCAGATTCAAAATATTCATGTGTGTGTTATCCAATATATTGAGAGGACAGATGTGAAAAAGAAAGTGTCATATAAGTAGACCCCCACCCCAACCCCCCCAGAAATATTAAGTAAATAATAATAAATAAACATTTCAATATCTCATTAGCAAGTAGTAGAGCCACCAAAGATTTCATAATTCCTTTCCCTTAACACCTCTACCCTCTACAACTTTGTAAAAGGCTCCACATGCCCAAATATATTTGTTTCTATTCAAACAATTTCTCAAGATTTCTGACTTAAGGTTGATCTTTTCCATAGCTTGCTCTCCCCCTCTCTCTCTCTCACACTCCCCCTCTCTCTCTCTTGCTCTCCCTCATCTTCTATCCACCCATCTACATCACTGGTTACCTCTACTCATTAAGGTAAGTGATGTGTCAGGTCATAAGCCTCTCTATAAGCTTCAGACACCATAATCTTCCCACAGCGCTGACAAAAAGCATGGCATGATAAAGAGGTGCTGAGTTATGCAATTAACCCATTCAAGATATATATTAAGTTTAATCAGGCACTTACTTCTGCCCACATCAGACGAACGCTTTTCATCTTAAGTGGAAAAAGCAAGAAACAGGCAGTGATGAAAATCAAAAGGCATTTGCTGTGCAGTCATGAATATCAGCTTGCATTATGGCTAAAGACCGTTTTATGGCTTGGGGGTTCATTCATCTGCCATGTTGGATATGAAACTGACAATTTCTGTTCTCTTCATTTCTATCCTTCCCCTTCTTTACTTCTATCCTTAGGGCTCATTTTAAGGTTCACTTGTGATCTGTTATAGTAAAAGGGGTCTCTGTGAAAGAATGGCCTCTGCTCTCTGTATCAGGGATATTAGCCTGCTGTTATTAATTCCTATCATTAGTGTTTAGCTTATTTGATTCAACCACAGTTTTTTTTTCTGATGGTTAAGCATTGATTTTATATAGCTTAGTCTAAATAAGAAGTTCAAATCTTGCATGAAAGCGAAGTTCAGAGAGGTGAATCAGTTACACTAGTTTGTCTCTCATAACTCAAGGCTCATATCATCAAAATTAAATAAACTTTTATGCCTAAACTTTGTTTTTAATGAGAAAAAGTAGATTAAGATCTTTAAAATAATCTCAAGATAGAACCAGACTTGGTTTAATTTAAATTGTAATTACATTAAAATAGAAACAGGATTTTATTAGTTTTACCCTTACTGATTCTGATAAAGTTATGTCCAATAATAACAGTCAAATGTTATATATATATATATATATATATATATATATAGGGATGGTTTAGCGCAGTGGGTTGAGCATCCAACTAGGAACCACAAGGTTCCTGGTTCAATACTGTCCCTTATTCAACATTTTAACTAAATAACAAGTTTAATATTTTATTCTAAATAATAATTAATAAAAAAAATACTCCATATATATTTTTCATGGGTCCTAAATTTTCTGTGTCTCCTTATTAATTTATTGTCTAAACCATTCTTGTAGAAGAATGGCAGTGGTGCTATTTAACCCATAGCTGTGGCATAAGGGTGTCCATACTTTTCCCAAGGTTATTAGACCGAAAGTGAATGCAAGAGCACAATTAGAGTTTGAACTCACTATAATGTCACAGTCCAGTGTGTTATCCACTATGCTATGGGGACTCCCCAATGTTCAACTAAATCCCCAGGTGACTGTTACAGAGTTTAGACTTATGAAATGAAATATAATCTTCAGTCTCAGTATCCAGGTAATGATCTCTATACAGCATTCAGTATATAATCAATTAATCAAAGAATGTTTATTGCCATTTCCTGCACAACTCGAGGTGTGAAATCCACATCTTTCTTTAAATTTTGAATTCTAAAATTTCAAACTTTAGTATTGATACTTTTTAATCCCATCTTAAATTCACCAACCAGTATCACAAAGTTTAGACTTACAGAATGGAATATTATCTTCAGAGTATTAGTATCCAGGTAATTATCTCCATATAGCATTCAATGAACTAATCAAAGAATTAAAACTACAAAGATCTACCAATTCTACCATATTTGAACAGTATTGATCAATACTTATTTCAGTATTGTAAATGGGTCTGTGTAAACAGCAAATAAATGTCTGTCATCTGAAGAGGTGGCTTTTGGGGGCTCTAAGTGGCATATCCTCATCGTTCTTCTCAACAAGCTTTTAAAATTTGTGTCAGGTACAATAGGTGGTGTACATGCTACAGTTGAAAACCATATCTATGGAAATCTATATGTCTTGGAGTGGGCATGATGACTTAAACACTTAAGAATGGCTCTTATGAAGAGGGATTCACTGACAATAAGGCTACTTGATTGTTGAAGAACCAGTAGAGCAAGCAAGCCCCCTGTAAGTGATCCAAAATGGTAAAAACAACAAAAGAATCAAATGGATTCATCTATATATCAAGAGAGAGATTCACTATAGTACAGTTGTTAACAAGCTTGTCCTAAAAAAACATTACAACTGTTCTTAGTTTTTTCCTCACAGAAGGAAATCATTGTGTAATAGTTATCATCATTGGAAATAGACACAGCGACTAGAGTTCAAATCCTAGACAAGGCTGTTTATATTTCAAATAGTGCTAATATTCTTGGAAAAGGTATTCATCTGCGGGAGAACAATAGTAGGTTGCATATTGTTACTTTATCTATTTATTAATACCCTTGCTATCATCTTGCAAAACCCTCTGGTTAAAACTGAGACCGTCCAAATCGCCCAAGTTGAAATGCAAAAATGTAAATCCTGAGTATCTGGTGTTGCTTATCAGCAGAATTCTTATTTTTTATGAGTGTCATTACCTCAGTTAAATAATGGACCATTCTGTTTTTATTATAAAGAAATAAAGGGAAGAAAAGAAGATGTGATACAGAAAGAATGAAAGTAGAAGAAAGAGAGTGGGGGTGATAGCGCTAACCTGTTTCAATCAAACATAATAAAAAGAAGGAAAGAAGAAAAAAAAGCTGATAGTTTTGGTTTGTCTACCCAACCCTTCCATTATATGCAGGATGGTACACAAGTTTAATTTGTTAAATGGAGTACAGCTGGTTTGATTTCAGACTTTTCCCTTCTTCTAGATTGATTGCCTAATCAATGCTAGAGAACCCTGTCTGACCTAGCTGGCAGGTGATAACAGATGAATTCATATCTAATGTATGTATATACCCAACTTTTCTGCCACAGTTGGGATGTGACACAAGGTCAATTTTTAAGTGGAGTAAAGAGAGTTTAAATTCAAAGATTTTCTCTCTCTTAGACTAGTTGCTTTACCAAAGCTAAAGAAGCCAGTCTACTCTGCTATTAACCAATGGCAAGAAGGAAAAAGAGATGGATTCATTCCTTTCTTAAGGGCATTAGCACAAAGTGAAACACAAAAACCCTCATCCAGGATTTGAACCCGGGTCACCAATTCCATTTCCTACAACAATAACCATTACGCTAAGTAGCTACTGTTCTAGTGTGTAAATATTTTGGAAGAAATATATTCTATGTGTGAAGGTGTGTGATAATGTATTAAAGAAAATGATTCAGAGATTTAAATACCTTTCTCTTTGATTCTATTTTTTATGTTTCCAAAAATCAATTTATTATTATTTCCAAACAATGAGTCTGAATTATTTTAGTCATTACAGAACGTTTTTGATGTCATAATTGTGGAAAAAGGAAAAAGACAAAAAAAACAAACAAATATTTTTTAATTTTTATATTTGAATCTGTCAAATTATAGGTTATAGGTGTCTTTTTAGTTTCTCAAATTACTATTTTTAAAAAGTTTTTTTCTAATTTGGTAAGTACTAAATGATTTGGATGTGCAGTGTGTAATAACAAAGAGAATGATTGGTAACATTACACAAATAGGTACATAAACAGCTTATTTTAGATCGAGGTGAGTACGATGAAAGGTGTGTCACTCATTTCACTTTAATTATGATTTGCTAAATTGTGGTGGGTCAATTTATTAGATTTGGGAATTAAAACAGACAGGAAGTAAAAAAAAGGCTAGGAAGTGTTAGATAATAGATTTTCTAGATGCATCAATGGCGTTCTTCAGTCATTATTGCCAATTTTGGGTTCTTGGACAGCAACACAAAACTGATTCTAAAAGTGTCTGATAGCCTCTTTGAAAGTGTTCTGCTACATCCATGTACCTTAATATTGCAAAAGAAAATGGTAAGAGAGAAAATTCCAACTGTTTAAATATAAATACATCCACCAACTTTAGCCAATGAGAATAGACCATTTACCTAGCAACGCCGCTATGGAATTTTTGGTTTACTTGTGTTTTGGTTGTCTTTACCTTTCCATGAATTCATACTTTGGTAATCTAGTCTCTTCTATAGAACAACCATTTAACCTAATTGCTTTCTTGATTCTAATTTGCTAATCCGTGCAACTATTAACCTTAGCTCAGTCGGTAGAGCATTCGGTTAGAAACCACAAGGTTCCTAGTTCGATACTGGCCCTCACCAACTCAGCGTATGAGTAGCACAAAATCTGTGTAAAGTAGGGAGCTGATGGTAGGTATGGTGCTACACCTCAAACACAAAAAAACAATCTCCTTGGTCTAGCGCTAGTGAATAGGGGATAGACTCCACCCTGATTACTTTACTTACTTACTCCTATTACTTAAATTTCCAAGAGTACCAAAATTGGAACATATTCACCAGATACCCTAACAAGTATCTACCAACCTCCACCATTAGTTGCAGTATAACATCATACCCAGGACATAAATCTAAACAAGAAGACATTAGTAATTTTCTTGCTGTCTTAAATAGTAGCTAACCACAAGTACATGTGGGTTTACTAGTGGAGATGCTACTCATGTAGCGTGTCTTAGGAAGAGCCTAGTATCTCTACAATGGGTTTGAATTCAGAGTTTTCCTTCCCCTATATCAGTTGCTATACCAAGTAAACCCTAATACTTACCAATAGCAGAACGGAGAAGTTGGATTCATACCTTTCCCAATGGTATTAGTGTTATGTGAAATCCAAACAGCCTCATTCAGGTTTGGTTTGGTGGGTTCTATGGCATGTCAACTCTCATTGGATTATTTTATGCCAAATATACTTTGTTCTATTCATGCTTGATGGGTATTCAACATTTTTTTAAACACAATTTTTTAACACATTTCTTAAAACTTTTTTTCTATTTAACCAATAAGTGGACCCTAACAGGTACTACCACTCCAATTCAGGGTAGACCTGGGAGTAATGGTGATAAAGGGGTACTCCACAGTCCCCAGAGCTCCAAGATTGGAACTTCACTATTAGATAAGTTTAACATCACCTCATTCAGGAATTAAAGTCCAATGCAGTTAATACTGTACAGTAATGTTTCATTCAAATCCATTGCTTATTTGGATGCTTAACTATTGAGAGAATTAGTTTTTACTAAGTTTGATCCTTACAAAGTAATCCTGCACTTGTGATACCCTGTTGATAGAGCCTAGAATATACCGACTGCGTCTCTTTCAGAGGGGTAAGAACAACTCTAAAAGAAAATACCAGAGTATGAAACTAAACTGCATTCAGTGGTGAGGCCCTAATTCTTGATCTCTGTGGAGTACCTCTTCATTGACATTACTCCCAGGTCAACTTTGACCTGGGGTGCTAGCACCTGTTAGGATCCTATCTATAGGTCAAATAAATGTATTTGAAAATTATTAGTATTTGATAGGGTTAATTGAAACTATATAAGTGTGGGCGTTAAGAATAGTTACTTAACCCGTAATCCACTAAAGCACCCCAACCACCCAATGATCAAAATGCTGCACCTCCCCGAAAATGCCTGAGATCATCTTAGAAAATGGTTTAGGGTTAAAAAGAGAAATTAATTAAATGAATATATGTTGAAAATATTGTTATGATTATATTCAAACATTTACAAAAGAATAAAATCTTGATTTCGGTTTTGGTTTCTTTGTTTAATGGCATATCAACCTTTGTGGGTTATTTAATGACAATCCCATCCTTTAAGAAAAACAGTAGTAGTAATATTTAATGTGTAGCTGGAGGGATGAGGAGGTTCATTCCTTTTCTAAAGGTAATAGTCTGAAAGTGAATGTAATAGTATGACTGGAGTTTAAACTCTGTTACTACAATGTTGCAGTACTTTGGCCACTATGCCATGGGGGTTGGTTGAATTTTGCGACATGTCCAACCTTATTGGGTTATTTTATGCCAAAGACATTTTGTTTTATTCATTCTTATTGGGTATTCAATTTTTTTTCAAACTTAATTTCTTTTTTAAAAACATATTTTTATACACGTTTTTTATCTATTTAACCCATAGATGGGACCCTAAGAGGTACTATCATTCCAGATCTTGTTGGACCTGGGTGAAATGGCGATAAATGAGTACTCCACATTCCCTAGAGTTCCAGAGTTGGAACTTCACCACTAAATGCAGTTTAACATAATACTCAGGACACTAGGACATCACCTCTAACACATATATGTTATATACTCAACTATGAACATTAATGTGTATGTCCCTATTCTCATAAATACAGAAGTATTATGCTGAGTTGTATTATACCACTAGCAGTGGTTTACCTTCTTCCACACTTCTGGCCAGTATTCTATTTTGTTAATGTTATAAAGATTCCATTTCATTTCCAACTTCTGTTTGGTTATTTCTCATTTAGTAATCTTTGTTAGGTTACAACAATATGATAAAAAAGGGTACATTGGCATGGGGACTCCCGCAAATCAAATTTCAGCATTAAATAACCCATAAGAAATTGATATGTCACTGAACAAACCATCCAAAGCTGAGCTTAATAAAAAATGCTGACTCAATTTTCAAGCCTTGAAGATGGTTAACATTTGCTTTATTGGTGTATGATGCTTCGGTTTAGCTCAGTTGGTAGAGTGTCTGCCTAGGAATCACTGGATCGATACTGGTCCCCGCCAACTCAGCATATGTGTAGCACAGAGATCTGTGCGGTAAAGTGAGGAGCTGATGGTAGGCGTGGCGCTCCACCTCAGATACTAAAATAATCTCCTTGGTCTAGCGCTAGTGAAAAGGGGATAGACTCCCTCACTGTATGGCTCATACCGATATTTGGTTTAGCTCAGTTGATAGAGCATCTGCCTAGGAATCACTGGATTGATACCGGCCCTTGCCAACTCAGTGTATTAGTAGCACAGGGATCTGTGCGGTAAAGTGAGGAGCTGATGGTAGGAGTGGTGCTCCACCTCAGATAATAACATAATCTACTTGTCTAGCACTAGTGAAAAGGGGATAGACTCCCTCGCTGTATGGGTCATACTGACATTTGGCCGCTCCGTTGATGACTACTTTTTACTATGATGGAAAATTTGTCAACTGATGTTAATTAGCATATAATATTTTTGGTAATATACTCTGGGCCGCATCATATTATCCCATAAACCCCCTGACCAGAAACGGACTAAGTCGGAAGGACAGGTTTCATATATCTTATATGAATATTACTTTATTAAAACTGACATGTAGTAGAGTGGAAGCCCCATATCATAGATTAGGAGAGAGACCATGAGATCCTAGCAATGGCCCTGAATATCCTTGATATTTCTTATCTAAACTTTAAGCAAGAAAGAAACAAGAAAAAATCTTATGAGATATCTTCCAATATCAGAATTCTTTGTCATCTTAGATAATGAAATATTTTCCCAGCTTTGTAAAATGCAAAGAAGTTTCTTAAGCAGTTACTCGACTATATATCACCCAGGCAATGTGGCCAATCAGACGCTGGCTTTGTTTGCTTCCTCTGAGGGTGGCCATAATAGGTTTAATAAGAACAAGTACATCTTTTCTCCCTCTCACCTTGCCGGGAGTTGATTGATCACTTGCAAACATTGAAAATGTTATTCATCTTTACTGCTAGAACATAATATATACATACATACATGTATCCACCCCATTTCACTCTATCTATATACTTAGATATAAGTATGTAAATACCTAAGTATATATACATACATACAAATATATATATATATATATATATATATATGTATGTATATATATATGTATGTATATATAAATAAAATTTGTGTCTATATGTATATTTATAAGATTTGTTCATGTAGTATCTGGCTATTTAATGATAGAAAAAAGAAAAAGCCTTCCTAGGGCAATGGCACCTTTGTCTTCTACAAAGCAGTTCCTTAGGATCTCAATCATTTGTACTACCATCCCTTTTGGTTTTTAATACACTCTAAAAAAAACTCTTTTGGGATTACCATCAGCTGCCTTAGTGTATTCTCCTTAATCCATCCATAATAATTCAATGGTGATTTTAATCTATGTGATTGATATTCACTAAATAAAGTACACTAATAAAAACTTCAGATGTGTGGATATAAACTTACCTGAAGATCATGTACATGAAACTCTAAGTCGGGAGTTGTCTTAGTTTAACTTGTTTTCTTATAATTGAAATATCATGAGATTGTTTTTAATTTTTGTGCATAGAAATCTATATGATATTGATCTCAATCATATTTTGCAGTAAATATTGATTATAATTGTAAATTTTAAATTCAATTATTTTTTTCTATTTAATGTATAGATGGGTCTGGATGGACTTGGGAGTAATAGCGATGAAGAGGTACTCTACACTCCTCTGCAGAGTTGGAACTTCACCACTAGATGCAGTTTAACGTCATACCCAGGACACATGCATGTTATGACTGCCCCAGAACATTATAGAACACATGAGAACAATGCCCCTTCCTAATACACCGCGTTATCTGGCAAGTATATCTCTAGGACATACACAACCTGAATGAAAATGAGAAATCCCTTAGTGGAGATAAAGTTTGGATGAAGAGAAGGATTCTTGGATCAATGCTCTGAAGCTCCTCTGACTTAGTACGATGTGCAACACTGCTTTTTGGTGTTTTTTGAATATATGGATCCATGTATGAAAGATTTCTTAGACAAAGAGACTGCACCTATATAATGAAACATGTTTGTCTTTGATGATGTGCACTTGCAAAAACTGGGCAGTTCCAAAGGAAACTATGGATAAGCACAAACATTTGAGAACTATCACTGGATACTTATGAACAAATAGCCTAATTTCCAACAAGACTCTGTACAAGACTATTCCACTAGTAACAAGGATAACACAACTATGATAGTCCATGTTTTCTCCAAGAAGCACCTGCACAAAAATCCCTCAATTTGCTGGAATAAGCTCAAATAACTACCTGGCCTCTACTATACAAACTTACTTGGTAAGCTGCAGGTGGACCTCAAGAATGCAGGACTGGGAACCCTAAGATCTGGTAAGTGACTGAGGGAGCTAAAAACCCTTTCAAAGAAAAGGACATCAGCGGTTTTAAATGAAAAAAATGATGAAATGATGCTGTATTATATTCCAAACTTCTATTAAATTATTTTGTATTATATTCATAAATTGCCAAGATAAACCATGGAATTTCTACAAATCCCATGAGTTTATATTTATAGAAGTTAATCATAAATAAGCAATGGGAATCAGTCTCAATTATATTTTTATAAAGATAAAATCATTAAAATTAAATGATTCCTGAAATTCGCCAGAGTTTATTTTGAGGATATATCTTCAAAAAACTATCGGATCTTGTGGATCAGCAAAGTTTTTTTTTCCAAATCTGTCAAAGACTGATAGCATCTCTGTGTCCAATACATCATCAGAAAAGTATTAATTAAATATTTATAGTAAATTCATGAAACTTAACATAATTTTTGCTGTATTATAAAGAGGAAATAATAAAAATAATTTCATATAAAAATTATCTTTTGCACTCTTTGACTCTTTCCCTACAAAATTTCCTAGGTATTTCTTGGTATTTTTTACCTATATAATGGTATATTTTAAAGTTCATTATCTATTCACCTCAGAAATCAATTTATTCAAATAAAGCCCTACCATTATTGTAATCTGAGTCCTGCTCAATTATAATGAACTAACCATCAATTTTTGTACTTTGGTGCGAGAGTTGCTGTGAGCAGCTAAATTAGGAAAGAGTTAAAACAGGAAAATTGTATAAATTAAAATCTGTATCGGTCAAAATGGCATGTTTTGCTATCTTTTCTTTAAAAAAAGCACATCTTCAAGAATGTAATTTATTTGTTGAAATTACGAAATTCATAGAAACATTATTTTTTATATCCAAGTTTAGGCTTAGATCTTAAGGGAAAAAAAATCAATGACAATTTACAATTTTAAATCTTTTTTTATAAATGTTTAAAGAAAGTGGGGAGGTGCTTTCTTACTAAAATTTTGACCATACCTAAATATCATCATGCAACAACAGTGTGTTTACAGAAAATAAAATAAAATAGAGAGAGAGGAAGAGTAGTATAGAGAAAGGTATAGTGAGTAAATGCAGTTAAAGTGTTAAGCATTATAGAACTGGAAAAAAAAGTTTTGAGTTTACAAGTCAGTCAGAACAAACAGGTGTAGGAGTAAGTTTTATTTTTTTAAGAATGTTCCTAAACATCCATGTTTAAGATAGAGATACCCTAGAAGTCATGAAATCCCTTAATGCATGATCTAAAGTTTTTTTTAAAAAATCAAGAAAAATCCCTCCCAACACCCTCCCCTCAAAAAAGAAAAAAATCATTCAAAATAAATATAAAGTGTAAAAGAACTTAAAACAAAAAAGACAGCTGACAAAACCCAAAGCAAACTTTTGAAACTAAAACAAAGTATTAGTGCATAAACTCAGAATAGATCATATTGGATACACCTCATAATCTTTGTGTTTACTCGTCAAAGGAAAGTGCAATGAAAGATCAAACTTCACTGAGACAACACAAACAATCAATTTCTAGTTTTAGTGTGTCTTCTCTACAATGATAAACTAGTGATAATGTGTATGACTGATAGTAAAAATAAACGTGTTGCTGATAATAAAAGGCTTACATAGAAATACTTTTAAAATACATTATCTAAAATTAATAGTCAACATAAACCTATTATTAATAGTAAAATATTTGCATATATGGACTATCTATAAGTAATATGCACTTCATTATCTCCTATCCCATTATGAACAAACTGAGATAAATAGATTTGGAAAGACTGTGATAGATAGATATGAACAAATTTAGAGAGAGAGATAGATATCAAAAGATAGTGAGTGATAGATAGATAGAGGTATGAAAGATTTAGAGAGATATCAAAAGATAGTGAGTGATATATAGATAGGTAGGTAGGTATGAAAAGATTTAGAAAGATAGGCATGAAAAAATAATTGAAATAATTAATAGAATATAACATTTAATTATACAACATACAAAGAGAGAACCAAATTCCCGTCCCAAACCACAAAAGAATCACAAGGTGTTTGAAGAAAGATTTAAATAACAAAAGGGGGGAAACCACTTAATTTTACTCAGGAGGTCTGGGAACAGAGACAGGCACCAGTGGTAGCTGCTGAGGAGCAAACAACTACGTTTGTCGCTTCAATATTGCCTTCTTAAAAGAGAGAGATTCTATGGTTACCCCTGTCGCATGATCAAAACAGAAACATGACATAGGAAAGCCCCCCCCCCTTAATGTAAAAAGGGAGACAATTCTATTTTGTTTTAACACTAGTATTATGAGGCATAGCAGAATTAATGCACTTTCTAAAATCAGAAATAAATTTTTGGTTTACTCTGATGTGTGTTAGTTATCAGGTGGTCTCTCTCTCCTCTTCTTTTTCCATGACTTGTCTTTATATCTTATTATAATGGAGATTTGGTATCTGTCTATAACCAAAGATTATGTTACTGCTTACATCTCAATACCCTCAGGAAATGTCTGTTTATCAATGAGTATTTGATTTATAGTCAAAATCATTACTATTAATACATAGAATAAATCTTATTTATTAATAAGGTGTCTATGAAAAGTTAGATTTGCCTCAAAACAGCCCATGTTATTCGTACATTTTATATCCATATCATTTTATATAAATGTGTCTTATGTATCAATAAGAAATAAAGGTTTACATAATATATGGTGTTGTTAATTTGCATATTGGATTTAACAAAACCAGATTTAATAAATAACTACTTGGTGTTATTGATCTCTAATGTTATTGTTTTATTCTCCAATGTATTATAATCAATCCTATGAATGATTATATACAGGAACCAATAAAATATAATTAAAATAAATGTAATCTTTATTTATTTTTAAAAATTTTGTTAGTCTTTCTAATTTAATATATTTCATTAAATTAAAACCTAAATACTTACACCCAAAGGGCACATATTCTTTCTAGTATATCTAACAATTTTTAATTAACTAATAATTTTCCCCAATCAGGCTATCCACATAACTGCCTATGTACAAACATCAGATCATTCTTTACTGACCTTCTAAAAATTAATGTAATATCTAAACAAATGTTTTTTCTCGGATGTTTTCATTCCAAAATATTTCTCTAGCATTTTTAATTTGTAAACAACTACTTATAATTGGATGTTCTCATTTCAATTTATTAATTTTATAAACAGCTCTTTATTCTTGGATGTTTTTATATTACCAAAATTTTCTCTAGATAATTATTTTAGTAATTAATTTTTTTCTTTTTAATGGGTAAAATAACTGAGATAGTTATTTTACATTAAACCTGATTACCCATTAAAAATAAACATATATAAAAGACAACTATAATTAAATCTACCACCGAGGGAAGAAAGTCATTTTTATACCAACCGTTTCATTGCAACTATGGAAAATCATTGTGTAGCATGACTTTTATTTTTCTCCCTGATGAAGATATGTCCAGTTGAGGAATTTCTTGGGAAGTCTCAAAACCAAGACCTTCTTTAGTTTTGATCTGTACTGTCTATTCATGGGCATAGAATGATAGAGTATTTGCAATGAACAGTAACTGAAAAAAATACACATAAAAAATTAATAATGGTTGACAATGCTTCAAACAATAATAACAAGAGATTAAAAAAAAAAGAAAAAAAAAGTTGTGTATGCAAACATAAAAATAGGTTTGAAGTTCCATGAAGGTTCCCAATTATGAAAAGAAGTTTCCTATGTCTGACAAGAAATACCTGAAGAAGGCTGGCGGGTATATCAGTTGTGCAGATGACAATAAATATGAGGACAATAGTCTGAATAATCCAAATAATAAAAATGATCATGCCTCATCTAAACAATTCAGAGGAATAATATAAAAATAGTAGCACTAAGATTTTCGGAAATATAAAGAATACAACTATATAGCTAGATTTAATTTTTTGCAAAATTGACTCATATAGTTCGAGCAGCTATAGCAGTAAGATAAGCTTCCCAGGTAAAAAAGAATGCGAGTTCAAGTCTCACTGAGAGCTTATCTTTTATTTCCAATTGTCGCTGTTTACTTATGGTCATAAAATGATAGCCTGAGTAGTTATCATAAAAAACACCCAAAATTTATACAAAATAAATACTTAAAATTATATTTATTTTAGAACTCTAATAACAAATCATTACAGACAAGTTTGTTTTTTAATAACATGTGATACATATACAGTATATATGCATATGCTTTATTACTGAATGACAAGTTGAATGCCCCATACTTATGACCAGATTCATCCCAGGATATTTTAATTTGATGATGGAGTTAGCCTGATTCCAAAATGGTATGATATGTTGAGCAACAGCTTCTAAGAGTAAAATAGAAAAAATGTGATACATTGGCATTGCCACTTATTATCAGAGATGTTCTTCAGACAAAGAAAGTCTAAAAGTTTAAAGAATCTAAATGCCAACATCTCAGTATCATAAAGATTCTTTGCAACTAGAAGGGTTAACAAGAACTTCTTTTCTGAATTGGACAGTGAGTATGAAGAACACTTTAACAAATTAGCAACAATTTGTTATTTGCACTTGTTTTACCCTAAGTGGATTTACACATTTTCTCTACAAACGCAGATGTATACAACATGGAATTCTTTGAATCAACCTCACTTGTTAGCAAACACTGGTGCTGCTTCTAAACACAGCCAAAATTCATTAAGTTATTTCTCAGGCAACAGTGTTTAGCTATTAAATTTCAAAACTGGTGTTGCTCAATTAGAAGCTGCTAAATTATAAGTCTCTAGCAATTATGCTCACTTGCAAATTTCGTTAGTACAGTCGGCAAAACAATATCTGGAAGAAGCATCAAAATATATTCCTTTCAGATGGAGCTTGTTTTCATTAAAGAAAATCTATACACAAGGGGGAATCAATAAGTCTGTAGCTTATTGAGTTACAAGAGGTTTTGTGTTTTAGGTGTAAAGGTGGCTGTGGTTATTCCTGGTGCATGTTCCTAGGGTTTGCTTTTAACCCCATCTTATTTGGTGGTCGCGCTGAAAAGGAAGGGTTTTAAGGAATGAAAAGAAAGAGACAAAGACAGAAGATCATTTTATGATTTAGGCTTTATTCATGGGTCATAGCCACCATGTGACAAGGAAATTTCTCCCTGGCCAGTAGTGATGTATTTTTCCAGACAAGGCCTTGGTCTGAATGACTGAGAGATTCTCTTTGGGGTCAAAGGTGGATCCTTTTTCCTGTACATGTGCAGCGGGTTCTTCCGGTGAAGGCTCATGGGACTTTGTTATTTTCTGAAAAAATTTTAAATTTATTTTAATCCCCACAAGCTAGACCGGTAATTACCAGCTGAATTTTTATCTGTAACTAGCAGAGCTACCCTGCATTGCTCTGAATTAGAAAAGTTAAAAATAAATCTCTATTCTATATCTTATTATAATGGAGATTGTGGGTTTGTATGTCTGTAACCGAAACTATATTACTATTCAGTTCACAATTCCCTTTGTTATTTACATCACATTCTTCATGATTTTATTTTTATTTAAACCTCAATTATTAGTAAAAATTGTTTTACATCATTAAGACTGTTAACAATATCTACATACTAATAACATGCAATTATATTTATATATTCAACGAAATAGCGGTTTACAGTGTGAATGGGAAGGCTAATTTGCATATTGATCTTAAAAAATTTGATTTTAATAAATATATGCTTAGTATTATTGATTTCTAATTGTTTGGTTTTATCTTAATAAATATGAGCAAAAATCTCGGGGATAAATCTTAGAAATCTATTAATATAAAGAAATAACTGTAATTTTATTCTTTTCTTCCTATTTTAACTAAATAGTTAAATTAGGGAAATTTACCACTGAAAGACGGGAGTAAGGGAAAATGGTGGAACAGTTAGTTTCAAAGTTGTTCTATTTTCCGATTATACCCCCTCTGTTCCAAATATTTTTATCTGAATTTTTATTCAGTTTCATTAGCCTTTCTAATTTAACATGATATTTTATTATATTAAAACTTAAATACTTGCACCCGGAGGGTGCATATATTTGCTAGTTTATATAAAGTAAAATGTAAACTTGTTAGGGTGGCCAAAAGACGGTATCACCCAGACAGTGAGGGAGTCTCTCTCCTTTTCCTTAGCGCTAGACCAAGGAGATTGTTTTTGTGTCTGAGGTGTAGTGCCACACCTACCATCAGCTCCTCACTTTGCTACTCATATGCTGAGTTATCGGGGACTGGTATCAAACTAGGAACCTTGTGGTTCCTAGACAGACGCTCTACTGACTGAGCTAAACTGGCCATCATATTTATATACAGATCAATAGATATTCTTTTTCTATTCATTTCTTTGATTCTTTATATATTCTTGTCTTTTTAAAAATTGTTTATCTTTATTTTTCGTTTGTATTTTTTCTTTTATTTGCTTTTTATCATGTTTTTTCCTTTATTAATTTGTTGTATTTTTTAATCCTCTGTTAATTTAATTTTTTAAATAACCCTTTAAGGGGTGATATGTTGTAAAACCTATCAATTAGCATTAACATTGCTTAATTTGACAAGCTGAAGCATGAAGAAACGTAGTTTATATATTCAAAGAGGGTATCCAAACAAAAAAACATATGCTGAAAAGTTTCAAAAAGTATCCAAACAATTTCTTTGTACCCAGAATTCTTTGGCTATTCAATGTCAAAGTAGAACTTTAAACAAGAGTGAAGAGTTGGACGCAGGACACAATGAATATAAGGGTTGACTTAATACAGTTCTATGTGACAATTATCTGTAGGTTGCAAGTTCAATCCTAACTATGGGGGAAAATAATACTTAACATAGCTTAACACTTATACCTAATCATAGTTAATGGAATGAGCATAATCTACCCCAATGGATCAAATAAATGGTTTGTTTTGAAGTTCCATGAAGACTCCCAATTATGACATAAAGGATTTTGAGTTCAACAAGAAGGCCAGTGGGCACATCGGCAGAAAGATTGTGTATATAACAATAAAGATGAGGACAATAGCACAAGAAATCTAAATAATACAAAAATACACTTTTTTCACAATTATAGACTACAAAGAGAATTGTTGTATATTTACAAAAGATAAGTCGATGAATGCAAATCTGTTATTTTTGAAAATGCACTAAGACCTTGCTAGAGTAGGAGATATTCTAAATATTTAATGCATTATTTTAACAAGCACCAAATACTTTTTATTCAAAACTTTATTATAACATTTGCTCTGTATTATAAAATGTTTGAAAATACCAATGTGATTAAATTTGTTGGCTTGTTTCTTCATATTAAAGAGCCATGCTAAATGTTTGTAATTATTCGATTGAATAAGTTTAATTAATTTTTTTCTTTTTACAAGTAAATCATTTTCTTATCCAAAAGTTAATTAAAGAAAAATGTTTTTTTTTTAAAATAGGATAATTTGAAGATTTAAGATTTGGGCTAAAAAATCCAAACAGAAATTTTCAGGCTCATTAATTATTTTTTTAAAAACAATTTCCTGTTCCTTTGAAATTAATCTTTAAGGAAAAAGATTCAGAAGGAAGTGATGTACAAGGCTGGGTCAAAAGTAGGGTTACAGTTACTTCAGAGAGAAGTGATGTACATTATTTGTTATTGGTCACATTCACCTTAAAAGATCAATTGTAGTAGCAGTTTCATTTTCTTTGTGTGTGTACAGAACACTGTGAAAGATATGAATCTTACTCTCCCCCCAGCTATGGATAAATAGTAGGGCAGACTGGGCTCTTTAACCTTGGGTAGGCAACCGGTCTAGGAGAAGGAAAACTCTGAATTCAAAAACCTGTTAAACACCATTCAAGAAATTGACTATGTGTCACATCCTGCTTGTGGTGGAGAGGTTGGAAAATATATACATGACTATATTATTGAAGCTTTTAGGGGTGTGGCAGTTAAGGTAAAAACCAAACGGTATTTCATGGTGTGTGAAGCAGGTTCATCTCAAAGGGTTCTTCTTTTAGTCTTATTTTTAAGCTTGAAAAGTTGTGATAAAAAAGCAACAATAAAATGGAGTTAAACTAGTAGTGAAATAGTATTCATTCAGATTATCATGTACATAATTCAAAATTTGTTGCCATAGTTAAAACATTGATGAATATTCTATGTGATTTGCTTTTCGATATGTTAGAGAGACTGTAAAAATGGCCTCATTTTACAAGCAACATATAGCTGCTTCCAACCCCCCATTATCAATTCATCCTAAAATATTTCTTAAATTCACCATTGCTCTATATTCTTTAAATCCAGGAAACTGTATAACATTTACTCGCTTATCTTTCTCATTCTCTTCTTGTCTTTATTTATTCATCTCATTCTGTTCATGTCTTTATCTATCTATCTCATTTTCTTCATATACTAAAACTATCTGTCTCATTCTGTTAATATCTATATCTATCTATCTATCTATATATATATATATCTATCTCATTCTGTTCATGTTTATATATATCTCATTCTGTTTCTGTCTATATCTATATATCTATCTATCTCATTTTGTTCCTTTCTATATCTATCTATCTATCATATTCTGTTTATGTCTATATCTATTATCTATCTATTCTGTTATGGCTATATCTATCTATCTATCTTATTCTGTTTATGGCTATATCTATCTATCTATCTATTCTATGTCTATATCTATCTATCTATGTCTGTTCTGTCTATATCTATCTATCTATCTATTCTGTTCATGTCTATATCTATCTATCTGTTCATGTCTATATCTATCTATCTTATTCTGTTCATGTCTATATCTATCTATCTATCATATTCTGTTTATGTCTATATCTATCTATCTATCTTGTTCTCTATATCTATCTATCTATCTCTGTTCATGTCTATATCTATCTATCTATCTTATTCTGTTCATGTCTATATCTATCTATCTTATTCTGTTCATGTCTATATCTATCTATCTTATTCTGTCATGTCTATATCTATCTATCTATTTATTCTGTTCATGTCTATATCTATCTATCTATATTCTGTTCATGTCTATATCTATCTATCTTATTCTGTTCATGTCTATATCTATGTCTATCTATCTATCTATCTTATTCTGTTCATATTCTATATCTATCTATCTATCTTATTCTGTTCATGTCTATATCTATCTATCTATCTTATTCTGTTCATGTCTATATCTATCTATCTATCTATGTCTTATATCTATCTATCTATCTTATTCTGTTCATGTCTATATCTATCTATCTATCTTATTCTGTTCATGTCTATATCTATCTATCTATCTTTCTGTTTATGTCTATATCTATCTATCTTATTCTGTTCATGTCTATATCTATCTATCTATTCTGTATGTCTATATCTATCTATCTATCTTATTCTGTTCATGTCTATATCTATCTATCTTATTCTGTTCATGTCTATATCTATCTATCTTATTCTGTTCATGTCTATATCTATCTATCTTATTCTGTTCATGTCTATATCTATCTATCTATCTGTTTATGTCTTATCTATTATCTTATTCTGTCATGTCTAATATCTATCTATCTATCTTATTCTGTTCATGTCTATATCTATCTATCTTATTCTGTTCATGTCTAATATCTATTTATCTTATTCTGTTCATGTCTATATCTATCTATCTATCTTTATGTCTATATCTATCTATCTATCTTACTTATCTCTTCATGTCTATATCTATCTATCTATCTATTCTGTTCATGTCTATATCTATCTATCTATCTTATTCTGTTCATGTCTATATCTATCTATCTATCTTTTCTGTTCATGTCTAATCTATTTATCTTATTCTGTTCATGTCTATATCTATCTATCATATTCTGTTTATGTCTATATCTATCTATCTCTGTTCATGTCTATATCTATCTATCTATCTTATTCTGTTCATGTCTATATCTATCTATCTATCTTATTCTGTTCATGTCTATATCTATCTATCTATCTATTCTGTTCATGTCTATATCTATCTATCTATTCTGTTCATGTCTATATCTATTCTATCTACCTTATTCTGTTCATGTCTATATCTATCTATCTATCTATCTTATTCTGTTCATGTCTATATCTATCTATTATCTATTCTGTTCATGTTATATCTATATCTATCTTATTCTGTTCATGTCTATATCTATCTATCTATCTTATTCTGTTCATGTCTATATCTATCTATCTATCTTATTCTGTTTCATGTCTATATCTATCTATCTATCTGTTTATGTCTATCTTATCTATCTGTTCATGTCTATATCTATCTATCTATCTTATTCTGTTTATGTCTATATCTATCTATCTATCTTATTCTGTTCATGTCTATATCTATCTATCTTATTCTGTTCATGTCTATATCTATCTATCTATCTATTATTCTGTTCATGTCTATATCTATCTATCTTATTCTGTTCATTCTATCTATCTATCTTATTCTGTTCATGTCTATATCTATCTATCTTATTCTGTTCATGTCTATATCTATCTATTTTTATTCTGTTCATGTCTATATCTATCTATCTATCTTTTATCTGTTTATGTCTATATCTATCTATCTATCTTATTCTGTTCATGTCTATATCTATCTATCTATCTATTCTGTTCATGTCTCTATCTATCTATCTTATCTGTTCATGTCTATATCTATCTATCTATCTTATTCTGTTCATGTCTATATCTATCTATTTTATTCTGTTCATGTCTATATCTATCTATCTATCATATTCTGTTTATGTCTATATCTATCTATCTATCTTATTCTGTTCATGTCTATATCTATCTATCTATCTATCTTATTCTGTTTATGTCTATATCTATCTATCTATTTATTCTTTCATGTCTATCTATCTATCTTATTCTGTTCATGTCTATATCTATCTATCTATCTTATTCTGTTCATGTCTATATCTATCTATCTATCTTATTCTGTCATGTCTATATCTATCTATCTTATTCTGTTCATGTCTATATCTATCTATCTATCTTATTCTGTTCATGTCTATATCTATCTATCTATCTTATTCTGTTCATGTCTATATCTATCTATCTATCTTATTCTGTTCATGTCTATATCTATTATCTATCTATTCTTTCATGTCTCTATCTATCTATCTTATTCTGTTCATGTCTATATCTATCTATCTATCTTATCTATGTCTATATCTATCTATTTTATTCTGTTCATGTCTATATCTATCTATCTATCATATTCTGTTTTGTCTATATCTATCTATCTATCTTATTCTGTTCATGTCTATATCTATCTATCTATCTATCTTATTCTGTTTTATGTCTATATCTATCTATCTATCTTATTCTGTTCATGTCTATATCTATCTATCTATCTTATTCTGTCATGTCTATATCTATCTATCTATCTATCTTATTCTGTTCATGTCTATATCTATCTATCTATCTTATTCTGTATGTCTATTTATCTATCTTATTCTGTTCATGTCTATATCTATCTATCTATCATTCTATATCTATCTATCTTATTCTGTCATGTCTATATCTATGAATCATTGAAGAGGGAGGGAGAGAGAGAGAGAGAAATATAATTCAACAAAGTTTACTGAAGACACATTCCATTATCAACTTCATCTATTGCTTTTTAGTTAGAACTACCTTCTACTTTATATGATAGAGATTTTGTGTTTTGTTTAGAGCTTTCTTGTTGTCAATAGGGGTTATAATGTTTCTTGAGTTCATCCGCTGACAAATTCTAAGATTCAGTTTAAAAGGAATCAATTCCAAAAGCTTTTATTAGATCTTATTTACTTTCTTTTCATTCAGAAAACAAATTAATATCCTCCTTTGCAGAAACTCAATGGTAAAATATTCATTGAATAACTGAGTCTATTCTAAGCTCATTCATTCAGTTATTTATCTATTTATTTACTTAACGCATCACGTTGTAGCCCAATGGTTAGCAAGTTCATCTCACACATCCATTACTACTGTGTATGTATTTACCAACCCTCCTCATGAGCAGGATTGATGCAAGGTCAATTGCAGAGTCCACATAGTGTAGTGGCTAATGTGCTAGGCTGTGACATTTGTAGTGAGTTCAAAAGGCAGTCTTGCTATTACATTCACTTTTGGACTAATACTCTTGAGAAATTGTATGAATCCTCTCATCTACCCAGCTATGGGTTAAATAGTATGATTACTATTCTTCTACAAGGATGGCTTTGGTATTGAATAACTAATGAAGGTTGATATGACATTAAAGAAATAAACCAAACCAAACAACATCAAATTAAGCAGAGTCTAACAGGTTTTGAATTCAGAGTTTTACTTCCTTTTGACCAATTGCCATACCAAGGGTAAAGAGTCCTGTGTGGCCTACTATTTAGCTAGAGGGAGAATAGTTGGATTTATACCTTTTCCTGTGGTGTGACTGCATCATCATAGAAAGAAATTTTGGATTCCAGTTGTGTTATTCATTCACTTTCGGACTAATACTCTTGGGAAAGGTATGAACCCCCTTATCCCCCTAGCTAAGGAAGCATTGCTGCTTTAACTTACCAGACTTCACAGATTTAAACCAACCACCTATTTTTTTGTCTTCATCATCAAAATCCTTATTTTAGAAGTGTTTTAGTTAAGAATTGAATAAGAAAGCTAAATAAATAATTTACTTTGAATTTTTATTCCCTTCATTTTAGGTAGGATAAAAAAAAGTTTTTGGATTTCATTGATGATAACAAACTTTTAGCCTGGAAAAAAAAATGACTTTTTGATTTCCTTGTTTTCTCATTTTTGTTGGAGTCTGGTTCTGGAGATTCTTAATCTAGGACAGCGTCTCCTCATTACCCTACATGATTTAGTTTGGTTTCTTGTTTAATGGCATATCAACCCTCATGGTTTATTTTATGCCAAATCCATTCTTGCAGAAGAACAATAAGAGTACTATTTAACCCATAGCTGGGGGGGGATACCTTTTCAATAGGTATATGTCTGAAAGTGAATGTAATAGCACAACTGTAGTTTGAATTTGCTTATTATGATGTTACAGTCCATCATGTAAGCCTTTAACTCTTTTGCTACCAAATTTCCCCCACTGCTGTACCAAATTTTCCTAATATTTTTTACCTCTATGATGGGATATTTCAAAGTTCACTATCTATTCACTTCAAAAACTCATTCTATTTAAATAATGTCCTGAGACCTTCTGCTCAATTTGGTTTAGTTCAATTGGTATGAGTAGCACAGGGATCTATCTAGTAAAGTAATGAGCTGATGGTAGGTCTGGCGCTCCAACTCAGATGCCAAAACAATCTCCTTGGTCTTGTGCTAGTGAAAAGGGAATAGATTCCTTCACTGTCTGGCTGATACCAATTTAGGCCACCCGACAACTTTACTTATGGCCTACAGTAAGATCGCAGCTTCAAGTAGGCAAAGAGTTAAACCATGGGAATTCCCCCCACTTGTTCACTTATAGAATGTTATGTCTAGTTAATCTTTTCAAATCATTTACAAGGTAATTTACTTATATACAAGAAATATTTTGAAATACAAATCAGACTAATCAATTTCATTTTTTTTAAAATTCATCTGTCATCAGAATTCAAACCTTAAATAATCTATTTTCAATTTATCTACTATAAGCCATATTCAACTGAACAAGTGTAATTTACTTTTTTTCTTTCTTTATAAATGTGACTTGTCAGATATAAATATCATCATGACCCAATTCTTTCATGATTAAACTTTCAATTTTTCTTTTATTTATTCAAAATTTTGATGAGTTCTCTCAGACATCATAATCTTCTTCCTTCTTCAATTGAGCCAGAAACATCTTTTTTTTTCCCCTTTTCTCTCTTTTTTTTCATTTCCTTTATGCAAAATATGTTGTCTGCATTTCTCTCTTTTTTTTTTCATTTTGATGATATTCGAGGTTTTGCTCTTCTTTCTTTGTTATCATTCATTTCTTTTTGCTTAACTTCATATTCAACAGACTTTTTCTTTTTCTAGAGATTTTTCTTCAGCAATACTTTCCTGTTTTTAACCATCATCATCATTATCATCTTATTTTTCATCTTCCACTTTAGATTGTCTCATTCCTTCATTATATTAATGTCAAGATCTTATTCTTTTTTATTATTTTCTTTTCCTCGTCTCAGATGAAGTTGAGCAACAGTCACTTGAAATGGTTTTTCTTCCTCTTTATATATATTCTTGATATGTATACATACTCTCTCTCTCTCTCTCTCTCTCTCTATATATATATATATATTATATATATATATATATAATACACACACACACACACAACTTTCGCTGCTATCTCCCTCTGCTTCCTCTCTCTCTCTAAATATATATATACAACACACACACACAATTTCTCTCTCACTCTCTCTCTATATATATGTAGAGAGAGAGGAGGTGCTTATGGTGTAATGGCTATCATCATAGGAAATGGACTTGAGAAACAGAGTTCAAATCCTGGATAAGGCTGTTTGCATTTACCATAGCAGTAATACCTTGGTAAAGATATGAAATTTATCATTCTCCCTTCAGCTATGAGTAGATATCAGGGCACACTGGTGACATTGTATCCCATCCTGCTTGTGGGGAGGTGTTAGGTATATATATATATTATTTACAGATAAACTATATATTCTTGTTATGTATACATAATTATAATAATTATATATATTTACTAACACCATCGTGAGTAAAATATGACATGAGGTCAAATTCTTAAACATACTATTTACCCATAGCGGGAGAGAGAATAGTTGGATGCATACCTTTCCCAAAAGTATTAGCACTCTGTGAAAAGCAAACAGTCTCCTCCTTTACTATTTATATGTAAAATGCAATTCTAATGACATTATCTCTTTGCACATTATTCTAAATTAGTACTCTTTCTTCTTTATTATACTTTTCTTATCATAACTAACAGAATTTAAAATTCTTTTTCTTACTTTTTTTTCACAAGTCTTCTTACATCAGTCACTTACTCATCCTCTTATCATTTTCTTTCTTCTACATCATTTAAAGTTCTTCTTATTCTATCATCAATCTTTTATCCTTCTTCTTCATCTTCTTCTTTATCTCTTTTTTCTTTACTTTCAAATTTACTCTCTCTTTTTCACACATGTCATGTGATTATTGTTTCTTCCTTGAATTCATGATAATTATCATCATCATCATCACTAACATCATGCCTCTTACTCATCATCAACCATCTTAATCCATCTTCCTTCTTCTCCATCTTTTGTAAGACAGTCTTCCCTCAAGCAGTTCCTGCAGGAAACCTCAGTTCTCTTCACCACAGTGCCTATATTTGAGTCATGTCCAAACTTTTTCTCCCGCATCCTCATCATTTGCCTACGGGCTCCAAAAGGCAGAGACCAAACTTTTTCTCCAGTTTTTGTTTTTTGTTTTCTTTTTTTTTGTTTCTTAGCATTCTGCATCATTTAACTGCATAAGTAAATCTCTTTTTCATACTAAAGAGGAAATGTTTAAACCATATTTTGCTTCCCCTCACTCTTCCCACCGCATACAAGTAATTTATGTTCATGCTCTGTCCTATACCTCTCTCTCTCTTATTTTTTTTTTTTTTTTTTTTTTTAACTTCTTCTACCTAACCCATGTTCGAAATACTGTAAAAATGGTGTGTAGGTATATAAATTTTCTATGCTACAGATTGCTCATACTTTGGGTTCATATATTAGGTGAAGAGAAACAACCAACGCAGTGTTCAGGTTTTGTCAGACTTGGTAGATTATTATCGATATGAAATATGGAGTTAACTCTTCAAAAACAGATGAATGGGTCACATAATGACTTTTTCAAAACATTTTTAAATTCCTTTCAACT
>CM042137.1:10312301-10335960 GCA_023376005.1 Doryteuthis pealeii
AAAATTATATATAAAATCTATTTTCAATAATAATAATTTACAATGATTAATTTTTATAAAAATCTTTATTTAAATAACTATTTTTAAAATTTTTTTTCCTCTTATATAACATTTATTATTTCTCTTATTTTTCCTAGTTTTCTGTGATTGGGTTTTTTACTTATATACTTCTTAATTCCTCTCTTTTTCCTTTTTCAAGATGTCTTTATTAGAAATTTTTTATTTGATACTGTTTCACTTTTTATTACCAATCAGTGTTAATATCTCATTGAATAGTTTTGTCATGAAATTGTATGTAGTGTGTTGTTCTTATGTTGATTTGAGTTCTTGTGCCTGGTGGATAAACCGTTGTGTAATTGGATTACGGGTCCACTTGGTGCGGGATAAAGTCAGGAATATCTCAGCGAGTTGTAGCGGGTAGCGCTGTAGTGGTCAGGGGGGGTAAGGATGTCGCCCGGCTACGGTGAGGTGTTGAAGTAAGGCTGAGTGTCCGGGTGGGCGAGGGCGTGCGTGGTGGTGGGTGCGTAGCGTTCCTTGATCCTCTCGTCTGGTGATATTTCTCGGTTCCAGGCCGTCCGTCCAACTGCCGATTCTCAAAATGCCCGAGCTTATATGCTGGTAGATGGGCTCCAGAAAGCCCTTGAGGTGTTTAGCGGGAAGATTTTTCATTGGTTGAAATCCGGATTCCTTACAATATTATTTTTTGTTTATTTGGAATTCCTCTCAAGCGTAACTCAATCCGAGCCTATGCGCAGAACTGCGTCGAATTGGTCACTTCGTGAGAGGGTACCATTGAGTTCACATCCGTTTGTTGCCTCCGACTTGAGTTTTGATGTTTTATGGTAGCGAGGTGTATTTTGTGAGTAAGCATTGTGAATCATAAGAGATATCTTCGCTCTGATATAACAAAGCTCCCCAAGATATCAATTTGATTCACAATGTGTATGTATGGTTATGTAGGTGGTGTGTTGACTGTGGATTCACTGCATTATGAAGTCCTTGTAACGCGTTGGCATCTGACTTCGCGTTTGCCTAACCGGGAGTCGTTTCCTGTTGTTTTGTTGTTGTTCAGACATGTCATGCTGACCGGGAGATTGTGTGGGTTTCTGCACAGTGGATTGCTCGGTGCGTGGTGGTTCCTGATGCTGTTGGTGCACGTGATCTGGCGGAGGAGCTAGTACGTTGTGGGACAGGTGTTTTGGTCGAGGTGTGAGGCGTCGAATGTGGGCTCGGTGAACCCAGTCGGTTTCACCCTTTTCGTTTCTCACTTGAATCACCATGTCGTTTGTTTTTAACACTTCAAAGGTGCCTATCCAGTTTAAGTGAGACGAATGAGCGATGGTAGATTGAGGACGGTGTAATAGCACCATATCGCCGACCCGTATTGGGTCCTTGAATACCAGCTGGTTCAGTCTGGTATTTGATTTTGTGGTCGACTTCGTTGTTTGCCAGGGTGACACGTCGATGGACTTGTCTCAATAGAGCATGCATGCCATATCTGCATGCCATATGCCGTGGGGCTTTGGTTTGTGAGCTCGTTGTGTAGCGGTTTGGGTAAACCGATGTTGGGTTGTCGGCCGGTGATCACATAGTGAGGTGACGCGCCGGTGGCGCTGTTAATTGTCGCGTTCATGGATGAGATGACGGATTCGAGTATATCCGTCCATTCACAATTCCGATCTTCGCATAGCATGAAGAGAGCATTCTTCATTGTACGGTGCTGTCGTTCGATGTTACCCGAACTCTGCGGCCGCCAGGGGCAGTGCAGTTCCTGTGTGATCGACATCAGCTCGCAAAACGTCTTATATATCTCTCCTGTGAAGTGGGTCCCGCGATCGGAGGATACAATTCGTGGTATTTCCGGTGGCGGAGGAAAAAAACTGTATAGTCCCCGAGCAGCGTCGATGGCCCGGTCTCTCGCGCAAGTACGGCCATGAGATGACGACTGAAACTGTCAAGTATGGTTAGGATGTAACGTTTTCCCTTCGAGATGGGCATTGTCACGAAGTCGACGTAGATTATGTCGAAGGGCTTTTTCCACGTTTGCAATGGCCGGCAGGCCAGTATCGGCGTTTGCCATAGTTTCCCTTCCGTTTGGCGCAGACTTCACAAGATCCGACGTACGTTTCGATGTCGCGGTCCTTGAATTCCCACCAATAGCTGGCTAAGTGGGGCGCGCATACGGGTGACCCCAGAGTGGTTGATACAGTCGTGGGCCTGATACAGGAATTTGTTGCGAAGACTGTATGGTACAACCAGCCTTGGGGAATGTTTACTGTCTCTAACCATCAAGACCGCGCTACCTGGCTCTAGGTAGAATTTATGCAAGTGTCTTTGGTACAGGGGTGTCCGATGGTCGTCGGATCCATGCGAAATCCCTTGCTTAGATCGTTTGTTTGGATGGCTCTAATGATTTCTGAGAGTAATTTATCTGTTAATTGTTCCGCTGCTATGTTGAGGAGATCGCAATTCTTCTCGGTTGGGATGGTGGACGTAGAGTGGTATGCGAAAAATGCGTCCGCGATGCGTTTGTGGCATTTGGTGCCTTGTGATGTGTGGGTCTTGGCGATGAGTTGTAAGCCACTGATATCGCCCAGACACCATGACGGGATGTAAATATGGAGATCGGATCCCTTTATTTTGAATGCTTTCCCCGCCGGCGTAGAGTCGGCCGTCATTTTAACCCTTTTTTGTCCATGGCTTCTGCTGAGCATGTCGGCCCACACATTCGATTCTCCCTCAACGAATTCCAGTACGAATTTGTAGCAGGAAATCTCTTCTTGCCAACGACGTATCTTGGCATTGTTGAATTCCCGCTGGTCCAGGTAAGTCAGTGATCTGTGGTCGGTGAAAATGACAAAGGGGCGATTGCGCAGGAAATAATCAAATTTGGCGATCGCCCACTTTATTGCATACGCCTCTCGTTCCGTTGTGGACCAGTTCTGTTCCGTAGTGTTGAAAGTGTGTGAGGCGACAGCTATAATTTTCTTCTTTCCATTCTCCGCCTCCTGCATTAGGATGGCACCACAGGCCACGTCGCTGCATCGGTGGTAAGGGTGAACAGTTGGGAAAAGTCTGGAAATGAGATGATCGGTGGTGAAGAGAGTCGGTTTTTTATTTTTTGGAATGCCTTGTCGGCTTCCTCCGTCCATAAGAATGTCCTATTTGCTTTGTTTAGCTCGTGGATGGGATTCATAAGGTTGGAGAACGTGTCCGATCTTATCTGTTCGTATAGGCGAGTCTCCAGGAATTGTCTGATCCATACTAATCGACCGATAAGGCTTTGTAGCGCCTTTTTTGATGTTGGGGGTTGCATTTCCCTAATGGCACGAACATATTCTGGGTCGGCCTTGAATCCCTCGCTGGTCACTATGCGCCCGAGGTATTTTGCCTCAGTGGCGAGGAAGGTGCATTTCTCGGGGTTGAGTTTGAGTCCGAATTTGCGCAGGGCGGTGAAGAGCTGCTCTAGTGCGAGTATGTACTCCTCGAATGTCTTAGCATGGACCAGATTGTCGTCGATATAGGAGGATATGTTTGAGCGAGATGAGACCGTCGCCAGGGCTTCTGCTATGCATCGGGAGAAGATTTGTCCGGCCGACGTGAGGCCAAAAGCTAGACGCGTGTATTGGTAACACTTGTCCTTCCATGTGAATGCTGTTTTGTAGCGATCGCGTTCATCGATTTGTATTTGCCAATACCCGCTGCGGAGATCGAGGGTGGCAAAGTATTTATTGCCTTCCCGATCCTGTGGAACAGTTGGTCGATCCTTGGCATGGGGTATGGGTCGAGATCGATCAATACCTTATTGAGAGTTCTTTTGAAGTTTGCAACGACTCGAATTGTTCTATTTTTCTTACGCACGGCGAACACCGGACTGTTGAAACCCTTAGGATCGTGGCAAGGCTCAATTATTCCCACAGAGGCCATGTGGTTGATTTCGTCATCGACGTCGCCTTCAAGTGCCTGGGCTATAGGATGTTGCCTTTGGCTGCGCGATTGACCATTTGTTGGTATCCGAACGGGCTTGACGAAGGTACCCTTATCCCCGTTTTGTGTACCGAGGACGTCGCTGTAACGAAGAAGTAGGTTCGTTACGCCTTCTAGTTCGTCGCGGTTCGGGTGGTTTGGGAGTGATAGCCCTGTATTTCGTTTTAGCCAGCGCAACTTTTCTTCCAGTGTCTGGTAAATGGGCACTGGCGTTGCGGTCAGCCGACCTTCACTGCTGTTAAGGTTTGCGCCCCATACACAGGGTTGTTGTTGAGTGAGCCGACCTGGTCATGTGCTCGTATTAGCGGGGCTGTGTGTGTCACTAGACCCGACGCCGTGGTTCGTTTGAACTCGACAGTTGCGTCCTGGTTGTTGATTGTGTACGAGTTGAGTGTGTTGTGACCAAGGATATTTTGACCGATCAGAATTGGTGTAGACTGAGCCGTTACCAACACGTTGATTTCACCGAAGATGGGGGAGTCATGGTTGCCGATGGCGATATCACAGTTTAGTTCTCCAATGGCAGTAATGCTACCGTTGATCCCTTTTACGTGAACGTTGGAACGAGTCATGTGTTTCTTAGCCTCCTTGGGCAGTTGAGAGATTGGTACAATGCAGGTGGAGCATCCAGAGTCCAACATTGCTGCACCGGAAAATGCGGTACCTTCGACGATGAAGGTAGAGTTTATGAGAGGTGATCTCTGCCCGGAAGGTTTCTGGAGGTTGTATATGTGATGGCGAGTGGGGGAGAACCGAGACTGGGCCATCACATCTCGTCTGGTTCGTACCGAAAATCCTGTACTTCCGTGTTTATAGATGGTGTGTCCCTATCCGTTTCTGCGACATGGGCATGGTGTGAGGCGGATGACGATATGGGCAATTTTGGCCGTGGAAGCAAGCGCGGCCCATGGTGTAGTTCCAGCATATGCCGGGTTCTAGGTTGCGGTCGCGGCCTCCGCGTGTCCGGATGTTGTTGCGTTTGTGTGATGTAGTAGCATTCGTCTGTTGTGAGCGCGGTGGTTGGTCACTTGTTCGTGGTGGTTGTTTGAGTTTGGTGGACGTGTTTCCCCGACTCCATCGCTGTGGTCTATGCGTGTAGTATGCGTTGTCATGCGATGTCGTGTCGTCAGTCTTTATGCCCCGATCGATGTATTGTTGGGCTTCACACGCTATACCGCTTGCTGTGTAATGGTTGTCCATTGTTCTGACGAGGTGAGGGTATAGGTTTGGATTCCACGTTTTGACCTTCTCGCTCATCAACATTGCCCCCATCACCGAGAAAAGTGTATCGACAGTTAGATCAGAGTTGTTGTCCTTCCTGTGTTTATTTTTTATGTGGACAGCGGCCTCTCTGATTGTGTTTTCGAGTCGGCCAGCGAAATCTGTCAGCTTTTCACCGTCTCGTCGTTGTAGATCCCATGCGCGACTAAGGTGTTGGAAGTTTGTCATCTGGCTGCCATGGGTTGCCAGGAGGTATGCCTTCAGCTGCTTGAAGGTGGATGTGTCCTGCCCGGAGTCTGTCATCTGCTGAAAAATGCCGTGGTCGAGTAAATCCTTGGCAGCCTTGACAAATTCAGTTTCCAAGCTGGGATAGTTGGTAAGTTCGGGCGTCACGTGGAGCGTATAGGTTTTGTTTAGGCTGGTGATGAATTGGTTCACGTCGTTTCCAGGGTTGAAGTTTCTTTTGGGTCTCATGGCGTCACGCAGGTTTTGCTGATGCGTTAGTAGACTGTAGTTGTCGGCTGTCTGGGTTGTTGGTGGTGTCGTTGGTTTGGCGTGATCTAGGGCTTCCATCATCCTGTTTATCTCGGTTGTTGCTTCTTGTATTGTTTCCTGACTAACAGGTGTTGGGCAATTTCTTAGGTCGCGGAGATATTTTCTCTGGTCTTTGATAAAGTCGATAATTTCCGAGCGAGTTAATCTTGTATAGTCCATATTTTCCCTTGCAACACGCCTGACACCAGTTTTGTATCTTAGGATATCCGTAAAAGCGTATGGTTTGCAAAGAAGAATAATGGACAAGATTAATTTGATATAAAATCGTTTATTGAAATAACGAGTGTGAAAATTGTTGTTGTCGCCGTAGATAACGGTAGTAGTTCTCTGGAGTGGCCGAGGGGTCGGTGAGGTGTGGGTATCGTATGATACGTCGGAATCTCTCTTGGCCTGGTGCAAGGCGTGAGGTAGAAGTTGAGTTGATACGGTCACTTGGTGTAGGGACCAAGTCAGGAATATCTCAGTGGAATAGTGATGGTCAGGGAATGTAGTAGTGGCCGAGGGAGTTGAGTTCGTGCCGGTAGGATACCGTTGTAAGTGGATACGGTCACTTGGTGCGGGAATAAAGTCAGGAATATCTCAGCGAGTTGTAGCGGGTAGCGCTGTAGTGGTCAGGGGGGTAAGGATGTCGCCCGGCTACGGTGAGGTGTTGAAGTAAGGCTGAGTGTCCGGGTGGGCGAGGGCGTGCGTGGTGGTGGGTGCGTAGCGGTTCCTTGATCCTCTCGTCTGGTGATATTCTCGGTTCCAGGCCGTCCGTCCAACTGCCGATTCTCAAAATGCCCGAGCTTATATGCTGGTAGATGGGCTCCAGCCCTTGAGGTGTTTAGCGGGAAGATTTTTCATTGGTTGAAAATCCGGATTCCTTACAATATTATTTTTTGTTTATTTTGGAATTCCTCTCAAGCGTAACTCAATCCGAGCCTATGCGCAGAACTGCGTCGAATTGGTCACTTCGTGAGAGGGTACCATTGAGTTCACATCCGTTTGTTGCCTCCGACTTGAGTTTTGATGTTTTATGGTAGCGAGGTGTATTTTGTGAGTAAGCATTGTGAATCATAAGAGATATCTTCGCTCTGATATAACACATAGAATAAAGAACAACCCTGTGTTATATACACTCAAAATTTGAGTAAGCAATTTAAAAATTTTTTTTTTTTTTTCACTCTTGCTACTTTTTTTCAGTAACAAGAAGTTAAATAAAAAGTTTACAAATAAATAAGTACCTACAATTTTGTCTAAAATTTAGGTGCAAAATATTCAAAATAATTATTTAATTAATAATTAATAGATACATGCAATATTTTATTTGAGCAGAACAGGACTAAGTTTCCATTTCAAATTATTTTGTTGTTTTTACTCCTTTAATAAATTTGATGATTTTACTTACATATGATACAAACCCTCTGATATTGAAATTTTACACCCAACCCTGTGGCAATTTCTTTCAAAAATTAATTTTTACATCGCCCAGCATGCGTTTATTTGTTGCTAGTATATATAACACTTCTAAGAGCTTGTTAACAGAAGTAGCTGATCTACACATTCAAAGAGGGCTAAAAGAACAATTTACTCATAATATTTATGAACTTGAAGCAAGATAGACTTTCTTAGATTTTTTTATTTAAAGATTTTTTTTTTAAGCTTCACTGGTTTCTTACACTGAACATTTTTTAAGGACATTACTATGAGATAAATATATATCAGTTAACTCTTAACAACCTATTGAGTCCAGAGCCTCATTCCTATAAGGATTCATCAACAGAATGGCTAAAATGGGGTAGATTAGAAAAATGAATGTGACTTCCTGCCGGGTGGAATGAGGTGGTATAGAACATTAAGAGATAAAGAATGTGATAAAATAAATATGTATGATGATATTTAACTCTTGTTTATTGTAACTGGAAATATATATTAAATCTACACTAGACCTTAACATTTATTAATCTTGAAATTTAAATTGGAAAAAATGTAGCACCTTAAAACTTTTAAGGCAAGGTTGCCTTTCTGTGGAAGTAAGATGAATGTTTTAAATATAAGGAACAGCTGACAGGTCTCAGACCTAATATATTACTTGAAAAGATATCATTATTGTCAATATTACTGTTAGATCTGTAATAACTGGAGCCATATGTATAGCCATGAAAAGCATAGATAAGCATATTAACAAGATATCTTGGTTGTTTAGTTGGTTGGATTTTATGGCATGTCAACACTTGTTGGGTTATTTTATGCCAAAGACGTTTGTTATTTATTCTTGATCGGTACCCTTTTTTTTCTTTTTTAAACTCTTTTTTTAAAACTAGGGCTTGATGTGACTAGCCGATTGATCAAAGGGGGCTTCTCCGACCGACCATCTAGACTGAGTAAAGGCAAGAGTGTTGCATGTTATGGACTGCTCAGCCACAAACATCATGGGTCACCACCGATGACCAACAGGTAGCCCCATTGGAAGGATTTTACCCCTCTGCTGAGGTGCACTCAGTGTATTCTACACACCCAGTCGACAGGGTGGCAGGATATCTGGAAGCCCCTGTTTATAAGAGATTTAAAGAATTGCTCTATGTAGAATTGCTCATCTACTCAAGAGAATGTTATCAATGTAATGAAAATATAAATGCTGTACATGTTGAGTATCACTTAGCATCAGAATTTGTGTAAACAGAATGCAGATATTCACTACCCTTCCCTACCCTAGATCTCAGCTAAGAGATTACACTAAACAGGAAGTAAAGGAAAAAAAAAAGATATTAATAAATTTCTTGAAAACCAGGCTCTGCAGTAGAAATCTCATCATGGAATAAACACCTGGGCTTGTACCACTCGTGAGATACTCTGGACCGTCTCAAATTCTTAGGAAAGTCTTATGCATCTTCTTTTTTTTTTTTTTTTTGCATCACAGGTTTTCTTAGACTGCACCTTTTGATGATGATATGGTTCATATATCATAATTGAATCTATCTTTTATTTATCATATCTGAATTATTATATTATTATACTTAGAATAAATTAGCAAACTGTATTGTATTGAATGTATTGTTGAAATAGCAGAATTTCTTGTACAAAATCTTGTGAAAATATAGGTGTTATATTTGTTGCATTTTAGCTGATGAATTGTTTTTATTGTTTCCTCAAATGATCATAAAAGATAGAAAGATAGACTTTGTCATATTAAAACAAAACTATCTGGATAACTTCTAAGGTAATTTGAAAAAGAAATAGGAAGATTGTTGAGTGGAATTTTTCTGATTAGTGACAAAATGGATACTTTGAAACTGAATATTCTCTATCATTGCTTCTACCAGCAATATATATATGCATATACATATATAGTCATCAATGTGCAGTACTGTTTCATTGTATCATAACTCTTCAGTGTGGCTAGACTTTGCATGCTGCCCCAGGCCAGGATTAAAACTGGACAGATTTTGTCAATCAGAATCTCTATCATCCAGGCGATCAGCACAACCCATATATATATATATATATATATATATATATATATATATATATATATATAGCAACATCTTTGTGTAGTTGCCATTTAGATTTTTCTCTTAGAATTTCACTAAAATCCGAGTGGAGCAGTGATCATATCTGGTTTCATTGTATAATGTTCCACTCGAAACAATAAAATTCTATCTTTAGAAGCAAATTATTCAATTTATAAAAAATTTGTTAGGGGTGTACTTATTTGTGGGCAATACGGTACAAGATATAATCTAATTTGAAATTTACATTTAATTTATCTAAAAATATGAAAAAGATTTAGAAATGAATTTAGTTTGAAAGGGGTTAATCTAATTTCCATAAGCTTCTTTGATTGAAGAGAATTTTCTTAAGAATTCTCATAAAATTTTGGATTTTTAAAGCATTTACATTAAGCAGAATTTATTTTTCATAACTTTTTAAAATAAAGTAACCAGAAAACAAAAAAAACAAAACAAATTTCAATTTTATTTTGACTTTAGATAAAAGTGGGACACAAAATTTGTGTTAAAAAGGAATAAATTGAATTATTTTATTGACACAACCAAACTATGAATTCACACAGCAGAATATTTATAAGAAAACTATGGTTGAAAATTATTTGTATTTTTAAAAGATGTTTTATTTTTGAAATATTTTGTCTAGACTAATCTTTTTATAATGACCAGCATGAATTTTTGATCAAGGGACATAAATTCATTTTAAAGTTGATGTTTGTTTAAATAGGAAAAATTTAACTTATCAAATAAAAAAAAAAGTACATAAACCAAAACCAAATAGTTCATGAATATTGAACATTTTTTAAAATTTGAATATTTCTCAATTGGTAACAGAGACCATCCCAGTATTGAAAATGAATTAGAAATTATGTTTAATTAAATTTGGTTAAAATTTTTAATTTTTTTTTGGTTGTTTTTGTTAGAATGAATCAAACATTAATGTCCATTATTTTAAAGAATAGAACTGCAAACGGAAAGAAGTATTGTATTTTCATTTTCTTAGGCTCAGAATTCTTTATTCTTTCTTTCTTTCTGATTCTTTCCTCTTTGCTTTTCTCTTTGCTTTTTTGCTCTTCATTCTTTCTTTTCCTGACTCTTTCCTCTATTCTTTCTTTTCTTGACTCTTTTCTCTTTGCTTTTATTCTTACTTTCTTTCTTTCTTTTCTCTTTGCTTTTTTTTCTTTCTTTTTTCTTCCTCCTTTCTTTGCTTTTATTCTTCTTTCTCTTTCGCTTATATTCTTTCTTTCTTTTCTCTTGCTTTATTCTTTCTTTCTTTCTTTCTTTTATTCTTTTTTTTTGCTTTTATTCTTTCTTTCTTTCTTTCTTTTCTCTTTGCTTTTTTTCTTTCTTTCTTTTTTTATTCTTTCTTTCTTTTCTTTGCTTTCTTTTTTTTCTTTGTTTTCTCTTTGCTTTTATTCTTTCTTTTCCTGACTCTTTCTTCTTTGCTTTTGTTCTATCTTTTTCTGAATATTTCCTCTTTACTTTCATTCTTTCTATCTCTTTCTTTTACTGAGTCTTTTGTGTTTCGTAACTGCCTTGCACTAAAATGAAGTAGTTTTGGTTACAGACAGACAGTTACATAATCTCCATTATAATAAGGTAAGACAGCTTTGAATTGGGAATAGTTATTTGAAGCTATAATTGTTTAATTAGCATTGTTTTTTTGTTTTTTTAATTAATTGGAGCATTTTCTGGCCATTTTTTAAATTGAAACATTATATCAGATTTTAGGGTCAAGTGACAAAATTACGATTGATAGTGAGATCAATTTTAAATAATATTGATGAATTAGTTATTATGGTCTGTAAAAATCAAGATGCTCACCCCCAGAAAACTAATTTTGATAGAAGTGATAATCTCTACAGTAGTTTACATGGGGAGGCACCCATAGTGTAATGGGCATCATCTTACAAAATGGACACAGTGAGAAATCCTGAATCAGGCTGGTTACATTTATGATAGCGCTAATACCACAATGGAGTGTCTTAAATTTTAGCTAAAATAATCTCCTTGGTCTAGCGCAAGTGAAACGGGGATAGACTCCCTCGCTGATTGGCTGATACCGACTTTAGGCCGCCCCAACGACTTTTTAAAACTTTTATATACACTTATAATGTATTGAGCTTCGGCTTGTGGGTGAGCCCACATAAAAATGTCCTTGTGTCAGGCCCTCATAAGTAGGATGAGAGGCAAATACCCTTATAGTGTATTGAACTCATTAGCAAGCTATTTTTGGAGGTGCTTGAGGTGTAATGGTTAACATCATAGGAAATGGACATGGTGACACAAGTTCAAATCCTGGATGCAGCTGTTTGCATTTCACATAGTACTAATACCCCTGGGAAAGTATAATCCAATTATTCTCCCTCTAGCTATGGGTAAATAACAGGGCTGACTTGGCTCTCTAACATTGGTATAGCAATTGTTCTAGGAGAAAGAAAACTGCATTCCAACTCCATTTGAAAATTGACCTTGTGTCACATCCTGTGGAGGGGTTGGGTAATTATACATAGCAGTTTACATGGAATAACAGCTTGATTTTATCAAGCATCCATTATACAAAGCTGTTGAATGTCATTCATGCAGAAGACTATTTTTGTATCAAGGAACTCTTGTCTAAACAACAAAAAATTGCTTGTAGCATAGGTCAAGTGTGTTGACTGCTTTTAATTGAAGGAATTAACTTCTAGCTTCCATCACAGAATAACTGACAAATTCAATTACAGTTTAAAATCAAAAACAAGGTTGAAATGTTGAAAAAAGATTCTATACCCTCTTTATGATGTCTAGAAGTCAACAAGAAGAATGTGCTCTATATCCATACTAACAAAACTGTTAAACTCCACTTAAGAAATTGACCTTATGTCACATCCTACTTTTGTGGAAGGGGTTGGTAAATAAATATGTGTGTGTGTATGTATATATATATAATATATATATATATGAATCTGGAAGATGGTCTTTATTTCTATTTTTCAATAAAATTGCACAAAAAATATAATATATATATATATATTAAGTAAGTAAGTAAAGTCGTCGAGTTGGTTTTGAAGTTGGTATCAGCCAGACAGCAAAGAGTCTATCTACTTTTCACTAGCGCTAGACCATGGAGATAGTGTTGGCATCTGAGCTAGAGTGCCACACCTATCATCAGCTCCTCACTTTACTGCACAAATACCTGTGCTACTCATATGCTGAGACTCTTAGGGCTGGTATCAAACCTAGAACCTTGTGGTTCTTAGGTGGACGCTCTGCCGACTAATATATATATATATATATATTGTTTTTCTAATGCAATTTTATGGAAAATTAGAAATAAAAGATAATCTTCCAGATGCAGTTCATTCCACTGATAGGATAGCAATTGTTACTACAGACAATAGCCAGTGAGATATGTTAGAAAGTTTTTGTGAGTTACAACAGTCTTGAGATCTCATTGTACTTGATAATTCAACCTAGCAATTGCTAATTACTCTGTTCCCCTTGTATATTTGCTAAGTAAATCTTTTCTCCTATCCTTAGTACTCGGGGTGTATATGCCAATGTTTTGAATTCAAGTGTTGGTGAATGGATTGTTGGCGTTGTTCATTTCAACAGTGACTGGTGTCCTAGCAAACCTGTCTGATAAAAATTCATCTGGCCGTTTTTGCACAATCCTCAGCCTCTCAAGTGACTGATCCAGGTTCAGGGATGATGTGTCAAGATTGCCACTGGAGAATATATTGTAGCAGGTGAAATCCCATAATAGTGACTTATGATCCTTCAGTGGGAAAAGGGTTATCTCATCAGGTTGCTTTATATATTCATATATACATATATGAAGTGAACAAACAATATGTTTGAAATGGCAAAGGCTGACAATTATGTGCTTAATTAAAGTCGTACCTAATTTGTTAATTAATTAATTATTTATTTACGCTTTACATTAAACTGATATGCACGCCTAATTCATTTAATTATAATTAATTAACAAATTAGGTATGACTTTAATTAAGCACATAATCTCCCAAAAATATACATATATATATATATATATATATATATTTATATATATAGAAACAAAAAGCAGAACATTGTATCCTGAAGATGACCTGTTTGTATACCTGATATTTTGTTTTCTATTATTTTACTTTATTTTATATTTTAAATAATTTTTAATAGAATACTATGTATGTAGCAAATTTTGGTCGAAACATGTGTTGACAAATAACAATAATAAACTTATATGTAAAAAAAAAAAAAAAAATACTCTGTCCTGAAGATGACCTTCTGTTTGCATGTCTGATATTTTGTTTTTTATTATTTAATTCTATTTTATATTTTAAATGATTTTAAATAGAATATATTTGTCGCATACCCCACTTGTATGGACTGGGCACAAGCACTCATTTTAACGTGGGCCCACCCACAAGCCGAAGCTCATGAGTGGGAAAGAACAAAAATTGCGTCGATGCCTGGGGGGATAGCCCCCCTGGGATTATTTTAAATAGAATACTGTGTGTGTAAGTGAATTTTTTTCAAAACACATGTTGACAAATAACAATAATAAATTTCATCCATACCAAAATATGTATATATATATTTCTTTTTCTTCCAATTTTCTTTTCAACTTATGTCTGATTCATTTTCACTTTTCTCACTTATATATGTATACTCAGACACTTAAAAAATATACCACAGACTCCTTGAATGCATTTATCTACCAGTTTGTATATCATTATAATAGATAAGGACCAGTTTAGCTGTCGATAGAGTGATCGGCTGGGAACCTCAAGGTTCCGGTTTCAATACAGGCCCTCGCCAACTCAGCGGATGAGTAGCACAGTAATCTGTGTGGTAAAGTGAGGAGCTGATGGTAGGTGTGGCACTCCATCTCAGATGCTAAAAACAATCTCCCTGGTCTAGCACTAGTGAAAAGGGGATACACTCCCTTGCTGTCTGGCTGATACTGACTTTAGGCCACCCCGACACCTTTTATAATAGATACAGTGTAACTCATAAATAAGTAGATATTTACCCGATTCCTTTGCCACTGGTAGGATGTGACACAAAGTGGCAAATAGGTATTTACCCAACCCATTCTCCACAGGTAAAATGGGACACAAGGTCACAGGACATCCAGCAAAGTTCGAACTCGCTATTCAGTAAGAGATCTGTGAAATTAGCTTGTTAATCATCACACCACAGGGGAATGCTTACAACCATAAATAAGTATACCCCTAACAATTTTTTTAAAAGCTTTTTTTTCTCCACCAATTATATTGGAAAATTATTTACCAATCTGTATAGTATGTCCTAGATATGACATTAATTATATCAACTAATGAAGCTCTGGAGCTCTAGGGAGTGTGGAGTACCCATTTATTGCTATTACTCTCAGATCCATTCTGACTCAAAGTGGTCTATTAGGGTCCCATCAATGGATCAAATAGATATGTTTAGAATTATACATATCATATAGGAGTACTTGATACCATATAACTGTGTAAACTAATCATGAAGTTCTAATTTTGGAGTTCTGGGGAAAGTGGATTACCCCTTCATGCCATTACTCCCTGTCCCACTTTGCTCGAATTGGTAGTACCTGTTAGGGTCCAATCTATGGGCTAAATATAAAAAAACATGAGTTTAAAAAATTGTTTAAATAAAAATTTGAGTCAAAAAAAAAAAAATTTCAATATCCATCAAGAATGAATAAAACAAAATGTCTTCCTCATAAAATAACCCCAAAAGAGTTGACATGCCATAAAGTCCAACCAACCAATGTCACAAATCCTAAAATAGTTATATAAAATGTTTAAATGATTTCAAATTGTGAGAAAAATCTACCAAAGATATTCCAAAATCTGAACAACATTGATCGCATTGAAAATGAGCATGTGGAAATTGTTGCCTAATTCTTTATAAAGCTTCTAAAAATGTAAAAATCTCTATAAATTTCTCTAAATGATTTTAAAATGAATTTTACTGATAGATGAACAAATATTGTTTCTGTTAGTCAGGAGCCTATTAATTGTCCTATTTTCTAAATGTGAGCCTATTAATCTTCCTACTCTACATTTGAGTCTATTGTCCTACTCTCCAGACTTGAGTCTATTAATTGTCTTACTCTCCAGATTTATCCTATTGTCCCACTCTCCATATATATCAGATATATATATTAATTGCCCTTCTTTACAGATTTGAGGTATGTTTTCTTTTTTCTTATCAAATCCAAAAATAAATATTCACTATATATATATATATATATATATGGTATTTGTGGGAAAAAGTGACTTACCGGTGAAAATGGTCACAGTGGTTAGTTGATTCAAGTTTCACAATGATAAGGCAGCGATATAACAAATATAAAGTGCTCAATACGTTAGTAGAGCAAATTTATTAACATAAAGTAAACTTGTTTTTTTACGATAAACAGTTAATTCAAAAGTTTTTATCTGATCTAATCCTTTCAAAAGTATTATGCATAGTATTTGGTGGACTTGCTTTTAGGGAATTTTAGAGTTTTTCTTCGTTTTTAATTTTTTAGGCATCAAATTTATTAGCTCTGCTATGTTTAAGTTCTGAATTAAACTGTGAAAATTCTCTGAAAAAAAAAATAAATAAATAAAAGGAGATGAGTATTGTTTGATTTAATTACCTGTTCAAGAAGAATCATGTCACACCTGCAATTTATATCTTATCCTTTCTGGATTACATGACAATACGTCCTTTTGTTGAAATAATGATTGTTAGGAAAGTATTTTTAGTTTTGTTTTCTGAATTGGTATGCAAATTTTAAATAACCAGTGCTTACATTTGATCTCTAACAGAAAATTTCATGTCTGGTACAAGGCTGCAATATTGAATTTAAAATAAAAATCTATTCATTTCACATACCAGCTATATATCTTCCTGTGTGTGGTGTAAAAGGCTACTTGTATTTCACATGGTGCTAATACTCTTGGGAAAGGTAAGCATGCACCTATTCTTCTCCAGCTATTGGAAAAATTGTAGAGAGGACTAGGCTCTTTAACTTTGGTTAGACAACCAGTCTAGGAGAAGGAAAACTCTGAATTCAAACTTGATTCAAAAATTGACCTTGTGTCATATTCTACTCATGCAGAAGGGTTGATGCGTGTGTGTGTATATATATATATCTTGCTGTATTACAAATCTCACTATTGTATAGCTTCTAAGAGGTGTAATAATTAATCAAAGTGAGATCTTGAGATGATTCTGACTAAATTATAAGAGCAGCTTAATATGTTAGAGAAAAAAATCTTTATGTATTTCTAATATTAATAGTTTCAGAATTATAGCAATTAGAGTTTTAGCAAAGATGCAGACAGACATAGTCATTTATTTAAAGCAATTATACAATATTTAATGAACTTTCTGAGAAATGATGATACATTAATGAATGAAATAAGATTTTTGTAGGCTTTCTTATTCTCGTGTGTGTGTGTGTATCAATAGAATATCAACCAAGAAGTAACAAAAGAAAGAAAGTAGGAAGAAATATAAAAAAGAACTAAGAATCATTTTAGAGAAAATAAATGAATAACTAAGGGTAAAATGTGTTTACATAGTTATTTATTCATTTTGATGTTATTTATTAGAAATTAGTAAATTGATTGAACAAAAAAGTAAATGGTTGGCTGTAATCAGAATAGAGTAAAAGTTGCATTAGAATCTCCTAATACATACACATATATATATATATATATATATAAATAAAATTACTGTCTTTGAAGGTTAAAGTATCTGCTTATACACACATATATATATATATATGGTGAAACCTAGATAGGAAGTGTCTGACTCATTTAGGTCCTTATAATTTTGCTCTACTTAGCGTATTGAGCACTTTCTACATATATAACTTAGAAAACCCCATAGTTATGTTTTTTTTTCTTTTAGCCACTACATTATGATACAGATGATTATTTCAGACAGTTATCAGTTTGTACATTTTTCAATTTGCAAACTGAATTTTCTGTTTTTTTCCACACCGTTAGAGTTTAGAAATAAATTAAAAAATGATATATATATATTGTTTGTTGGCATCCTTCCATCTACGAGAGACGATGGAGTAGTGTCAAGGTTTTTGTTAACTTGAACTACATAGCCTGGGCGGGTTCGTATGGAGGATGAGCTGTTGCCCATGCAGCAAATCCCCCCTCTCCACACTGCCGCTGTGATCCAAAGGAAAGGTAAGGGACCAATGCAGATTGGCAATGGTAGTGTTGCTGAAGTTAATGGGTAGCACTGGATTTCAGCATCACACCACCTTAGAGACTCCAGCTCCTGATTTATTTTTTGGGTTTAGTCCCATAGCCTTTCCTTGAATATGCATGTGCGTACTATAATTACCACCCGAACTGCATTCCAGTCTTTCCATAAGGATGTACTTTCTATATTTCATCAAAGCAACCCCATATATAGATATGAATGCCGATGAAATTTGGTATATTATAGGTCGTACATCCTAAAGACTGGACATTAGGATTAGACAACACGTTCCTCGAGCATTATGCAATGCTCATGCCCTAATATCCGGGCACTCCCAAGCACATGATTCCTCCATTGGTGAACACTTACTATCTATAAGTACCTGTTGGTCTGATTACACAGATGAGTGTTTCTCTGTCTTGTACAGGGCTAGATCCAAACAGCATTTGAGTATTCTCAAAGCTGTTTGTATCTTATTCCATCGTCCTGCCCTGTGTAGACAGAGACCTAGACACTCCTTATACCTGCTGGGAGATATCTTCAATCCTGGTGTGACTTAAGGGGTTTACAAAGAAAAAAAAATTTTTTTCCTTTTTTTAAAAAAAAATTTTTTCTTTTCCTTTTTAATAAAAAATTTTTTTTTTTCCCCTCTGGTTCCCCACTCTCCCTCCATTCGTTTCATGAATATTTCTCTTATACAATCTGACTTTTAATTGTCACTGGTGATTATACTTGAAAAGAACCGGACGAAAGGGCCCTTGTATTTCATACCCCCCCCCATATTTCATTTTTGTAATAAGACATTGTTTTATTTCTCCATTCCTCATATTCGTATGATCTCCCAACATATATATGATTTCACTACTTTTAATACTCTATAAATTCTCCTGTACCAAAAACTTATTCATATATATATATATAAAAGAAAGATTCTGCATGTCTATCTGTATGTTTGTTTATACAATGAAAGAGCAAACATATTTTTATAAATGAAAATTGGAACAAACAAGCAAAGACCAAAGTTCAATAAAATCCACCCCCTATTTTTTCTCTCACACTTTCTCGTCTGTTGTTTCATTTTGAAAATATCCATGACTATTTAGACAACATTTTTTCCATCCAAACATCTTGCTAAGTATTTAAAAAATGAAATGTTTTTATGTCAACTTCCCCATCTATAATAATTTGGTATAATGGTTAGCAAATTAGATTAGTAGACCATTGTTAGTGAGTTTGATTCTAACTGGGTGCCCCATACTTCTAGTCTTGTTCCGCATGTAAGCTAATCTTAGTAAATAACTAAATTAAATTTATCTTTTTGGAATACTTTTTTTCTATTTTCTCCATGTATTTACTTGATTTTTCCTTACTGGTCTATGTTTAATTACCTGAAGAACTTTATTAAAATCTTTCTAACCAGATCTGTACTTATCTTTCTACAACAAAGAATGATATAAACCAGATTTTTCTGTCTGTCATATTTGATGAGTATGATGCCACTATCTAAATAATGTCCTATAAAACGACATAAATCCGACAATTATATTTTCATATATGTTTGTTTATATATATATATATATATATATATATATATATATATATATATATATATTAATGCTTACATTTATTCATATACATATATATATATACATATATTGGACCAGTTTTACATCTTGATTCAGTATGGTGGTCAGGAATATTTTTACATATAAAATTTATGACAGATTACACAATAACATTACTCTTTCACAATTATATATATATATATATATATATATATATATATAATATTAACGCTTACATTTATACATACATATACATATGTAAATATAGATTGGACCAGTTTTACATCTTGATTCAGTATGGTGGTCAGTAATATTTTTACATATAAAATTTACAATAGATTACACAATAACATTACTCTTTCGCATATATATATATATATATATATATATATATATATATAACTTCTGCTTGCTCCATAAACTGTGATTCCCACTGCTAACATCCTGTCTGACATTATCTCCAAGATGTCAATATTTACAATTATTTCCATTCAGGGCAGCTGGCCAGGCAAGCCATGAAATTGTTTCTGAAGTTTATTGTTCGAGTTGATAGAAGTAAAGTACAAAACTTCCCCTCATTTTAAGATAGTGCCATTAAAATAATGCAACATTGGAGATAAAGATCACAGTGTGCAGTTGACTTTTACTATAAGGAATTGGACTTCTTCTTCGGCAATAACCTCTCCCGCCAACCCCCTCCCCCTCCCGTTGCATCAAAATGAAGCATGAACATAGTAAGAATTTGAACAAGATAAAACCTTGTCATATCTCTCTCTCTCTCTCTCTCTCTGTGAATCATGTTGGAATATTTCTTTGATTGTTTAGAATCGTAAAATCTTTCCAAGAAATTGTAGGTTACTTCTTAGCCGGAATCAGTGTAGTTACCTGGACCTGAGTGCTCATCATGATAGAGTTTTCTTGATCCGTGGGAAGTTATGGCTCTGTCGCAAGCAGTTCTAATGTACGATAATCATAAAAGAATGTAGATTCCTGAATTGTTAACAATTTTAATGGCTCGGATAAATTTCTGCTCCACATTTGATTTACAAGGTTTATGCAGCATTGCTCTATGCACCCTCCCAGTCGGCTGGGCTTAGAATACACCGACTGTATCCTTTGCTGAAGGGTAAGTCCCCCCCCCCCAAGACGTGTCCTAGGTAGGTATTTACCCAACCTATTTGGCACAAGGTTACAAATATGGGGTATCCTGCGATGAATCGGACTTACTATTCAGTGTAAAAGGAACAGCATGACTAGCTTGCTAAACATTACAGAAGAATGAGATGCCCTAATTAAGGGAGAGAGTATCCTGAGTATGATACTAACTGCATCCAATGGTGAGGCTATAGTTCTGGAGCTCTGAAGAGTGTGGAGTACCTCTTTTTGCCATTACTCCCAGGTCTACTTTGACCCAGAGTGGTAGCACATGTTAAGGTCCCATCTATGGGTCGAATAGATCTGTTGGAAAATTTTTTTGTATTAGATAGGAATAATTGATACCATATAATAATGTTCAGAAGTCGGAGTCCCTCAGGTGGTGTGATGCTGAAATCCAGTATTACCCATCAACTCCTGCGACACTACCGTTGCCAAACTGCATTGGTCCCTTACCTTTCCTTTGGATCACAGCGGCAGTGTGGAGAGGGAGGATTTGCTGCATCAGCAACAGCTCATCCTCCATATAAACCTGCCCAGGCTATGTAGTTCAAGTTAACAAAAAAAAAATGAATAAAAAACCTTGACAACCCCATCGTCTCTTGTAGACGGAAGGATGCCAACCAAAAATAATAATGTACAAATTATCTATATTAAGAATAGTTACTTGAAGCTATAATTGTTTACTAAGGTTTATTATTATTTACTTGATGGATAGAAATGCTCAAAACCATATATCCATGTGTAAAGAAATGATTATTATTTAATAGGAATAGTTTACTTTAATATTTACTTTCTGCATGAATTATTAGTATTAGATAGTAATACTTTATATGATATAACTGTGAACAAACAATTATCTAAAATTTTTAAACGAAAATAGGTACTACTTGTCTGGATTTTTGAGATGAGGCTTGATAAAAGACAAGATTAGATTTTTTTTTTAAATGCAATATGAGTCAAGGTAAAAAATCATACATAAGTATAAAGGTACATGTTCTAGGTAAAAAGAAAATCAAGTTTATAAGTTCCAAAAATTCACCCTGAATCTTTCAGTTGGACTCATGGTACAATGGGTACAGAGGTTGAGTTAATAGTTCATACAGTTCTAAGTTACAATCATCTGTAGGTTGCGGGTTCAATCCTGACCAAGGGTGATAATAAGATAGAATACTTAACATAGCTTAACACTTGTACCCAGTCATGGTTAATGGAAGGAGAACAGTCTACCCCAGTAGATTGATTAAAATGTTTGGTTCAAAGTTTTGTGAAGGCTCCTAAATTTGACAAGAATTTTCCCCAGTTTGAAAAGAAACACCTGAAGAAGGATGGAGAGCACATTGGCCAGAACATTGTGTATATAATAATAAAGATGAGGACAACAATCTGAAAAATCCAAATGATCCAAATTGGGTTACAATCACAATCAACTATTTACAAATGGATCAAATTTTAGCATTAAATATCCCATAAGGAGTTGATATGCTATTAAGAAACGAGAGCTGAATAACAGCCAATTATATTATTTTTGTAATTATTTTTATCATTGCTGTTAAGCTATTCTTTAAACTAAAAGATTGACAAATAAAACATTCCCCTGTTGGCAGGGCTAAGAATACCCTGACTGTATTCCCTGCAGAGAGGAATAAGAAGTCCCCCACCCCCAAGAAAAGGGCTTTACCTGGTAGGTATTTACCCAACCAACTTACCACAGGTAGGATTTGATACTAAGTATGAGATCCAGCTAGGATTGGACTTGCTATTTAATAGTAATGGATCTGTGAGACTACCTTGCTAGTCATTACACCTCTAAAGGGATTCCTAAAATGGGTGTCTTGGGTATGACACTAAACTGCATCTGATGGTGAGCTTCCAGTTCTGGAGATTTTGAGAATTTGGAGTATCCTTTCATTGCTTTTACTCCAAGGTTTATTTTGACCTGCAGTGGTAGTACCTGTTAGTGTCCCATCTATAGTTAAAATAAATCTGTTTAAAAATTATTTGTATTTAATAGAATCATATGAAAAAAAATAAAAACTCTTAAGAAACAACTACATAAAAATTGTAAATGTACAATGAACTTGATTCCTTAATAAAATCTAGAATTAAAAAACCCAAGACTGGTTGACATGCCATTAAATCAAATCAATCAACAAATAAAATCAAAGTAGCTTTTTATAGAAGTTTGTTGCAAAATCTTTTGATTATTTTTCTTTTTGTCCTATTTTTCTTTATTACTTCATATTTGATCTATTTATTTTTATCAAGTTATTCAGGTTAATGTTTTGTTAGTATGTATGTGAAGCGTCTTCCATTTTTAAAATCATAAATATATTTAGCAAAGTTGCAAGGCCGTTAGTGACATTTTAAAAATAGTCAAATGGATTTTTAGAACTGATTGGCATTTCAAGAGAGGAAATAAAAAAGAAGAACATTTTTAGTTTTGGAACTCAAGTGCATTAAAATGGATTTACTCTAAAAATAAATTTTATAACCTTTTGATGCTAGAACATCCTGTGGGTTTTGTGGTCTGCAGTCATTTAGGGAAATTCTATCTCATCATAAAATGTATATAATATATCATGTGGTCTGTAATGATTAGCAAGCTAGATTGCAGACCATTGTTAGTGGGTTCGATTTCCATTGGGCGCCCATCCTACTGACCCTTGTGCACATCAAAGATTAGCTTAGTAAATAACTATTTCACTTTGAATGCATCAATGGGGCAAAGAATACACTGACTGTATCCCCTGCAAAGGGTTAAGATCCCCTCTCCAAAAGCAGAGGTGTCCTGGGTAGGTATTCATCCAATCTGATTGCCACAGGTAGGCTGTGACAAAAAGTTGCAAGTATAGGAGCATCCAGTGAGGATTAAACTTGCAATTCAGGAGTAATGGATCTGCAAGACTAGCTTGCTAACCATTGCACAACAATGAGATGCCCTAAACAGTGGGTATGACAGTACACTGCATCTGATGGTTAAATTTCAGTTCTGGGATTTGGGGGTGGGGCTGAGTACCCCTTCATGCCATTACTCCAAGCCACTGACTGGGAGTGGTAGTACTTTTCATCGGTCACATCTATAGGTCAAATAGATCTGTTTTAAATTTATTCTTAGTTTTATTAGGACTGTACAAAAAAAAAAACTCTAACGAAACAACTACACAAAATAATGTAAAGACGAATGTAAGACGGACAGGATTCCTAATGTCTACTGACCGGGGAGTGGTAGTACTTGTTAGGGTTCCCATCTATGGGTCAAATAAATCTGTTTTAATAATTCTCATATTTAATCGAACTGTGTGCAAAAAAAACTCTTAAAAACTGCACAAAACATGTAAATATGAATATGAATGCAATTCCCTAACCTACTGGCATAAGATAATGATAGAAAGTTGATATGCCATTAAAATCAATCAGTCAATCAATTCATTTTAAAGCAGCATGCAATAGTCTGTTGATGGACCTTCAATTGGT
>CM042137.1:10336060-10411060 GCA_023376005.1 Doryteuthis pealeii
GTTGTTGTTTGAGAGAGATATAGAAAATAAAAAAAGACCACGAAAAAAGTGAATATAAGAAATAATATAGACACACACCAGAAAAAAGTAATTTGAAAGAGAGGCTGACGAAGAATCAAGGATAAGAGAACTAAACAGGAAAGAATGACAAACAGGCGAATGAAGGACAGGCAGTAAGACAAAATCTGATGCTATGGACTGCCACTACAAGATAATCATGCAGACAGGAAGAATGGTAACTTCTTGCAGAACAAAGACAATCAATTTTGGCTCCACAGCTGGTTCTTACACGCACTCTCCTGCACTTTTGTTTCAGAATATGCTAAAGTCCTTGACTGTCGAAGGTTCAACTAGTTTCTGTTGGTGGTCCAAAACAACATTGTTTCTGACTAATAGAGTTGAACAGCTGAGTTAATTAGTTTCAGAAGTACAGCAGTGTTAGTTAGCTGCTGGGTCTTTTTGGTCAAAGGATTGATCCTGGGACTATGAGTTGAGCCATGAGAGATTTTGAGACACGTTACTAGGGTAAGCAGAGGAAGTAAATTAACTGTTGCTGGATCAGTTGCGATAAGGAAATAGAAAGAAAAATTTAAAAAACAAGAACCAATTGGGAAAATTGTTAGTCAAATCTGAGGAAAGAGTTTTTCAGTAAAGAAAAAAATTTTGATGTAAACAATTTTTATTTTAGATATTTATTTTTAATCACTTCATATGGTTTTATATATTGATTCAATATGCTATTTCATATATATTTTAATACTTAATACTACTTTATTCATAAAGCATCCCAACATAGTTATAAGGATTTGTGAAACTAGTCTCACAGATCAGAGAGCCTTGATAAGGTAGAATCCTGCGTCACTGACACAGAAAAATCGTATCAGCGTCCAGTGTTTTTGGTTTTTTTTACCCCCACCATTTCCAGCTTTACTGTAAATACATTTCACTTTTTCTTGGAAATGGATTACACACTATGGAGTGACAATGTAGGGTTAGATGGCTTTAGGTTGTTCATAGATAAATTCTTAAGTTTATTAAGAAACTTTAGGTGAGACGCATAAAATTTATCAGGGACTCATTAAATTCAAATACATGAGTCCCAGGATGCCACTAAATTAAAAAAATCTATCAGCATGTGGCACCGTGGATCTAATTGGCCAATCAACACGCTCGAAAACATGGCTTTAACATTTAAAGGTCTTCATGAAACGTTTCAGTTGCTTGTATTAACACTGAGGGATCACAAGATCATAGTTCCACTCAAAATGGCTCAAACTTAATGCCACAAGGGATTTCCACTGTAAAGTGCTTTCATCTGCAGCCTAAAAATGGCCACAAAAATCTTAAATGGGTTAATAGGAAAATTGTTATACAAAATTGAGTACCATCAAAAGTGAATAAAACAAGACATCTACAGCATAGAATAACCCAACAAGGGTTTGATGGGCCATAAAATCAACCAACCAATCTACCAATGCCAAGACAAATTTTTTAAGTGGACTTCAAACAGGTTTGAATTCAGTTTCCCTCTCCTTAGTGATGGTTAAAGAGCCAGTTAGCCTACTATCTACCATAGCTACAAGGAGAATATTGGATAATACATTTTCTAAAAGAATATTAACTATTAAACGGCCTTGTCCAGAATTGAACTCATGTGCTGTCTCATTTCTATGACACTAAACCAATTACACATGGGATAAGCCAGTTTTAACATGAAGCTGGTAGTTGTCGTCAAGTAAAGACTCAGCATTCTTTTTATTTTTTTAACATTATCATTACATATGTTTTGTAAAATTTTATTACATACTGAACAAGTTGATAATATGAGTATTATTTGTGCACATTGTTGATTGTTCTTTTCTTGAATCTTTACATTTTCTATCCTATTTTGTAAAAAAATCAATGAAAAATACAAGGTGAGAATAATGATAGAAATCTTGTAGGAAACTTGAAGGTATGAGATAAACTGATATTAATGTAATAGAATATTCAATAAAAATTAAAATGGGATGTCATATATTATTTATAACACAATATATCCATCCAGATTGATCTATCCACCTCAGTCTCATACTAGACTCATGATTCATTTTAACTCATATCTGACGTGTACGCCCATAGTCACATATTATCATATAAAAAACTGTGGATTCTTCTGTTTATTTTTTCACACAGTGGAAAGGAAAAATCTATTTTCTGTTTCCAGTTGCTTGCCTGTGAGCAAATGGGCAAGTCGTATCAATTTATCATTTTATTTTTTGGTATAAGTTTAATAATAAAGTGAATCAAGTTTTTTTGTTTTTTTTTTTGAGAAAGTGAAAAAAAGGTAGGATGATTTTCATATGCTAAACTGCAAATGAAAAAAAAAAAGTCAAAGAAATTTTGCTAAAAACAAAATCTGATACTTAATCTAAGTACTATATATAATATACACACACACACACACACACATAATATATATATAATAATTAATATATATATATATATATAATATATATATATTATATAGGAGTATTGTGGTCCATTGTGATGCAATTGTTCATGTCTCTGTCAATAAAGAATGAAGCATTTTTTGTAAAGTTCTAAAATGATCTAAATGTTTATCTTCTTTTTCTATTAATTTTTAATCGATCAGTGTCATCCTGTATGTGATGTCTAATTCTGATAGTGAAAGTTTCAGTGATATTTTTCTATTTTAAAATGCCTAAATACTAACAATAGACAACCACACATTTATTTTCAAATAATATCTAAATCCAAAGGGAATTGAATAAGTATTCTTGATTATTCTAAAACATCTAAATGATATCAGTGAATGTTGTCAGATTATCAAATAAGTGATTATTATATTATTATATGAATGCAGTGAGCTGTTTCAACTCTGACTCTTATCCAAGTTGCTTGACTTGGCTTGGTTCGTAAGACCATCTCCAGTTCCCTCCTATTTAAACATAATGCCTGTCTGTTGTCAACATCTTAGCAGTATGAGAATCCACTGTGTTGAGCCACCTTGCACTTCTAGTGGTTGCCTGAAGATGCTAAAATTCACGTGTGCAAGCTAGTGCATTTCTGGTGGCATCAATCTCCAGTTGAGCCGAATGTCAACGCTACACTTTTCTCAATGAGGGTTTATTTAATCAATCAATGTCCCTTGTAGATAACAGTAATGTACTATTTAGCCATAGCTGCTGTGAGGATGAGGGGTTCATACTTCTCCAAGGGTATTAGTCTGAAAGTGAAGCTAACTCACCGGACTGAAGCTTCAAACTCACCTCACTATGATGTCTCATTTCAGTGCGTTAGCTTATTAGGGACTCAACATTATAGTTTCTATGATTGTAAACATTTTACAAATGAATGAAATTTCAGCATTAAATAACCCATAAGCATTTATATGCCATCAAAATATAAACCAAGATTATTAGCCTAGTTGATTCTCATGGTTTATAAACATACTGAAATGAATTATCTCTTAAAGTCTTAGTTTTTGGACAGATGTTATATCATCAAAGGACATAAACATGGTGTTGTCCTATGATGTATTAGGTCACAAATGCACCATGCCAAGTAATTCTTTTACATAGTTTCTTAGAAATAGGAGTTACTTGGTAGGTTCATATGCAACAGGTTATACTGGTTAAATGCTATCAGTGAGAAGGAACAATTCCTAACCGGCCATATTTATCAGTACTGCATTTATAAACAGTTGCTAGGATGCAATAAATTAATAATTATCTTATTTAGATAATGTGCATGTCCAATGGAGACTTGTGGGGTGTCACATGATAGTCCCCAACATACATTCACCTTTTGTCTTTGTTTTTTGAGCAGTAGAATGTTGTCCCTGCCTCTACTCAGGAAGATTGATCATTTATATATTATATATTATATATATATAATATATACTCTTTCAAGTAAACCTTTTTCAATTTGTACTTCTTTTTCTCATTACTGTTATATACCCCCCTTATAACATGTACATTGAACATCAGGTATATAAATGAGAGATACAGAATACAGACTTTTTACTTCATTTCTTCTTTACTGCTTCTAAGTTCTTGTCTGCCTGTTCCTTTACTTCTTTTGGCCGTCATCTATCGTCTAGCTGTCTCCTTACTAAGGGATCTTCTAAAAGCTAACTTTTTAGTCATGCAATTAATTAAACCACAAGACATTTTTCCTGATCAAGATGTATTCCTCTAGCCCATGTTCTTCAGAGGACCAGAATGGATACTCAGTTTTTTTATAAACTCATGTTTTTCATTTACCCCATAGATGGACCCTAACAGGTACTACCACTCCAGGTCAGGTGGACCAGGAGCAAGGTGATGAAGGGGTGCTCTTACATTCCCTTGACTCCAGAACTGGAACCTCACCATCAGATAAAGTTCAATGTTTATTCCCAGTACATAAAGACCTTCAGCCACACCTTCTAACACCCATATGATAAAAAGGTTGGGGCTTGCCATAAGGGCAATAGGTTCAGGGCAATAATAGGTGCTAGTGCTTGATGTAATCAGCCAATTGATCGGAGGAGCCTCTCAGATCACCCATTTTAAACTAAGTAAAGGTCTAAGTGGAGGGGTTGCATGTCACCAGAATTCCACCTAAAGCATCATGGGTTGCCAACCACAGGCACAGGTGGCCCATTATGGGGGGGGTGTATTACCCCTCTGCAGGCGTGCAGTCAGTGTATTTTTAAAGCCCCTGCCAACTTATATGTCTGAATTCTAATTTTTGGTTGTCTTGATTTGAATTATTTTTGCTTTTGTGTTCTTCATTTCATAATTGTTTTTCAGTTGGTTTGATATTTTTGTCAAGAGTTCTGAACTTTTTTGTTATATGTTGAGAACATATGCTAAAAGTTCTTAGTTTTTCTAGTGGATTCTGTTTCTGCTAGTTTGTCCCATACAAATGAGTGTTGTGGGGGTATCCACTCTGAAGAAGAGATTCTGTGTAGTATTTCTTGACAGCTCTTAGTTTTTGTTTGTTACAAAGGTGTATATTCTACGTGCAAAGGTTTAGTATTTTTGGGGAGATGGCTTTTTAAAATGGAAATATTGTTGGTGAAAGAGATTTAAAAAGGAAAAAGTCATTATTTTGACATTCATTTTTTGAAGAGTTAACTCCATATCTTCGTATCGATATAATCTACAGTCTGACAAACCTGAACACTGCGTTGGTGGTTTCTCTTCACCTTAATATATGAACCAAAAGTATGGCAATCTGGTGAGCATAGAAAATTTCATATACCTACACACCATTTTTACAGTATTACGAACATGGTTGGTAGGAAGGAAAGTTTAAAAAAAAAAATAAAAAAGAGGAGAGAGAGAGAAGTATAGGACAGAGATGAACATAAATTACTTGTATGCGGTGGGAAGAGGGTGGAGGGAAGGCAAAATATTGGTGTTTAAACATTCCTTGTTGTATGAAAAGAGATTTTTACTTATGCAGTAAATGATGCAGAATGCTAAGAAAACAAAAAAAAAGAAACAAAAAACAAAAACTGGAGAAAAAGTTTGGTCTCTGCTTTTGGAGCCCGTAGGCAAATGATGAGGTGCGGGAGAAAAAGGTTTGGACATGACTCAAATATAGGCACTGTGGTGAAGAGAACTGAGGTTTCCTGCAGGAAACTGCTTGAGGGAAGACTTTCTTACAAAAATGGAGAAGAAGGAAGATGGATTAAGATGGTGATGATGAGTAAGAGCATGATTTTAGTGATGATGATGATGATGATAATTATCATGAATTCAAGAAGAACAATAATCACATGAACATGGTGAAAAAGAGAGAGTAAATTCGAAAGTAAAGAAAAAGAGATTAAGAAGAAGAATGAAGAAGAAGGATAAAGTGATGATGAATAAGAAGAACTTTAAATGAGTAGAAGAAAGAAAATGATGAAGAGGATGATGAATGTGACTGATGTAAGAAACTTGTGAAAAAAAGTAAGAAAAAGAATGATAAATTCTGTTAGTTATAATAAGAAAAGTATAATAAAGAAGAAAGAGTACTAATTTAGAATAATGTGCAAGAGATAATGTCATTAAAATTGCATTTTACATATAATAGTAAAGGAGGAGACTGTTTGCTTTTCACAGAGTGCTAATACTTTTGGAAAGGTATGCATCCAACTATTCTCTCTCCAGCTATGGGTAAATAGTATGGTTTAAGATTTGACCTCATGTCATATTTTACTCATGATGGTGTTAGTAAATATATATAATTATTATAATTATGTATACATAACAAGAATATATAGTTTATCTGTAAATATATATATATATATATATATATCTCGCGAGCTATATATATATATATATATATATACATACCTAACACCTCCCAACAAGCAGGATGGGATACAAGGTCACTTTTTAAGTGGATTTTAACAGGTTTGAATTCAGAGTTTTCTGTTTCTTAGACTAGTTGTCATACATTGGTTAAAAATACCAGTGTGCCCTGATATCTACTCATAGCTGAAGGGAGAATGATAAATTTCATATCTTTACCAAGGGTATTACTGCTATGGTAAATGCAAACAGCCTTATCCAGGATTTGAACTCTGTTTCTCAAGTCCATTTCCTATGATGATAGCCATTACACCATAAGCACCTCCTCTCTCTCTACATACATATAGAGAGAGAGAGAGAGTGAGAGAGAAATTGTGTGTGTGTGTATATATATATATATTTAGAGAGAGAGAGAGGAAGCGAGGGATAGGCAGTGAAAGTGTGTGTGTTATATTATATATTATATATAGAGAGAGAGAGTGTATGTATATATATAAAGATATTATAAAGAGGAAGAAACCATTTCAAGTGACTGTTGCTCAACTTCATCTGAGACGAGGAAAAGAAAATAATCAAAAAGAATAAGATCTTTGACATTAATATAATGAAGGAATGAGACAATCTAAAGTGGAAGATGAAAAATAAGATGATAATTGATGATGATGGTTAAAAACAGGAAAGTATTGCTGAAGAAAATCCTCTAGAAAAAGAAAAGTCTGTTGAATATGAAATTAAGCAAAAAGAAATGAATGATAACAAAGAAAGAAGAGCAAAACCTCGAATATCATCAAATGAAAAAAAAAAAAGAGAGAAATGCAGACAACATATTTGCATAAAGGAAATGAAGAAAAAAAAAAGAGGAGGAAAAGAAAAAAAAAGATGTTTCTGGCTCAATTGAAGAAGGAAGAAGATTATGATGTCTGAGAGGAACTCATTCAAAATTTTGAATAAATAAAAGAAAAATTTGAAAGTTTTAATCATGAAAGAATTTGGGTCATGATGATATTTATATCTGACAAGTCACATTTATAAAAGAAAAAAAAAGTTAAATTATACTTGTTAAGTTGAATGTGGCTTATAGTAGATAAATTGAAAATAGATTATTTAAGGTTTGAATTCTGATGACAGATGAATTTAAAAAAATGAAATTGATTAGTCTGATTTGTATTTCAATATATTTCTTGTATATAAGTAAATTACCTTGTAAATGATTTGAAAAGATTAACTAGACATAACATTCTATAAGTGAACAAGTGGGGGGAATTCCCATGGTTTAACTCTTTGCCTACTTGAAGCTGCGATCTTACTGTAGGCCATAAGTAAAGTTGTCGGGGTGGCCTAAATTTGGTATCAGCCAGACAGTAAAGGAATCTATTCCCTTTTCACTAGCACAAGACCAAGGAGATTGTTTTGGCATCTGAGTTGGAGTGTCAGACCTACCATCAGCTCCTTACTTTACTAGATAGATCCCTGTGCTACTCATACCAATTGAACTAAACCAAATTGAGCAGAAGGTCTCAGATTACAATAGTAATAGGACATTATTTAAATAGAATGAGATCTGAGGTGAATAGATAGTGAACTTTGAAATATCCCATCATATAGGTAAACAATATTAGGAAAATTTGGTACAACAGTGGGGGAAATTTGGTAGCAAAAGAGTTAAAGGCTTACATGATGGACTGTAACATCATAATAAGCAAATTCAAACAACAGTTGTGCTATTACATTCACTTTCAGACGTATACTTTTGAAAAGGTATCACCCCCCCCCCAGCTATGGGTTAAATAGTACCTCTATTGTTCTTCTGCAAGAATGGATTTGGCATAAAATAAACCATGATGGTTGATATGCCATTAAACAAAGAAACCAAACTAAATCATGTAGGGTAATGAGGAGACGCTGTCCTAGATTAAGAATCTCCAGAACCAGACTCCAACAAAAATGAGAAAAACAAGGAAATCAAAAAGTCATTTTTTTTTTTCCAGGCTTAAAAGTTGGTTATCATCAATGAAATCCAAAAACTTTTTTTATCCTACCTAAAATGAAGGAATAAAAATTCAATGTAATTATTTATTTAGCTTTCTTATTCAATTCTTAACTAAAACACTTCTAAAATAAGGATTTTGATGATGAAGACAAAAAAATAGGTGGTTGGTTTAAATCTGTGAAGTCTGGTAAGTTAAAGTGGCAATGCTTCCTTAGCTAGGGGGGTAAGGGGGTTCATACCTTTCCCAAGAGTATTAGTCCAAAAGTGAATGAATAACACAACTGGAATCCAAAATTTCTTTCTATGATGATGCTGTCACACCACAGGAAAAGGTATAAATCCAACTATTCTCCCTCTAGCTAAATAGTAGGCCACACAGGACTCTTTACCCTTGGTATGGCAATTGGTCAAAGGGAATTCAAAACCTGTTAGACTCTGCTTAATTTGATGTTGTTTGGTTTGGTTTATTTCTTTAATGTCATATCAACCTTCATTAGTTATTCAATACCAAAGCCATCCTTGTTAGAAGAATAGTAATCATACTATTTAACCCATAGCTGGGTAGATGAGAGGATTCATACAATTTCTCAAGAGTATTAGTCCAAAAGTGAATGTAATAGCAAGACTGCCTTTTGAACTCACTACAAATGTCACAGCCTAGCACATTAGCCACTAACACTATGTGGACTCTGCAATTGACCTTGCATCACATCCTGCTCATGAGGAGGGGTTGGTAAATACATACACAGTAGTAATGGATGTGTGAAATGAACTTGCTAACCATTGGGCTACAACTTGATGCGTTAAGTAAATAAATAGATAAATAACTGAATGAATGAGCTTAGAATAGACTCAGTTATTCAATGAATATTTTACCATTGAGTTTCTCCAAAGGAGGATATTAATTTGTTTTCTGAATGAAAAGAAAGTAAATAAGATCTAATAAAAGCTTTTGGAATTGATTCCTTTTAAACTGAATCTTAGAATTTGTCAGCGGATGAACTCAAGAAACATTATAACCCCTATTGACAACAAGAAAGCTCTAAACAAAACACAAAATCTCTATCATATAAAGTAGAAGGTAGTTCTAACTAAAAAGCAATAGATGGAGTTGATAATGGAATGTGTCTTCAGTAAACTTTGTTGAATTATATTTCTCTCTCTCTCTCTCTCTCTCTCTCTCTCTCTCTCTCTCTCTCAATGATTCATAGATATAGACATGAACAGAATAAGATAGATAGATAGATATAGACAGAACAGATAAGATAGATAGATAGATATAGACATGAACAGAATTAAGATAGATAGATAGATAGATATTAGACATGAACAGAATAAGATAGATAGATAGATATAGACATGAACAGAATAGATAGATAGATAGATATAGACATGAACAGAGATAGAATAGATAGATAGATAGATAGATAGATATAGACATGAACAGAATAAGATAGATAGATAGATATAGACATGAAACAGAAAGAAGATAGATAGATAGATATAGACAGGAACAAAATGAGATAGATAGATAGATATATAGATATAGACAGAAACAGAATGAGATATATATAAACATGAACAGACTGAGATATATATAAACATGAACAGAATGAGATATATATAAACATGAACAGAATGAGATATATATATATATATATATATAGATAGATAGATATAGATATTAACAGAATGAGACAGTTTAGTATATGAAGAAAATTAGATAGATAGATAGATAAAGACATGAACAGAATGAGATGAATAAATAAAGACAAGAAGAGAATGAGAAAGATAAGCGAGTAAATGTTATACAGTTTCCTGGATTTAAAGAATATAGAGCAATGGTGAATTTAAGAAATATTTTAGGATGAATTGATAAATGGGGTTGAAAGCAGCTATATGTTGCTTGTAAAATGAGGCCATTTTTACAGTCTTTCTAACATATCGAAAAGCAAATCACATAGAATATTCATCAATGTTTTAACTATGGCAACAAATTTTGAATTATGTACATGATAATCTGAATGAATACTATTTCACTACTAGTTTAACTCCATTTTATTGTTGCTTTTTTATCACAACTTTTCAAGCTTAAAAATAAGACTAAAAGAAGAACCCTTTGAGATGAACCTGCTTCCCGCACCATGAAATACCGTTTGGACATTACCTTAACTGCCACACCCCTAAAAGCTTCAATAATATAGTCATGTATATATTTTTCAACCTCTCCACCACGAGCAGGATGTGACACATAGTCAATTTCTTGAATGGTGTTTAACAGGTTTTTGAATTCAGAGTTTTCCTTCTCCTAGACCGGTTGCCTACCCAAGGTTAAAGAGCCCAGTCTGCCCTACTATTTATCGATAGCTGGAGGGAGAGTAAGATTCATATCTTTCACAGTGTTCTGTACACACACAAAGAAAATGAAACTGCTACTACAATTGATCTTTTAAGGTGAATGTGACCAATAACAAATAATATACATCACTTCCCTCTGAAGTAACTGTAACCCTACTTTTGACCCAGCCTGTACACCACTTCCTTCTGAATCTTTTTCCTTAAAGATTAATTTCAAAGGAACAGGAAATTGTTTTTAAAAAAATAATTAATGAGCCTGAAAATTTCTGTTTGGATTTTTAGCCCAAATCTTAAATCTTCAAATTATCCTATTTTAAAAAAAACTTTTTCTTTAATTAACTTTTGGATAGAAAATGATTTACTTGTAAAAAGAAAAAATTAATTAAACTTATTCAATCGAATAATTACAAACATTTTAGCATGGCTCTTTAATATGAAGAACAAGCCAACAAATTTAATCACATTGGTATTTTCAACATTTTATAATACAGAGCAAATGTTATAATAAAGTTTTGAATAAAAAGTATTTGGTGCTTGTTAAATAATGCATTAAATATTTAGATATCTCCTACTCTAGCAAGGTCTTAGTGCATTTTCAAAAATTAACAGATTTGCATTCATCGACTTATCTTTTGTAAATGTACAACAATTCTCTTTGTAGTCTATAATTGTGAAAAAAGTGTATTTTTGTATTATTTAAATTTCTTGTGCTATTGTCCTCATCTTTATTGATATATACACAATCTTTCTGCCAATGTGCCCACTGGCCTTCGTGTTGAACTCAAAATCCTTTATGTCATAATTGGGAGTCTTCATGGAACTTCAAAACAAACCATTTATTTGATCCATTGGGGTGGATTGTGCTCATTCCATTAACTATGATTGGGTACAAGTGTTAAGCTATGTTAAGTATTATTTTCCCCCATAGTTAGGATTGAACTTGCAACCTACAGATCATTGTCACATAGAACTGTATTAAGTCAACCCTTATATTCATTGTGTCCTGCATCCAACTCTTCACTCTTGTTTAAAGTTTGACATTGAATAGCCAAAGAATTCTGGGTACAAAGAAATTGTTTGGATACTTTTTGAAACTTTTCAGCATATGTTTTTTTGTTTGGATACCCTCTTTGAATATATAAACTACGTTTCTTTATGCTTCAGCTTGTCAAATTAAGCAATGTTAATGCTAATTGATAGGTTTTACAACATATTACCCCTTAAAGGGTTATTTAAAAAATTAAATTAACAAGAGGATTAAAAAATACAACAAATTAATAAAGGAAAAAACATGATAAAAAAGCAAATAAAAGAAAAAATACAAACAAAGAATAAAGATAAACAATTTTTAAAAAGACAAGAATATATAAAGAATCAAAGAAATGAATAGAAAAAGAATATCTATTGATCTGTATATAAATATGATGGCCAGTTTAGCTCAGTCAGTAGAGCGTCTGTCTAGGAACCACAAGGTTCCTAGTTTGATACCAGTCCCCGATAACTCAGCATATGAGTAGCAAAGTGAGGAGCTGATGGTAGGTGTGGCACTACACCTCAGACACAAAAACAATCTCCTTGGTCTAGCGCTAAGGAAAAGGAGAGAGACTCCCTCACTGTCTGGTGATACCGTCTTTTGGCCACCCTAACAAGTTTACATTTTACTTTATATAAACTAGCAAATATATGCACCCTCCGGGTGCAAGTATTTAAGTTTTAATATAATAAAATATCATGTTAAATTAGAAAGGCTAATGAAACTGAATAAAAATTCAGATAAAAATATTTGGAACAGAGGGGTATAATCGGAAAATAGAACAACTTTGAACTAACTGTTCCACCATTTTCCCTTACTCCCGTCTTTCAGTGGTAAATTTACCTAATTTAACTATTTAGTTAAAATAGGAAGAAAAGAATAAAATTACAGTTATTTCTTTATGTTAATAGATTTCTAAGATTTATCCCCGAGATTTTTGCTCATATTTATTAAGATAAAACCAAACAATTAGAAATCAATAATACTAAGCATATATTTATTAAAATCAAATTTTTTAAGATCAATATGCAAATTAGCCTTCCCATTCACACTGTAAACCGCTATTTCGTTGAATATATAAAAAATAATTGCATGTTATTAGTATGTAGATATTGTTAACAGTCTTAATGATGTAAAACAATTTTTACTAATAATTGAGGTTTAAAAAAATAAAATCATGAAGAATGTGATGTAAATAACAAAGGGAATTGTGAACTGAATAGTAATATAGTTTCGGTTACAGACATACAAACCCACAATCTCCATTATAATAAGATATAGAATAGAGATTTATTTTAACTTTTCTAATTCAGAGCAATGCAGGGTAGCTCTGCTAGTTACAGATAAAAAATTCAGCTGGTAATTACTGGTCTAGCTTGTGGGATTAAAATAAATTAAAAATTTTTTCAGAAAATAACAAAGTCCCATGAGCCTTCACCGGAAGAACCTGCTGCACATGTACAGGAAAAAGGATCCACCTTTGACCCAAAGAGAATCTCTCAGTCATTCAGACCAAGGCCTTGTCTGGAAAAATACATCACTACTGGCCAGGGAGAAATTTCCTTGTCACATGGTGGCTATGACCCATGAATAAAGCCTAAATCATAAAACGATCTTCTGTCTTTGTCTCTTTCTTTTCATTCCTTAAATCCCTTCCTTTTCAGCACGACCACCAAATAAGATGGGGTTAAAAGCAAACCCTAGGAACATGCACCAGGAATAACCACAACCACCTTTACACCTAAAACACAAAACCTCTTGTAACTCTATAAGCTACAGACTTATTGATTCCCCCTTGTGTATAGATTTTCTTTAATGAAAACAAGCTCCATCTGAAAGGAATATATTTTGATGCTTCTTCCAGATATTGTTTTGCCGACTGTACTAACAAAATTTGCAAGTGAGCATAATTGCTAGAGACTTATAATTTAGCAGCTTCTAATTGAGCAACACCAGTTTTGAAATTTAATAGCTAAACACTGTTGCCTGAGAAATAACTTAATGAATTTTGGCTGTGTTTAGAAGCAGCACCAGTGTTTGCTAACAAGTGAGGTTGATTCAAAGAATTCCATGTTGTATACATCTGCGTTTGTAGAGAAAATGTGTAAATCCACTTAGGGTAAAACAAGTGCAAATAACAAATTGTTGCTAATTTGTTAAAGTGTTCTTCATACTCACTGTCCAATTCTGAAAAGAAGTTCTTGTTAACCCTTCTAGTTGCAAAGAATCTTTATGATACTGAGATGTTGGCATTTAGATTCTTTAAACTTTTAGACTTTCTTTGTCTGAAGAACATCTCTGATAATAAGTGGCAATGCCAATGTATCACATTTTTTCTATTTTACTCTTAGAAGCTGTTGCTCAACATATCATACCATTTTGGAATCAGGCTAACTCCATCATCAAATTAAAATATCCTGGGATGAATCTGGTCACAAGTATGGGGCATTCAACTTTTCATTCAGTAGTAAAGCATATGTATATATACTGTATATGTATCACATGTTATTAAAAAACAAACTTGTCTGTAATGATTTGTTATTAGAGTTCTAAAATAAATATAATTTTAAGTATTTATTTTGTATCATTTTTGGGTGTTTTTTATGATAACTACTCAGGGTATCATTTTATGACCATAAATAAACAGCGACAATTGGAAATAAAAAAGATAAGCTCTCAGTGAGACTTGAACTCACATTCTTTTTTACTTGGGAAGCTTATCTTACTGCTTGAGCTATATGAGTCAATTTTGCAAAAAATTAAATCTAGCTATATAGTTGTATTCTTTATATTTCCCAAAATCTTAGTGCTACTATTTTTATATTATTCCTCTGAATTGTTTAGATGAGGCATGATCATTTTTATTATTTGGATTATTCAGACTATTGTCCTCATATTTATTGTCATCTGCACAACTGATATACCCGCCAGCCTTCTTCAGGTATTTTTTGTCAGACATAGGAAACTTCTCTTCAAACTCAGGAAACTTCTTGTCATAATTGGGAACCTTCATGGAACTTCAAACCTATTTTTATGTTTGCATACACAAGTTTTGTTTTTTTAATCTCTTGTTATTATTGTTTGAAGCATTGTCAACCATTATTAATTTTTTATGTGTATTTTTTTTCAGTTACTGTTCATTGCAAATACTCTATCATTCTATGCCCATGAATAGACAGTACAGATCAGAACTAAAGAAGGTCTTGGTTCTGAGTCTTCTCAAGAAATTCCTCAACTGGACATATCTTCATCAGTGAGAAAAATAAAAGTCATGCTACACAATGATTTTCCATAGCTGCTATGAAAAGGTTGGTATAAAAATGACTTTTTTTTTCCCTCGGTGGTAGATTTAATTATAGTTGTCTTTTATGTATGTTTCTTTTTAATGGGTAATCAGGTTTAATGTAAAATAACTATCTCAATTAATTATTTTAGTAATTAATTTTTTTCTTTTTAAAGTTTTCTTTTTTTTAGTAAAGTGAACCAAATTACCAAATCATAATTGTAGTTTGGGCTTTTAGATTTGAAACAAAAAATGCTAGAGAAAATTTTGGTAATATAAAAACATCCAAGAATAAAGAGCTGTTTACAAATTAATAAATTGGAATGAGAACATCCAATTATAAGTAGTTGTTTACAAATTAAAAATGCTAGAGAAATATTTTGGAATGAAAACATCCGAGAAAAAACGTTTGTTTAGATATTACATAAATTCTTAGAAGGTCAGTAAAGAATCATCTGATGTTTGTACATCAGCTGTTATGTGAACAACGTTAGCTCAGTCGGTAGAGCGTTCGGCTAGAAACCACAAGTTTCCTAGTTCGATACCGGTCCCCGCCAACTCAGCGTATGAGTAGCACAGGGATCTGTGCGGTAAAGTAAGGAGCTGATGGTAGGTGTGGCGCTCCACCTCAGATGCTAAAACAATCTCCTTGGTCTAGCGCTATTGAAAAGGGGATAGACTCCCTCGCTGACTGGTTGATACCGACTTTAAGCCGCCCCGTCGACTTTACTTTATTAGTTAATTAAAAATTGTTATATATACTAGAAAGAATATGTGCCCTTTGGGTGTAAGTATTTAGGTTTTAATTTAATGAAATATATTAAATTAGAAAGACTAACAAAATTTTTAAAAATAAATAAAGATTACATTTATTTTAATTATATTTTATTGGTTCCTGTATATAATCATTCATAGGATTGATTATAATACATTGGAGAATAAAACAATAACATTAGAGATCAATAACACCAAGTAGTTATTTATTAAATCTGGTTTTGTTAAATCCAGTATGCAAATTAACAAAACCATATATTATGTAAACCTTTATTTCTTATTGATACATAAGACACATTTATATAAAATGATATGGATATAAAATGTATGAATAACATGGGCTGTTTTGAGGCAAATCTAACTTTTCATAGACACCTTATTAATAAATAAGATTTATTCTATGTACTAGCAAATATATGCACCCTCCGGGTGCAAGTATTTAAGTTTTAATATAATAAAATATCATGTTAAATTAGAAAGGCTAATGAAACTGAATAAGAATTCAGATAAAAATATTTGGAACAGAGGGGTATAATCGGAAAATAGAACAACTTTGAAACTAACTGTTCCACCATTTCCCTTACTCCTGTCTTTCAGTGGTGAATTTCCCTAATTTAACTATTTTAGCTAAAATAGGAAGAAAAAGAATAAAATTACAGTTATTTCTTTATGTTAATAGATTTCTGTTAAGATTTATCCCCGAGATTTTTGCTCATATTATTAAGATAAAACCAAACAATTAGAAATCAATAATACTAAGCATATAGTTATTAAAATCAAATTTTTTTAAGATCAATATGCAAATTAGCCTTTCCATTCACACTGTAACCGCTATTTCGTTGAATATATTAAATATAAATTGCATGTTATTAGTATGTAGATATTGTTAACAGTCTTAATGATGTAAAAAACAATTTTACTAATAATTGAGGTTTAAATTAAAAATAAAATCATGGGGAATGTGTGTAAATAACAAAGGGAATTGTGACTTGTGTAGTTTCGGTTACAGACAGACAAACCCACAATCTCCATTATAATAAGATTAATAGTAATGATTTTGACTAAAATCAAATACTCATTGATAAACAGACATTTCCTGAGGGTATTGAGATGTAAGCAGTAACATAATCTTTGGTTATAGACAGATACCGAAATCTCCATTATAATAACATATAAAGACAAGTCTTGGAAAAAGAAGAGGAGAGAGAGAGAGAGACCACCTGATAACTACACACATCAGAGTAAACCAAAAAATTATGTTACTGCTACTCTCAATACCCAGGAAATTGTCTGTCTATCAATGAGTATTTGGATTTATAGTAAATCATTACTATTAATCTTATTATAATGGAGATTGTGGGTTTGTCTGTCTGTAACCGAAACTACACAAGTCACAATTCCCTTTGTATTTACACCACATTCCCATGATTTTATTTTTATTTAAAACCTCAATATTAGATTAAAATTGTTTTAACATCATTAAGACTGTTAACAATATCTACATACTAATAAACATGCAATTTATATTTATATATTTCAACGAAATAGCGTTTACAGTGTGAATGGAAAGGCTAATTTGCATATGATCCTTAAAAATTTGATTTAATAACTATATGCTTAGTATTATTGATTTCTAATTGTTTTGGTTTTTATCTTATAAATATGAGCAAAATCCGGGGATAAATCTTAACAGAAATCTATTAACATAAAGAAATACTGTAAATTTTATTCTTTTCTTTCCTATTTTAGCCTAAATAGTTAAATTAGGGAAATCACCACTGAAGACAGGAGTAAGGGAAAAATGGTGGAACAGTTAGTTTCAAAGTTGTTATTTTCCGATTATACCCCACTCTGTTCAAATATTTTTATCTGAATTCTTATTCAGTTTCATAGCCTTTCTAATTTTAACCATGATACTTTTATATATTAAACACTTAAATATTGACCCGGAGGTCATATTTGCTATAATAGAATAAAATCTTATTTATTATAAGGTGTTCTATGAAAAAGTTAGATTTGCCTCAAAACAAGCCCATGTATTATACATTTTATCATCATATCATTTTATATAAATGGTCTTATTATCAATAAGAAATAAAGGTTTACATAATTATATGGTTTTGTTATTTGCATACTGGATTTTTAACAAAACCAGATTTATAAATAACTACTTGGATGTTATTGATCTCTATGTTAGTTATTCTCCAAATGTATTATAATTCAATCCTCATGAATGATTATATACAGAACCAATAAAATATAATAAAAATAAAGGTATCCTTTATTTATTTTTAAAAAATTTTTAGTCTTTCTAATTTAATATATTTTGTTTATTAAAAAAATTTAAAAAACCTAAAATACTTACACCAAAGGGCACATATTCTTTAGTTATTATATAACAATTTCTTAATTAACTAATAAAGTAAAGTCGACCGGGCGGCTTAAAGTCGGTACAACCAGCAGCGGAGGGAGTCTACTCCCTTTTAATTAGCGCTAGACCAAGGAGATTGTCTTTAGATCTGAGGTTGGACGCCACACCTACCATCAACTCCTTACTTTACCGCACAGTCCCTGTGCTACTCATAACCGGCTGACGTTCTGGCGGGGACCGGTATCGACTAGGAAACTTGTGGTTTCTAGCGAACGCTCTACCGACTGAGGCTAACGTTGTTCACATAACAGACTGATGTAAAACTTCAGAGATTTCTTTACTGCCTTCTAAGAATTATGAATATCTAACAAACGGCTTTTTTCTCGGTATGTTTTTCATTCCAAAATTTCTCTAGCATTTTTAATTTGTAAACAACTACTTATAATTGGATGTTCTCTTCAATTTATTATTTTGAAACAGCTCTTTATTCTTGGATGTTTTTATATTACCAAATTTTCTCTAGATTTTTATTTTAGTAAATTAATTTTTTTCTTTTTATGGAAAAACTTTAAAATAACTAAATATTAATTGAATGTTATTTTACATTAAACCTGATTACCCATTAAAAATAAACATACATTAAAGACAACTATAATTAAATCTACCACCGAGGGAAAAAAAAAAGTCATTTTTATACCAACCGTTTCATAGCACTATGGAATCATTGTGTAGCATGACTTTTATTTTTCTCCTGATGAAGATATGTCCAGTTGAGGAATTTCTTGGGAAGTCTCAAACCAAGACCTTCTTTAGTTTTGATCTGTACTGTCTATTCATGGGCATAGAATGATAGAGTATTTGCAATGAACAGTAAACTGAAAAAAATACACATAAAAATAATAATGGTTGACAATGCTTCAAAACAATAATAACAAGAGATTAAAAAAAAACAAAACTGTGTATGCAAACATAAAAATAGGTTTGAAGTTCCATGAAGGTTCCCAATTTGACAAGAAAGTTTCCTGGGAAGAGAAGTTTCCTAGCTGACAAAAAATACCTGAAGAAGGCTGGCGGGTATATCAGTTGTGCAGATGACAATAAATATGAGGACAATAGTCTGAATAATCCAAATAATAAAAATGATCATGCCTCATCTAAACAATTCAGAGGAATAATATAAAAATAGTAGCACTAAGATTTTCGGAAATATAAGAATACAACTATATAGCTAGATTTTAATTTTTTGCAAATTGACTCATATAGTTCGAGCAGTAAGATAAGCTTTCCCAGGTAAAAAAGAATGAGTTCAAGTCTCACTGAGAGCTTATCTTTTATTTCCAATTGTCGCTGTTTATTTATGGTCATAAAATGATAGCCTGAGTAGTTATCATAAAAAACACCCAAAATTTATACAAAATAAATACTTAAAATTATATTTATTTTAGAACTCTAATAACAAATCATTACAGACAAGTTTGTTTTTTAATAACATGTGATACATATACAGTATATATGCATATGCTTTATTACTGAATGACAAGTTGAATGCCCCATACTTATGACCAGATTCATCCCAGGATATTTTAATTTTGATGATGGAGTTAGCCTGATTCAAAATGGTATGATATGTTGAGCAACAGCTTCTAAGAGTAAAATAGAAAAAATGTGATACATTGGCATTGCCACTTATTATCAGAGATGTTCTTCAGACAAGAAAGTCTAAAAGTTTAAAGAATCTAAATGCCAATCTCCAGTATCATAAAGATTTCTTGCACTAGAAGGGTTAACAAGAACTCTTTTCTGAATTGGACAGTGAGTATGAAGAACACTTTAACAAATTAGCAACAATTTTATTTGCACTGTTTTACCCTTAAGTGGATTTACACATTTTCTCTACAAACGCAGATGTATAAAACATGGAATTCTTTGAAATCAACCTCACTGTTAGCAAAACACTGGTGCTGCTTTCTAAACACAGCCAAAATTCATAAGTTATTTCTCAGGCAACAGTGTTTAGCTATTAAATTTCAAACTGGTGTGCTCAATTAGAAGCTGCTAATTATAAGTCTCTAGCAATTATGCTCACTTGCAAATTTCGTAACAGTCGGCAAAACAATATCTGGAAGAAGCATCAAAATAATTCCTTTCAGATGGAGCTTGTTTTCATTAAAGAAAATTCTATACACAAGGGGGAATCAATAAGTCTGTAGCTTAGAGTTACAAGAGGTTTTGTGTTTAGGTGTAAAGGTGGCTGTGGTTATTCCTGTGCATGGTTCCTAGGGGTTTGCTTTTAAACCCATCTTATTGGTGTCGCGCTGAAAAGGAAGGGTTTAAGGAATGAAAAGAAAGAGACAAAGACAGAAGATCATTTTATGATTTAGGCTTTATTCATGGGTCATAGCCACCATGTGACAAGAAATTTCTCCCTGGCCAGTAGTGATGTATTTTTTCCAGACAAGGCCTTGGTCTGAATGACTGAGAGATTCTCTTGTGGGTCAAAGGTGGATCCTTTTTCCTGTACATGTGCGCGGTTCTTCCGGTGAAGGCTCATGGGACTTTGTTATTTTCTGAAAAAAATTTTAAATTTATTTTAATCCCCACAAGCTAGACCAGTAATTACCAGCTGAATTTTTATCTGTAACTAGCAGAGCTACCCTGCATTGCTCTGAATTAGAAAAGTTAAAAATAAATCTCATTCTATATTCTTATTATAATGGAGATTGTGGGTTTGTATGTCTGTAACCGAAACTATATTACTATTCAGTTCACAATTCCCCTTGTTATTTACATAACATTCTTCATGATTTTATTTTTATTTTAAACCTCAATTATTAGTAAAAATTGTTTTACATCATTAAGACTGTTAACAATATCTACATACTAAATAACATGCAATTATATTATATATTCAACGAAATAGCGGTTTACAGTGTGAATGGGAAGGCTAATTTGCATATTGATCTTAAAAAATTTGATTTTAATAAATATATGCTTAGTATTATTGATTTCTAATTGTTTGTTTTATCTTAATAAATATGAGCAAAAATCTCGGGGATAAATCTTAGAAATCTATTAATAAAAGAAATAACTGTAATTTTATTCTTTTCTTCCTATTTTAACTAAAAGTTAAATTAGGAAATTTACCACTGAAAGACGGAGTAAGGAAAATGGTGGAACAGTTAGTTTCAAATTTCTATTTTCCGATTATACCCCCCCTCTGTTCCAAATATTTTTATCTGAATTTTTATTCAGTTTCATTAGCCTTTCTAATTTAACATGATATTTTATTATATTAAAACTTAAATACTTGCACCCGGAGGGTGCATATATTTGCTAGTTATATAAAGTAAAATGTAAACTTGTTAGGGTGGCCAAAAGACGGTATCACCCAGACAGTGAGGGAGTCTCTCTCCTTTTCCTTAGCGCTAGACCAAGGAGATTGTTTTTGTGTCTGAGGTGTAGTGCCACACCTACCATCAGCTCCTCACTTTGCTACTCATATGCTGAGTTATCGGGGACTGGTATCAAACTAGGAACCTTGTGGTTCCTAGACAGACGCTCTACTGACTGAGCTAAACTGGCCATCATATTTTATATACAGATCAATAGATATTCTTTTTCTATTCATTTCTTTGATTCTTTATATATTCTTGTCTTTTTAAAAATTGTTTATCTTTATTTTTCGTTTGTATTTTTTCTTTTATTTGCTTTTATCATGTTTTTCCTTTATTAATTTGTTGTATTTTAATCCTCTGTTAATTTAATTTTTTAAATAACCCTTTAAGGGGTAATATGTTGTAAACCTATCAATTAGCATTAACATTGCTTAATTTGACAAGCTGAAGCATAAAGAAACGTAGTTTATATATTCAAAGAGGGTATCCAAACAAAAAAACATATGCTGAAAAGTTTCAAAAAGTATCCAAACAATTTCTTTGTACCCAGAATTCTTTGGCTATTCAATGTCAAACTTTAAACAAGAGTGAAGAGTTGGACGCAGGACACAATGAATATAAGGGTTGACTTAATACAGTTCTATGTGACAATGATCTGTAGGTTGCAAGTTTCAATCCTAACTATGGGGGAAAAATAATACTTAACATAGCTTAACACTTGTACCTAATCATAGTTAATGGAATGAGCACAATCTACCCCAATGGATCAAATAAATGGTTTGTTTTGAAGTTCCATGAAGACTCCCAATTATGACATAAAGGATTTTGAGTTCAACACGAAGGCCAGTGGGCACATTGGCAAAAGATTGTGTATATTATCAATAAAGATGAGGACAATAGCACAAGAAATTTAAATAATACAAAAATACACTTTTTTCACAATTATAGACTACAAAGGAGATTGTACATTTACAAAAGATAAGTCGATGAATGCAAATCTGTTATTTTTGAAAATGCACTAAGACCTTGCTAGAGTAGGAGATATTCTAATATTTAATGCATTATTTTAACAAGCACCAAATACTTTTTATTCAAAACTTTATTATAACATTTGCTCTGTATTATAAAATGTTTGAAAATACCAATGTGATTAAATTTGTTGGCTTGTTTCTTCATATTAAAGAGCCATGCTAAATGTTTGTAATTATTCGATTGAATAAGTTTAATTAATTTTTTTCTTTTTACAAGTAAATCATTTTCTTATCCAAAAGTTAATTAAAGAAAAATGTTTTTTTTTAAAAATAGGATAATTTGAAGATTTAAGATTTGGGCTAAAAAATCCAAACAGAAATTTTCAGGCTCATTAATTATTTTTTTAAAAACAATTTCCTGTTCCTTTGAAATTAATCTTTAAGGAAAAAGATTCAGAAGGAAGTGGTGTACAGGCTGGGTCAAAAGTAGGGTTACAGTTACTTCAGAGGGAAGTGATGTTATATATTTGTTATTGGTCACATTCACCTTAAAAGATCAATTGTAGTAGCAGTTTCATTTTCTTTGTGTGTGTACAGAACACTGTGAAAGATATGAATCTTACTCTCCCTCCAGCTATCGATAAATAGTAGGCAGACTGGGCTCTTTAACCTTGGGTAGGCAACCGGTCTAGTGAGAAGGAAACTCTGAATTCAAACCTGTTAACACCATTCAAGAAATTGACTCTGTGTCACATTCCTGCTCTGTGGTGGAGAGTTGAAAAATCTATATACATGACTATATTATTGAAGCTTTAGGGTGTGGCAGTTAGGTAATGTCAAATATTTCATGGTGCGGAGCATGTTCATCTCAAAGGGTTCTTCTTTTGTCTTATTTTAGCTTGAAAAGTTTGTGATATAAAAAAGCAACAATAAATGGAGTTAAACTAGTAGTGAAATAGTATTCATTCAGATTAATGTACATAATTCAAAATTTGTTGCCATAGTTTGAAACATTCTGATGAATATTCTATGTGATTATCTTTTCGATATGTTAGAAGACTGTAAAAATGGCCTCATTTTACAAGCAACATATGCTGCTTTCAACCCCCCATTATCAATTCATCCTAAAATATTTCTTAATTCACCATTGCTCTATATTCTTTAAATCAGGAAACTGTATAACATTACTCGCTTATCTTCTCATTCTCTTCTTGTCTTATTTATCATCTCATTCTGTTCATGTCTTTATTCTATCTAATCTATCTAATTTTCTTCATATACTAAACTGTCTCATTCTGTTAATATCTATATCTTATCTATCTATATATATATATTATTATATCTCATTCTGTCATGTTTATATATATTCTCATTCTGTTCATGTTATATATATTCTCAGTCTGTTATGTTATATATATCCTCATTCTGTTTCTGTCTATATCTATATATCTATCTATCTTTCATTTTGTTCCTGTCTATATCTATCTATCTATCTTATTCTGTTCATGTCTATATCTATCTATCTTATCTGTATTCTGTTCATGTCTTATATCTATCTATCTATCTATCTTATTCTGTTCATGTCTATATCTATCTATCTATCTTATTCTGTTTCATGTCTATATCTATCTATCTATCTTATTCTGTTCATGTCTATATCTATCTATCTATCTATCTTATTCTGTTCATGTCTATCTATCTATCTATCTATCTATCTTCTTATTCTGTTCATGTATATATCTATCTATCTATCTATTCTGTTCATGTCTATATCTATCTATCTATCTTATTCTGTTTCATGTCTATATCTATGAATCTTGAAGAGAGAGAGGGAGAGAGAGAGAGAGAGAAATATAATTCAACAAAGTTTACTGAAGACACATTCCATTATCAACTTCATCTATTGCTTTTTAGTTAGAACTACCTTCTACTTTATATGATAGAGATTTTGTGTTTTGTTTAGAGCTTTCTTGTTGTCAATAGGGGTTATAATGTTTCTTGAGTTCATCCGCTGACAAATTCTAAGATTCAGTTTAAAAGGAATCAATTCCAAAAGCTTTTATTAGATCTTATTTACTTTCTTTTCATTCAGAAAACAAATTAATATCCTCCTTTGCAGAAACTCAATGGTAAAATATTCATTGAATAACTGAGTCTATTCTAAGCTCATTCATTCAGTTATTTATCTATTTATTTACTTAACGCATCAAGTTGTAGCCCAATGGTTAGCAAGTTCATCTCACACATCCATTACTACTGTGTATGTATTTACCAACCCCTCCTCATGAGCAGGATGTGATGCAAGGTCAATTGCAGAGTCCACATAGTGTAGTGGCTAATGTGCTAGGCTGTGACATTTGTAGTGAGTTCAAAAGGCAGTCTTGCTATTACATTCACTTTTGGACTAATACTCTTGAGAAATTGTATGAATCCTCTCATCTACCCAGCTATGGGTTAAATAGTATGATTACTATTCTTCTACAAGGATGGCTTTGGTATTGAATAACTAATGAAGGTTGATATGACATTAAAGAAATAAACCAAACCAAACAACATCAAATTAAGCAGAGTCTAACAGGTTTTGAATTCCCTTTGACCAATTGCCATACCAAGGGTAAAGAGTCCTGTGTGGCCTACTATTTAGCTAGAGGGAGAATAGTTGGATTTATACCTTTTCCTGTGGTGTGACTGCATCATCATAGAAAGAAATTTTGGATTCCAGTTGTGTTATTCATTCACTTTTGGACTAATACTCTTGGGAAAGGTATGAACCCCCTTATCCCCCTAGCTAAGGAAGCATTGCCACTTTAACTTACCAGACTTCACAGATTTAAACCAACCACCTATTTTTTTGTCTTCATCATCAAAATCCTTATTTTAGAAGTGTTTTAGTTAAGAATTGAATAAGAAAGCTAAATAAATAAATTTACATTGAATTTTTATTCCCTTCATTTTAGGTAGGATAAAAAAAGTTTTTGGATTTCATTGATGATAACCAACTTTTAGCCTGGAAAAAAAAAATGACTTTTTGATTTCCTTGTTTTTCTCATTTTTGTTGGAGTCTGGTTCTGGAGATTCTTAATCTAGGACAGCGTCTCCTCATTACCCTACATGATTTAGTTTGGTTTCTTTGTTTAATGGCATATCAACCCTCATGGTTTATTTTATGCCAAATCCATTCTTGCAGAAGAACAATAGAGGTACTATTTAACCCATAGCTGGGGGGGGGATACCTTTTCAATAGGTATATGTCTGAAAGTGAATGTAATAGCACAACTGTAGTTTGAATTTGCTTATTATGATGTTACAGTCCATCATGTAAGCCTTTAACTCTTTTGCTACCAAATTTCCCCCACTGCTGTACCAAATTTTCCTAATATTTTTTACCTCTATGATGGGATATTTCAAAGTTCACTATCTATTCACTTCAAAACTCATTCTATTTAAATAATGTCCTGAGACCTTCTGCTCAATTTGGTTTAGTTCAATTGGTATGAGTAGCACAGGGATCTATCTAGTAAAGTAATGAGCTGATGGTAGGTCTGGCGCTCCAACTCAGATGCCAAAACAATCTCCTTGGTCTTGTGCTAGTGAAAAGGGAATAGATTCCTTCACTGTCTGGCTGATACCAAATTTAGGCCACCCCGACAACTTTACTTATGGCCTACAGTAAGATCGCAGCTTCAAGTAGGCAAAGAGTTAAACCATGGGAATTCCCCCCACTTGTTCACTTATAGAATGTTATGTCTAGTTAATCTTTTCAAATCATTTACAAGGTAATTTACTTATATACAAGAAATATTTGAAATACAAATCAGACTAATCAATTTCATTTTTTTTAAAATTCATCTGTCATCAGAATTCAAACCTTAAATAATCTATTTTCAATTTATCTACTATAAGCCATATTCAACTGAACAAGTGTAATTTACTTTTTTTCTTTCTTTTATAAATGTGACTTGTCAGATATAAATATCATCATGACCCAATTCTTTCATGATTAAAACTTTCAATTTTTCTTTTATTTATTCAAAATTTTGATGAGTTCCTCTCAGACATCATAATCTTCTTCCTTCTTCAATTGAGCCAGAAACATCTTTTTTTTTCCCCTTTTCTCCTCTTTTTTTTCATTTCCTTTATGCAAAATATGTTGTCTGCATTTCTCTCTTTTTTTTTTTCATTTTGATGATATTCGAGGTTTTGCTCTTCTTTCTTTGTTATCATTCATTTCTTTTTGCTTAACTTCATATTCAACAGACTTTTTCTTTTTCTAGAGGATTTTCTTCAGCAATACTTTCCTGTTTTTAACCATCATCATCATTATCATCTTATTTTTCATCTTCCACTTTAGATTGTCTCATTCCTTCATTATATTAATGTCAAGATCTTATTCTTTTTGATTATTTTCTTTTCCTCGTCTCAGATGAAGTTGAGCAACAGTCACTTGAAATGGTTTTCTTCCTCTTTATATATATTCTTTATATATATACATACACTCTCTCTCTCTATATATATATATATATATATATACACACACACTTTCACTGCCTATCCCCCTCTGCTTCCCTCTCTCTCTCTCTAAATATATATATATATACACACACACACAATTTCTCTCTCACTCTCTCTCTCTCTATATGTATGTAGAGAGAGAGGAGGTGCTTATGGTGTAATGGCTATCATCATAGGAAATGGACTTGAGAAACAGAGTTCAAATCCTGGATAAGGCTGTTTGCATTTACCATAGCAGTAATACCTTGGTAAAGATATGAAATTTATCATTCTCCCTTCAGCTATGAGTAGATATCAGGGCACACTGGTGACATTGTATCCCATCCTGCTTGTGGGGAGGTGTTAGGTATATATATATATATATTTACAGATAAACTATATATTCTTGTTATGTATACATAATTATAATAATTATATATATTTACTAACACCATCGTGAGTAAAATATGACATGAGGTCAAATTCTTAAACCATACTATTTACCCATAGCGGGAGAGAGAATAGTTGGATGCATACCTTTCCCAAAAGTATTAGCACTCTGTGAAAAGCAAACAGTCTCCTCCTTTACTATTTATATGTAAAATGCAATTTTAATGACATTATCTCTTGCACATTATTCTAAATTAGTACTCTTTCTTCTTTATTATACTTTTCTTATCATAACTAACAGAATTTAAAATTCTTTTTCTTACTTTTTTTCACAAGTCTTCTTACATCAGTCACTTACATCATCCTCTTCATCATTTTCTTTCTTCTACATCATTTAAAGTTCTTCTTATTCTATCATCATCTTTATCCTTCTTCTTCATCTTCTTCTTTATCTCTTTTTCTTTACTTTCAAATTTACTCTCTCTTTTTCACCATGTCATGTGATTATTGTTCTTCCTTGAATTCATGATAATTATCATCATCATCATCATCACTAACATCATGCTCTTACTCATCATCACCATCTTAATCCATCTTCCTTCTTCTCCATCTTTTGTAAGACAGTCTTCCCCTCAAGCAGTTCCTGCAGGAAACCTCAGTTCTCTTCACCACAGTGCCTATATTTGAGTCATGTCCAAACTTTTTCTCCCGCATCCTCATCATTTGCCTACGGGCTCCAAAAGCAGAGACCAAACTTTTTCTCCAGTTTTTGTTTTTTTGTTCTTTTTTTTGTTTCTTAGCATTCTGCATCATTTACTGCATAAGTAAAATCTCTTTTCATACAACAAGGAAATGTTTAAACCATATTTTGCTTCCCTCCACCTCTTCCCACCGCATACAAGTAATTTATGTTCATCTCTGTCCTATACCTCTCTCTCTCTCTCTTTTTTTTTTTTTTTTTTAACTTTCCTTCCTACCAACCATGTTCGTAATACTGTAAAAATGGTGTGTAGGTATATGAAATTTTCTATGCTCACCAGATTGCTCATACTTTGGTTCATATATTAAGGTGAAGAGAAACACCAACGCAGTGTTCAGGTTTTGTCAGACTTGTAGATTATATCGATATGAAAATATGGAGTTAACTCTTCAAAAAGATGAATGTCAAAATAATGACTTTTTCACATTTTAAATTCTCTTTCAACCAACAATATTTCCATTTTAAAAGCCATCTCCCAAAAAAATACATAAAACCTTTGCACGTAGAATATACACCTTTGTAACAAACAAAAACGTAAGAGCTGTCAAGAAATACTACACAGAACTCTCTTCTTCAGAGTGGATACCCCCACAACACTCATTTGTATGGGACAAACTAGCAGAAACAGAATCCACTAGAAAAACTAAGAACTTTTAGCATATGTCTCAACATATAACAAAAAAGTTCAGAACTCTTGACAAAAATATCAAACCAACTGAAAAACAATTATGAAATGAAGAACACAATAAGCAAAAATAATTCAAATCAAGACAACCAAAAATTAGAATTCAGACATATAAGTTGGCAGGGGCTTTAAAATACACTGACTGCACGCCTGCAGAGGGGTAATACACCCCCCCCCCCATAATGGGCCACCTGTAGCCTGTGGTTGGCAACCCATGATGTTTTAGGATGGAATTCTGGTGACATGCAACCCTTCACTTAGACCCTTTACTTAGTTTAAAATGGGTGATCTGAGAGGCCTCCTCCAATCAATTGGCTGATTACATCAAGCACTAGCACCTATTATTGCCCTGAACCTATTGCCCTTATGGCAAGCCCCAACCCTTTTTATCATATGGGTGTTAGAAGGTGGTGGCTGAAGGTCTTTATGTACTGGGAATAACATTGAACTTTATCTGATGGTGAGGTTCCAGTTCTGGAGGTCAAGGGAATGTAGAGCACCCCTTCATCACCATTGCTCCCTGGTCCACCCTGACCTGGAGTGGTAGTACCTGTTAGGGTCCCATCTATGGGGTAAATGGAAAAACATGAGTTTATAAAAAAAACTGAGTATCCATTCTGGTCCTCTGAAGAACATGGGCTAGAGGAATACATCTTGATCAAGGAAAAATGTCTTGTGGTTTAATTAATTGCATGACTAAAAAGTTAGCTTTTAGAAGAATCCCTTAGTAAGGAGACAGCTAGACGATAAGATGACGGCCAAAGAAGTAAAGGAAACAGGCAGACAAGAACTTAGAAGCAGTAAAGAAGAAATGAAGTAAAAAGTCTGTATTCTGTATCTCTCATTTATATACCTGATGTTCAATGTACAATGTTATAAGGGGTATATAACAGTATGAGAAAAGAGTACAAATTAGAAAAAGGTTTACTTGAAGAGTATATATATATATATATAATATATATATGACTTCAATCTTCCTGAGTAGGGGCAGGGACAACATCTCTACTGCTCAAAAAACAAAGACATAAAAAGGTGAATGGATGTCTGGGACTATCATGTGACACCCCACAAGGTCTCCATTGGACATGCACATTATCTAAATAGATAAACTATTTATTGCATCCTTGCAACTGTTTATAAATGCAGTACTGATAAATATTGGCCAGGTTAGGAATTGTTCCTCCTCACTGATACAATTTAACCCAGTATAATCTGGTGCATATGACCCTACCAAGTAACTCCTATTTCTAAGAAAGACTATGTAAAAGAATTACTTAGCATGGTGCATTTGTGACATAATAAGTCATAGGACACACCCATGTTTATGTCCATTTGATGATATAACATCTGTTCCAAAAAACTAAGACTTTTTTAAGAGATAATTCAATTTCAGTATGTTTATAAACCATGAGAGGAATAATCTTGGTTTATATTTTTGATGGCATATAAACGCTTTATGGGTTATCTAATGCTGAAATTTCATTCATTTGTAAATGTTTACAATCAGAACTATAATGGGTGAGTCCCTAATAACTAACGCACTGAAATGAGACATCATAGTAGGTGAGTTTGAACTTCAGTCATGTGATTAGCTTCACTTTCAGACTAATACCCTTGAAGAAAGTTATGAACCCCCTCATCCTCACACAGCTATGGGCTAAATAGTACCATTACTGTTATTCTACAAGGGACAGATTTGGCATTAAATAACCCTCATTGAGAAAAGTGAGCGTTGACACAGCTCACTGGAGATTGTAGTGCCACCAGAACTGCAACTAGCTGCACACATGAAATTTAGCACTTCAGGCACCACTAGAAGGCAAGGTGGCATCACACAGTGGATCTCATACTGCTCTAAGGAGTGACAACAGACAGGCAGATGTTTAGAATAGGAGGACTGGAGATGGTACTACGAACAAGCCAAGTCAAGCACTTGGAGAAGAGTCAGAGTTGACACAGCTCACTGCATTCATATATATATATATATATCACTTATTTGATAATCTGACAACATTCACTGATATCATTTAGATGTTTTAGAATATCAAGAATATTATTCAATTTCCCTTTTGGATTTAAGATATTATTATGAAATAAATGTGGTGGTTGTGTCTATTGTTAGTATTTAGGCATTTTAAAATAGAAAAAATATCACTGAAACTTTCACTATCAGAATTAAGACATCACATACAGGATGACATGATCGATTAAAAATTAATAGAAAAAGAAGATAAACATTTAGATCATTTCTAGAACTTTACAAAAATGCTTCATTCTTTATTGACAGAGACATGAACAATTGCATCACAATGGTACCACAATACTCACTATATATATATATATATATATATATATATATATATATATATATGTGTGTGTGTGTGTGTGTGTGTATATATATATATAGTACTTAGATTAAGTATCAGATTTTGTTTTTAGCAAAATTTCTTTGACTTTTTTTTTCATTTGCAGTTTAGCATATGAAAATCATCCTACCCATTTTAGTTTCACTTTCCTGCAAAAAAAAAAACAAACTTTGATTCACTTTATTATTAAACTTATACCAAAAATAAAATGATAAATTGATACCGACTTGCCCATTTGCTCACAGGCAAGCAACTGGAAACAGAAAATAGATTTTTCCTTTCCACTGTGTGAAAAATAAACAGCAAGAATCCACAAGTTTTTTTATATGATAAATATGTGATCTATGTGCGATACAGTCAGATATGAGTTAAAATGATATCATGAGTCTAGATGAGACTGGAGGTGGATAGATCAATCTGGATGGATTATATGTGTTATAAATAATATAGACATCAACATTAAGATTTTACTTGAAAATCTCTATCATTTAAATATCAGTTATCTCATACCTTCAAGTTTCCTACAATATTTCTATCATTATTCTCACTTGTATTTTTCATGATTTTATTTTACAAGAATAAGGATAGAAAATGTAAAGATTCAAAGGAAAAGAACAATCAACAAATGTGCACAAATAATACTCATTATTATCAACTTGTTCAGTATGTAATAAAAATTTTAACAAAATCATATGTAATGAAATGTTATAAGAATGCTGAGTCTTACTTGAGACAACTAACCAAGCTTCATGTGTTTAAAACTGGCTATTCCCATGGTGTAATGGTTAGTGTCATAAGAAATGGAGACAGCAACATGAGTTCAAATCCTGGACAAGGCCGTTACATAGTACTAATACCTTTAGAAAATGTATGTATCCAAATATTCTCCTTGTAGCTATAGGTAGATAGTAGGGCTAACTGGGCTCTTTAACCAGTCTAGGAGAGGGAAAACTGAATTCAAAACCTGTTGAACTCCATTTAAAAATTGTCTTGGCTATGGTAGATTGGTTGGTTGGATTTTATGGCCCATCAACCCTTGTTGGGTTATTCTATGCTGTAGATGTCTTGTTTTATTCACTTTTGATTGGTACTCAATTTTTGTATAACAATTTTTTCCTATTTAACAGATGGGACCCTGTTAAGATTTTTGTGGCCATTTTTAGGCTGCAGGTGAAGCACTTTACAGTGGAATCCCTTGTGGCATTAAGTTTGATCCATTTTGAGTGGAATCCTATGATCCTTGTGATCCTCAGTGTTAAGTACAAGCAACTGAACGCCTTTCCATGAAGACCTTTAAATAGTTAACCAGCCATGTTTTCGAGCGTGTTGATTGGCCAATTAGATCCACGTGGCCACATGCTGATAGATTTTTAATTTAGTGCATCCTGGGACTCATGTATTTGAATTTAATGAGTCCCTGAGAAATTTTATGGGTCCCACCTAAAGTTTCTTAATAAACTGTAGAATTTTATCTATGAACAACTAAAGCCATCTAACCCCTACATTGTACTCCATAGTGTGTAATTCATTTCCAAGAAAATAGTGAAATGTATTTACAGTAAGCTGGAAATGGTGGGGGTAGAAAAAAAAACAAAAAAAAAACACTGGGACGCATGGATACGATTTTTCTGTGTCAGTGACGCAGGATGCATACCTATCAGCATCGCTGGATCTGTGAGACTAGTTCACCAATCCTTATACTATGTTGGGATGCCTTTATGGAATAGAAGTAGTATTAAGTATTAAAATATATATCAAATAGCATAATTGAATCAATATATAAAAACATATGAAGTGATTAAATAAATATCTAAAATAAAAATTGTTACATCAGAAATTTTTTTTCTTTTTAATGAAAAACTCTTTCCTCAGATTTGACTAACAATTTTCCATTGGTTGCTTGTTTTTTTTAATTTTTTCTTTCTATTTCCTTCATGCAACTGATCCAGCAGACAGTTAATTATCTTCCTCTGCCTTACCTAGTAACGTGTCTCAAAATTCTCGTCATGGCTCAACTCATAGTCAAGGACCAATCCTTTGACCAAAAAGACCCAGCAGCTAAACCTAACACTGCTGGTACTTCCTGAAACTAATTAACTCACTGTTCAACTCTATTAGTCAAAACAATGTTGTCTTTTGAGGACCACCAACAGAAAACTAAGTGAACCTTTCTGACCAGTCAAGGACTTTAGCACATTCTGACAACACCAAGTGCAGGAGAGTGCGTGTAAGAATCCAGCTGTGAGCCAAAATTGATTGTCTTTGTTCTGCAAGAAGTTACCATTCTTCTCTGTCTGCATGATTATCTTGGTGCGTGGCAGTCCATAGCATCAGATTTGTCTGACTGCCTGTCCCTTCATTCGCCTGTTTGTCATTCTTTCTGTTTAGTTCTCTTATCCTTGATTCTTTCGTCAGCCTCTCTTTCAAATTAACTTTTTTCTTGGTGTGTGTTCTATATTATTTCTTATACGTCACTTTTTTTCGTGGTCTTTTTTTTATTTTTCTATCTTCTAATTTTTCTTCTTATCCTCTTTCTTTTCATTATTTCTATTTCCTCTCCCATTTCTTCTTCTTTACTCTTTTTTAATGAATTCTTCCATCTTTTCTTTCCTTTTCTACTTATTATTTTCTCTATCTACTCTTTACTTCTCTTTCTTATTAAAGGATTCTTTATTTATCTATGGCTGATATCTTAGATTATCTTGTCCTTCTTTTATTAATATTTTAATTACTTTTTTCTTCCTTCCTTCCTTCCTTCCTTTTCTCCATTCTTTCTTTTTTTTTTGTTGTCTTTTGTATGATGTTAAACTGGAGCCTCATCATCAGATGCAGTTTAGTGTCAAATATCTTTTTGGGGGTCTTACTGCACTGATAGGAATACAGTCAGAATATTCTAAGCTCTGCCACCAGGGTACTTAGATTGTGGGTGGATTTGATTCCTATGCACCCAAATAAGTAGAAGGTTAGGAAATTCTGAGGCTGTATTTGGATAATCACTATCAATTCATTTCTAAAATAAGGATCTTGTGTTTTTGCTTAAAAAATAGCATAACAAAATGTCAGAAATCCATAAATAAATCTTTAAGTTTTTTTCTAACCTTCAGATAATATAGATTTAATCCTAACTTGATTGTGTGACCCTGTTAAATCATTGGTTTTCAAACAGAGGTCATATGCCCCCACTTCTTCTGGGGTGCCATGTCACATTTTGGAGGCAGAGAACATAAAACAAATGAAATCTTTATGAGCAATAATCATATTTTAATGGCTGATTTATCTATTTATCTCATCAGAATCATCAATTTGAAGAAAAAAAAAAGAATTATTCCATAACCTGATTTGGTCGGGGGAGCGCTACTCATATTGCATGTCTTGGATGAAAATAGCCTGGTAGGTTTGGTTTGAATTCAGTTTTCCTTATTCAAGACCAGTTACCATACCAATGTTAAAGAGCCTAGTCTGTCCTATTATTTACTCATAGCTGGAGGTAGAATAGTTTGATTCATATCTTTCCCAGGGATATTAGCGTACAGGATTACTCCCTCCCCACTTCTTTAGGTGTAACATGTACCTTCAGAAGGAAATGTATTATTTTTCTACTCTCTTTCTTCTGTTTGGTTTGGTTTGTTTTGTTTTATGGCATATCAACCTCAGTGGGTCATTTAATGCCGATAAAGTTTTGAAATAAATCAATTCTTAATAGATAATACAATTTTTTTATAAATACATTTTTCTATTTAACCCATAGATGGGACTCTAACAGGTACTACCACTCTGGGTCAAAGTGGACCAGGGAGCAATGGTGATGAAGGGGTGCTCCACATTCCCCAGACCTCCAAAACTGGAACCTCACCATCAGATAGAGTTTAACGTCATTCCCAGGACATGTAGACCCGCAGCCACCGCCTTCTAGCACCCATATGATAAAAAGGGGTTGGGGCTTGCCATAAGGGCAATAGGGTTGGGAAAATCATATAGGTGCTAGGGCTTGACGTGACCAGCCGATTGATCGGAGGGGGCCTCTCCGACCGCCCGTCTAGCCCAAGATAGGGCCAAGGTGGAGTATTGCATGTCATGAACTGCTCATCCACCCAGGCTCTATCCTTAAGCATCACAGGTCGCCACCCACGGCCAACAGGTGGCCCATTGGGGGAGTCTTACCCCTCTGCAGAGGTGCAGTCGATGCATTCTAATGCCCCAGCCGACAGGGCGGTCTTTCTTCTGTGACACAAAGATATCAAACAGAATTTTAACTAATTACATGAAACCATATAACTGTGTATACATTATCAGTATGAGATATGAATATTTGAAATCATACATACTGAGTACAGGATTTGAACTTGGGTTGTCGAGTCCACTTCCCATGGCAATAACCATTAAGCTAAGAGCACTTTCAATCATTCAAAAAAAAAAGACAATCATATTAGGCATAAATAAATAAAAGATTTTGACACAAACTACTTTATAACAACAATGACCATGTTAAAATCTGTATTAATTTATGTTAATTTCAACAGCATATAGATTGAATATTACAATATATTTACTTACTTAGTATATAGTAAATCCAATCAGGACATTAGTTCCAAGATTCTGCCATAACCTACATGGCTCATGTGGCCTAGGAATAGAAGACCGAGAATTCTCATGATCATGTCACTCCAAACACGTAGCTTCCTAGCTCTCCTGGGGGGTGTCATCAAGAAGACCAATTAGTGGCCCCACCCGCATCATATCAAGGACTCTTTGAAGACTAGCATTGTGGGGTTTATGAATGAGAATCTCCAGAAGCAGGCATACAGTTGCAGACAAATGCTTTCCACGTAGCTAAGAGCAGTTTTATTGAATAACCTTTTTCCTGTTTCCTAAATGCATTGTTCACGAAATATTTAAAAGATATACAGATTCTTCTATCTCTTTTATATCTATGGTATATTCATAATTTGTTCCCTACCATGTACACCAAATATATATCATTTATAATCATTTGTTATAGCAGTGTAGTACTGAACACATCTGGTTGCTACTTACACTTTGGAGACCCCTATGCATAATGGTCATTGTCGGAGGAAATGAATTCAGTGATACTAATCAAATACCGGATGAGGCTGTCTGTGTTTCCCTTTGGGCCCCCCCTCCTGCTATTGGTAAAGAGTAGAGTAGACAGGGTTTTTTAGACAAGATGTGGAAACCATTCTAAGAAAGGAGAAACTGAATTTAAACCAGCTGAACTTCATTTAAAAAAATTGACTGTGTCACATCCTGCTTGTGACAGAGGAGTTTGGTAAATACATAGCTACCCTTTGCAGTAAAATTTTAATTCTTAATTTCATAGGCTATATATATATATATACATATACAAACATACACACACAAGGTATGCTTAAAAAGTATTGACTGAAGCCCTATTAACCTTGAGAGACAGGAACAATAGTCTCTTGGTATTGAACACACTTATTCCACTGAGTTTTGCATTGGTTGAAGCATCTCTGAAACACCATTTTTGACATAAAAAGCAATAAAAAAAATGCTGATCATATTGGAAATTGGTACTGATTTGTCTCAACATGTCATAGTTTAAATTTTAAAATTCAAAGATTTCATGACAGTAATTTTTTTCATTCCACCTTTTTTTGTATATATCATCATGTCATGCTGGCAGCACGGATATCCATGACAATCTCTCACCAACCATCCTCTCAGTCATCACCCCCAAGTGGTCCTCTGTGCAGTATTCAGAATCTGCATAGAGCTGATTGATGTAGTTCGTTGCTGGGTGTCCCATACTGACATGCCCATGTGTAGGTTTCCACAGGAGAATGTCAGTTATGAGTTTATCCTTGCTTCTCCAGCAGTTTCTAGCATGAATTCTTTGTCTTACTAGGATGGTTTGTTCTATAGAGAGCAAGTGACTATACTGCACCTTTCTTGTGGGCTGTTGTTTCCACAATATGTTTAAGACCACATGCAGCATTCTTATGCAACTGCCATCTAGCTTATTCTCGAGGCATTTTGTTTTGGATTACAGCTTTTGTATATATACTGATAATTAATAAATTTAGTTGCAAAAAATACTTTTTTAACATTAACTATTTTTAAATAATTATTAACCTAAATATGTATATGGAAATTATCCCCAATATGTCACTTATATGATGAAGTCATGCGCCTGTAGGTATTTACCCAACCCATTTGTTATGGGTAGGATGTGACACAAGGTTACAAGTATGGGGCATTCACAGCAAGGATCAAACTCAAAAATATTCACCCTCGAGGTGGAAGTAGATACTTAACCAACCCATTTGCCACATGTAGTGTTACATAATTTATGCATAGATTATTGTCAACCCCCTTTATTTCTGAAGGGATGGCCCTTTTTCATATCATGGACGGAACTTTCCATGGAATATTACAGAAAGTCCGCAAAATATGTGAAGTCACGTGGGACCGAGTTAAGTCTCAGTTCGAGCTTGGACGTCAGGCAGAAAAGATGTCTGCCTTAGCTGGTTTCAAATGCACACGTGCATTGTGGTAGTTAGAAGAAGAATTTGAGCTAAGTGAATAAAAGTTTAAAGAAATGGTGTTCTGGTTTGTTGTCTTGGCAAAAAAGACTGACCAAGAAGAAGGAATGCATCAAAGACGAACAGCCAACAGGAATCTAGAAATAGAATTCAACATGGAGAGGAAGAATAGAAACGACTAAAGATCACAAATGGGCAAAGAAGTAAGTTATGCATCCCTCTGTCTACCTGTGTCTATCTCTCCCCTCTCTCCAGTAAAAGAACATTTGTGTATATACCCAACATGGGTATATGTGTATGAGTATGTAACAGTAGGATATGACACAAGGTTATAAGTATGAAACATCCAGCAAGGATCAAACTCAATAATCATTTTTACTCAACCAGTTTGTCACGGGTAGGATGAGACAAAAAATATTGACCCTCAGGGCGCAAGTAGGTATTTACCTAACCTGTTCACCATGTGTAAGATAATACACAAGGGTGCAAGTATAGGGCATCCAACATTTAGTAAACCTGCTATTCAGTAGTAATTGATCTGCGAGACTAGCTTGCAAACCATTACAATACAATGATATGCCTTAGTCATATGTGTTCTGCCTTCATCAAAGGTGACCTTTCTTCACCCAACACATATCTTCTTTTTTAACCCATCCCTTGTTCTGCCTAAATTGCCAAAGGTAACTCTTCTCCCCCGAGCCCATCTCTGTCAAGGTCATGAAGTCCGACTCATAGGTTTAAACCCCATACAAAAAGACACACATACCTACAAACATAAGACAATTCTTAAAACTATCAGTTCAAAACCAACTACATCATCAGATTTTGGCGCTTAATTTAGACTTTTCTTCAGTTACCTCTGAGTTTGTCACTCAGTCCAGATGCATCTACACAACTCTCCAAAGAGACATACCCCATTTCCTTAATCCTTTTCACCTTAGATTATGAAGAACACTGAACTTTTCTATACCCTTTTCTGCTATTTCTTCTTGTTAAATGTATGTATTTGTTAATAATACCTAAACTCTGTTATATTTAATGTTTCCAGTTTTGTTTTTTATTATTTTTATTTCATTGTTTTATGTTCTTTCATCAATGTTTGGTTAAACTGCTGCCTGATTAAGAAGAAGTGAGAAGGCAGAATAATGTGCCTAAGGTTGGTTTAGCTCAGTCGGTAGAGGGTCCAGCTTGGAATCACAAGGTTCCTGGTTTGATACCAGCCCTTATGGTAAAGTGAGGAACTGATGGTAGGCATGGGGCTCCACCTCAGACACTAAAATAATCTCCTTGGTCTAGTGCTAGTGAAAAGGGATAGACTCCCTCACTGCCTGGCTCATACTGACATTAGGCTGCCCCGACGACTTTACTATATCAAAATATCTTTGTTTCTTTTGTGGGTTTATATTATTTGAGGATTGCAATGATTCACTTTGTTACTACTATTGATTATTACGTATTATTTGGATTATTCAGACTATTGTCCTCATCTTTATTGTTATCTGTACAACATTTTGACCAATGTGCCCTCCGGCCTTCTTCAGATATTTCTTGTCGGACTTGAGAGCCTTTTTTTTTTCTTTTTTTACTTATGTATGTGTGACGGAGAACAAGTACCACCATACTCATTTGGAAAAAGAATGAGAGTGTCTTGCCTGCCGGAGTTGAACCCGCGCCTTCCGGAATGCAAAGAAATGAGATTTAGGCGCTGGATGGATGCGAGGTGCAATTCAGGTGCCCGGATGTTGGGGCCTACACGTGTCCATCCGATTGCACTAAAATTGTGCACGGTTCGACTGATGTGCCCGGATGATAAGGAGTTTCCCTTGGCAGTATAACTAGAAGTGGGGTGACGGCAGTAAGAGGGTTGCGACTTCAGCTGCTGGTAGACGACAGTGTTGTAGCCTGCGAATAAAGCGTTTGACTCACTTTTTTTTGCCCCTCTCAACAAAGAACATTTACATGAAACCCCATAATTGTGCAAAGAAACCAAACCAATCTTAAACAGTTGGGAGATCGAAAGACTGATCATAAGCAGAACAAACAAATATTTATTTCCCCACTCTATTTTTTTCCTTCTATAGTATGCTTTTTACCTTAACTCATAATTGCCTTTTTTAAAATTTTTTTTTTTAGGATTTGTACAGATAACAATAAAGAGGAGGACAATAGTCCAAATAATACAAATTATCAAGCCTCATATAAAAAAAATTCATAGAAACATAGATTATTAATTGGGACAATTTCTCTTATTTCTTTTGGTACATAAAAAATTGAAATCTAATCAATGTTGTTTTCTAGTATTTCTTATTTCTTTTGTTTTCATTTGTAAATCTGTCAACACCTTTATTCTTGCCAAGACAGTAATTCTCCATTAGCCAACATTGTGACTAAAATACAAGAAAAGTTGTCAGGAAAAATGTCCATCAGAATATCTGCTTTCATATCTTGTAAGAAAACAGGAAAATGATCAGTAAAACAGTATCATTGCTTGCAAAGTGTTCTTGGCTCATATCTTTATTCAGAACATTTTATTTCAGCTTATAAGGCAATTTAAAAAAAATTGATACTCTTCTTTATGTCTTTTGAAATTTCTATGTATATATGAGAAGAAAAATGGATATAAAATCCGACAGTGTAATTAAGTATAAAGATTTTGAAAAAACAAAAAAAATTCAAGGATTGACTTACAGAAAGACGATGCTAAAGCATTTCACTTTTAATCAAACCATCAACACGGCTTAACTTGGTTACTAATTATAAATCATGTGAAAAGAAATATATGTATAGTATTGCTCATAAATAAGTTTACACCAACTGATTTTTTATAAAAAGTTTATTTTCTTCTAAACTAAAGGAACCAGGATTTTATTATTTCTAGTGGGGAATTATACAATACAGATTTGAATTAAGAGTTTTCCTTCTAGAAAAGGGATTAATATGTTTTTTCTTGTATTCATTTTTTTTTCTTTCTGCTTCCTTTTTTTTATTTTTTTATTTTTCTTCATTTCTTCTTCTTTATCAATTCTTCATTTCTTCTTCTTCTTCATCATCATTTCTTCTTCTTCATCAATTCTTCATTTCTTCTTCATCATCTTTGCTTTCCACTTTCACAGAAAACCCAGAGAACAATTACAGATAAAAAAAGTAAAAAAAAAAAAGTAAAAAAATATTCTTCTAAAATCTTTTCATTTCAAATCAAAAATCCAAGAAGAGTAAAGAAATTGGAGTAAAGAAATTTCATCTGATTTAAAAAAAAAAGAGATGAAATGATTGAATAATTTTATTAATAAGGCAAACATTTCTAATCACTAATTTGAAATGCAAACAGTCTAGTTTAGCATTTGAACTTGGTTCATCATATCCATTTCCTATTATGATAACCATTACACCACGAGCATCTCAAAGCTAATTACTGTATAGTTAACTCTTTGTAGTAGTAGTGCACTGGTGAATGTTCAAATTATGCAAGCCATTGTAACTGTGAATAACTTCCATCATATTTTCCAGGAATAAAACAATCTGTCAATTCTCACAGAGTTCAACCGACTGTCCAGTGAGAAAACACAGAAATCTGTTATCCTGGCAAAAGACTCAAGAGACAGTGACAGACTGACATAATAATTACTTTATATTAAGTACCAATAAGATATAATTTCCACATTACCCTAACAATATGTTACACTCCTGCCTCCACCATCTACAACGAGACAAATACTTTTCATCAAATATATACAAATATAATGGAAGTGCATGGTGTAATGGTTACCATTGTAAAAAATGGACATGGCGAGATGAGTTCAAATCCTGGATGAGGCTGTTTGCAGTTTAGATAGCACTAATACCCTTGGGAAAGATATAAATCCAACTATTCTCTCTTCGGTTATTGGTAAATAGTAGGGAAAACAGGGCTCTTATGGTAACTAGTCTAGGAGAAGGAAAACTCTGAATTCAAACCTGTTAAACTTGGATTAAGAAATTGACCTTGTGTCACATCCTGCTCATGCAGAGGGGTTGGTAAACAAATACAAATATAATCATATACAATGTAGTTGCTAAGTTTGTGTGTAAGCATATTTGAAATTATTGATATGTTCTTGATTTTGTATTTAGATATTGGGGGAAGAAAATTTTAAAAGAAGATAAGTTTATTCATATCATTTAACTGATTTTCATCAGTCATATTTAACTGCTTTAAAATTGGTCAGATTTGGATCATCCGCAATTTAAAAGTTAGCTTTGTTAGAACTATAGAAATGGGGGAACTTGTAATGAAAAAGTTATTGTCATAGGAAATGCAATTAGAGTTTAAATCCTGAATAAGGCTGTTTGCATTTCATATAGTGCTAATACTCTAGGGAAAGGTACAAATCCAACAATTCTCCTTCCAGCTATGGGTAAATAGTAGGGCAGACTAAGCTCTTTAACCTTGGTTAAGCAACTTGTCTTTAGAAGGAAAACTCTGAATACAAACCTTTTTAAGTCCTCTCAAGAAATTGACCTTGTCTTGCATCCTAGTCATGCAGAAGGGTTATTAAATATATATATATATACAAAACACAAAAAATGTATCTATTCACATGATTTGGGAGAATCATATATATACAAATTAACAAGACAAACTAGTTGGGTGAGTTGGTAGACACTTTGCCAAAATCCAAACCCAGTTGACAAAGCATTGTCACAGTGTGCTTAAAGAATGACACTGTCATTTTTGTTTCAAGATGTCTTTAAGAAGTCTGAATTTTGCATTAAAGTTAAAAGCAGAATTTCTCATATTTGTCAAGTCTTAGTTAGATATTAAAACTTCTATTGTCTGTGATTCATAGAATTGGCCAAACATTTCAAATGAAAGATTTTGTGGCATCTACAACAGATTCTGTTAGAACAAAAGTAACAAGTCTAAATTACAGAAAGCTGAAAATGGCTGTTCTGAATGAAGTATTGTAAAAACCCTAATAAATAGCTTGAGAATTCAGAAACTTTTGAAAAAATCATTTTCAGTAAGACTGTTTTTCAATCAAAGTGATTACCAAAGAAAATATTGGAATTTTTTAATAAATGAAATAGTTCATAACAAATTGATAAAACTTTTTTGTAGGCATCACAGAAAAGTGTTTACTGTTAATTTTGTATTTAGTTCATGCAAAAATGCTTATTTTATCATTGTTAATGTAAGTAAAGTTAGCAGGGCGGCCTAATGTCAGTATCAGCCAGATAATGAGGGAGTCTATCCCCTTTTCACTAGACCAAGGAGATTATTTTAGCATCTGAGGTGAGGCACCACACCTACCATCAGCTCTTCACTTTACTGCACAGATCCATGTGCTACTCATACACTGAGTTGGTGAGGGCTGGTATTGAACCTGGAACCTTGTGATTCATAGGCAGATGCTCAACCAACTGAGCTAAACTGACCTTTTGCCTTGTTTATTCAGACCACAGACAATATTTTCAGAACATAAATAAATAAATGATTTCTTTGTTGTAACTGAACAAAATTAAGATCACCCATTTATAAACAGTGGTACTTTAACTTATGAGTTTTCTGAGTTACAAGTTTTTGGGTTGAGAGCTAAAACTTAAAATGCTATCAGTGAGCTTTAGATAGACTATAGTAAAGTTTCTAAATTTATTACGCCAAAGAAAATTATTATTTATAAAAATATAAGCATTAAATTACAGCATATAATTCACTACATCCTATTTCATATGTAATGCGGTGCTATTTTTCTAATTAAAAAAAAAAATGTAACAGAAAACATTAGGATGATTTGGGGTGAATTCTGGAACAGATTATGGTATTTTCAATTTCATTGATATACAAGGAAATTGAGTTACGAGCAGAACAGATTACAATCATAAGTCAAAGTACCACTGTATGTATGTGTGTGTGTGTGTGTGTGTATATATATATATATATATATATATTATATATATATATTTGTTATCAATCTTAAATGAAATTTGTATTCAGTATGCATAAATGCCTTTTGCATTTAAAGGAAGAAAGATTTGGAGACACTTCTGAATATAAATTTTATCATTTTGCAATTCAGAAAAATTTGAATAAGAATGAAAAGTTAATCTACCTAGTTTGAATTCAGAGTTTTATTTCTCTTAGACTGGTTACTTAACCTGTGCTAAAGAACACAGTCTGTCCTATTATTTACCTATAACCAGGAAAAGAACAGATGGATTCATGCCTTTCTCAAACAGCTTTGACCAGGATTCAAACTCAGTTTTCTGATTCTATTTCCTACAGTGGTAACTCTTACGCTATGCACATTTCCAGAATGTGGGAGATTGACTTAGAATTTTGTCACTTAATGGTCAATTCTCACAGTTATGAGAAGGTTTTCTGAAGTAATGAGTCATGTTTGAAGCTGCTTACCAATTCTACAAAACACTCTCTTCAAAGAATGGTTGAAAGATTCAATGTTACATAATTCATGGGTAGCCTATGAATTATGTCTGGAAGTGTAGAAAAATTCAAATAATGGTATGGTAAATAGAAATTTACCATTGACTGTTATAGGAAGTTGTAAAAGTGATTGACAGGCACAGTTCACCATCTCTGACCTAAACACTGATTACAAATTGGCTGAAGGTGAGTGTGAAAAGTGAACTGACTTAGTGAGTTAGATTTTGGCCATTAGTAGAAAAGAGTAGACATGAGAGCTGTTGCTCCTAAGATGCCAGCTTTTCACCTTGCAGTTGAAAACATTTCGGGCTTCAGATTTTTAATAAAGAATAAAGACGTCAGGTAAAATGATTAAGTCTTGGTTATTTATTACAACAATGAAATGAGCATAGACAATCCAGCCCAGCAGAATAAGGAAGGAATCAACCTAGAAGAAAGATGACTGCTGACGAAACAGAACCAGTAAGAACCCATCTCCTCTCCTCTCTCATCATTTATATACAGAGTCAAACAAGTATATAACATCAACCCAAAATTATTGTTTATGATAGTGAAGCACAATCAATGAGAAATTCTTGTATAGGGATGTGTTTTTTGGGGGGAAGTAGAATGTGAAAAGTTTAGTAATACAAAGGAGTACCAAAATATATTCCAAAACAGATTACTTCCAAATTTGGACTAATTACCTAATGGAAATAAAAGACAAGATTCCATTTACCAATGTTTGAGAATAAAATGTGAGAAGGCTCAGAGCAACCTTCCAACGCAGGTGAAAATATGCATAAATGAATCCAAACAAATAAGTAAAACATAAAAATACAGACTTTATTGTCTGAGCACGTGGATGAATGACATACATAAAAATATAATACGAGATACAAAACAGAAGAAGGTCCTTGGAAGTGAGAAAGAGTTAATAAAGACTATGAGAGTCACTTACTAATAGTTGATGGCAAAGCTCCTCACTTACTGGACAGAGACACCTAGTGTCTAGCCCATCTTTTGAGGATGCTGGACTGAGAGAAAGAGAGTGAGAAATTCCCGGGCTGCTGTTTAAATACCCAGCCAGCCTATTGGCGAAACTCTTGCAGTAAGGGAAGGTGCCCCTTATGGACACAAGTCCATCCCAGAAGGCACAGACAATCGCTACAAATGCTTCAGAATACGATACAAGCACAACAAGATCATGGCAAGAACAGTAGACTTGGTCCATGGTTTTTTGACTGAGTCAGTTGTCAGATATTAACCCCACAGAAAAGTTATGGGCTATAATGAGACCAAATTTGGGAGCATTAACAAGTTGGGAAAAGAGATTAATTGAACAACACTGACAGTAAACATCTATCAGACAGCACAAAAGACTTAGTTTTCTAAAGAGAAACAAAGGAAAAACTCTCGCCACTAGAACATATTCTGCATTCAAACACAGCATGCACTGTTGTTTAACATTGTCACATATTTCATCTATATCAAAGAATAATTACAAAAAAAATGAAAATAACTAGATAAAAAAATTTCACCTCCTTTTTTGTTTTTAGCTCAAGAATGTAAGGCTTTACATTCTTGAGTTAAGTAAACGTCTCTCTTACTCAAAAGAGCTTGGTTGGGAGTCCCTGTGATGTAGTGATTAACATGTTGGACTACGACACTGTACTAAGCTAGTTTGATCCCCTAATCATGCTATTACATTCACATTATGGAATAACACTCTATAATCAAATCTTAGACCAAAGCATGTATATATAAATATATGATAATTAATAATAATAATAATAATAATAATTTCAGCATATTTGTTGAATTTCATTCGGATAATTTGGATTTTTTCTAATGAATTTAAAAAAATTGTTTTTCATGATTCATAATCAGTTTAATTTTGATTTTTTGTACTGTTGATGTCATCCTTGATGTGGTATGTAAAGTTATGTTTTGGCTGCTGTATCCTCCAGCCTTCCACAGGTGTTTCCTGTGTATCTGAACATAGCAATGACTTAACCTGGGAAATCATTTGGCTGTTGATCAAATAAAACATCAAAGAACTTTTGAACATCTTATTTGAATAAGATCTTCAAAAGTTCTTTAACACCTTGTTTGATCAACAGCCAAACTATTCAAAAATTATTTCCCAGGTTAGGTCATTGTTATGCTTGGATACACAGGAAACATCGGAGGATACAGCGTCCGAAACGTTGTGATTTTACATACCACAATAAAGATGAGGAGAACAGTCTGAAATATCAAAATTAAACACATTATGAATCATGAAAAACAGTAAAATTTAATTTCGTTTAAAAAATTGTCCAAATTAAATTCAACAAATATGCTGTAATTATTGCTATCCACTCACTTCTTTACCATTTTTTTACTTTTACAAGAAAGGGGGGGGAGCACATACACAAATGGAAGTGGATAAAATATTGTCTTAAATACTTATGTGTATCCATAACTAACTTCAACATCAGATTTCTTGACAGATGTCCAGCATAAAAGCAGCTGACATTTTGAATAACTCAAGATATTTATATATGATTGATGAGAAATTATATGTTATCTAAATTCTGCTAATAAACTGTACAATATTTTGCTGTTTAGCCCAAGATGGGACAGAATTTTGGAATGGCGTGAGAATTTATCCTCTGAAAGTTTTTCTGAATTTCTTTTATTAATGTTTTATAAAAAGAATTTGCAAGCTTAATTCCCTTTCATTATTCTAACTCTACCATAATAAACAGGTTGCTATCCATTATTTAAATTTTAAATATTATTGCAACAATGCAAATCAATTATTTCATTAGCTCTGAAATACCCTGTACATAAGCTCACCAGTTGAAAATAAATAAATAAAGAGCCTTAAATATATTTAACGTTTGCTTAAGGGCACAGACAACTTTGTTTAAATCTATTGTGTTGCTTAGAGGTTGGGAAGATATTTAGTAGAGTCCCTACTCACCAAGGACCAATATTAGCATTAGTATAAATAAAATGAAGGAAAGACAATATAAGATTATGTACAAGAACATTTAGAATATACAAATAGTATTGAAAGAATACACATGTCTGAACAACTTGAAATATATAGATACTGTTTTATGAACAAGCAGTATGTTGAAGGGGTCCAAAAAAAAAAAAGGCTTACATGATGATGATGGATAGTAAATTGATCATAGCTATGTTGGATTTACTGTTCCATGGAAGGACAGGAGATGTTTCTACTGTTCAAAAAAACAGAGGCCAAAAAGTGCCGAGTGGGTTTTTGTGACTGACATTTTATTATTAGTTTCTCTAGTGTCTAAATAACAGACATAGTATATAGTAAAATAGTACTCAGTCCATAATATTAGACTAATGGTTTCAAAGGGTAAAGGCATAAAATCTTTTCCTAAAAACAAAAAATAAAAATAACAAGATACTAATCCCTCTGCACAAGAAGGGTGTGACACAAGGTTAATTTCTTAAGTGGAGTTTAATAGGTTTTTGAAATCAGAGTTTTTTTCTTCTCCTACACTGGTTGCCTAACCAAGGTTAAATAGGCTAGTCTGCCCTACCCATAGATGGAGGAAGAATAGTTAGATGCATACCTCTCCTGAGAGTATTAAGACTATAAAATAAAAACAAATAACCTCGGGAATAAATCTTTATTTCAGAAGCACTTTAGTATTTATGAAAAACACAGGACAAAGGTGAGAGTCTTAAGTCAGGTGATGTTTTAAAAAACTGTAATTTATATTTGATTTCACATGTTTTTGGACTGAATGCAACATTCAAACACACCTGTATCAGATAATTGTGAAATTCTTGTTGCTGTTGTTATCTAATATTTCTATATTGTGGTATTTAAAAATCTAACAATGGCAGTAAATTGTTTGTTTGCTTCATAACCTTTCAATTCCAAACTTTTTCTTTTTAAAGCATAATCCAATCACATTTAAAAAAACATCTCTTTTTTTTTTATGAGAACACAAATGTCAACAGACTGATGTATCAGAAAAATAGAAAAGGCTTTTTACAATCTCGTAAAAATGAAGCTGCAATAGCAACCAACTAGGATAAATTTGGAACATTAAATTTAACTCAAAAAGAACGCATCAAAAATTTACAAATATCTTTGTTGAAGACTCGAGATCAAGTTTAGTTATTCTAACAACAAAAAAGAATTTATATTCAATTTTTAAAATCAATCCCCTAACTTCCAGGCATTAAATAACCCTAGATCAATTGATAAATCAACTGTCAAAATGGGATTTATGTTAGAGTTAACTTAAAACTGGTAAAATGTTTAAATAAATTCAATTTACAAAAGGTTCAAAATACAATGTGCCAAAAATAGACTTTTTGTGAAATTGGTATTCGGTTTCTCTTTTGGTTTCTTTGTTTAATGGCATATCAACCTTTATGAGTCAATTAATGCCAAAGCTATCCTTTTAGAAGAATAGTAGTGGTATTATTTAACCCACATCTGGAGGCATGATGGGTTTCATACCTTTGTCAAGGGTATTGGCACAAAAGTGGATGCAAAAACATGACTGGTGTTTGAACTCACTTACTACAATGTTGCAGGCCAGAACTTTGGCCATTACGCTAATCCTCCCGAAATTGGTATATCACAATTTCTTTATAAGTGCATAAGCCTTTTAGGAAATGCAGGCTATTTTATAACATAGATTTAGCCCAAAGTAATCATTACTATAGTACCATGTTTATTATATCCATACGTTGTTTCTTGAAAAGTCATCACAACATGTACTTTGCAGGCGAAAGACATAAAAGTATTTGATACGCATCTTTGTCAGGCTGAAAGCAATAGTTCACTTTCTTTCAAAGATAAAAATGTTCTTGACTGTGTTTATTGCAAGATCAGCATGAAGTTACTTAACTTCTTTTTTTTTTGAGCACATAATTTCTAATTACATCTGTCAATGGTGTAATAAATTTTAGCTAATGCTGTTGTAGTGGCTGATAAAATGGTGGACCTATCAACCTCATCATGTTTTTTTAGGCTCAAGTTTTAATCTAATTCTTGAATTTCTAACCAAGAAGCAAAAAAACTTTTCTAAAGTCAACAACAGTTTGGGAAAGCTTTCAGATAAGCAGAGCAATATCTTTTAGTCGTTTCTTACGACAAGTTCTTCATTTCTCTTGTTATTGTCAATGGTTGTTTTTTTTTTTGTTTTGTATTCTTTACAAAATGCAAGATCTAAAAGTTGCACATTTGAAAGATAGTTCTGTTTGATGCAGTCAAAGGCCAAATTCTAATTCTCATGCATAATCTGTTATCTTTCAGATGAAATTCAATTCTTTAAGACGTCAGATATTTTGGGTTGATGATTTTATACAGAACACTAATGTAAACTCTTTGAAACATTCTTTTTCCAGATAAGCAACATTGGAATTATAGGTTAAGATTTCTTTGAAAGAAACATCTTCATTCTTTTGCTTTTCTAATTGTTGCAACAGTGAAATCATAGGAAGAAACACAATGATGATTCGTTGGTTGGATTTTACAGCATGTCAACCATTGTTGGGTTATTTTATGCAAACTACTACATTAATGAAACACTAAGAAACTGAATTGCATATGATAAAAGAATTTGGGGTTTGCCATAAGGGCAAAGTGGTTGGGACAATCATATAGGTGCTAGGGCTTGACATGAACAGCCAATTGATCAGAGGGGCCTCTCCAACTGACTGTATAGCCTAAGTAAGGACCTCTCAGGTGATACAATCAGTGTATTCTAAGAGAGCGGATTTTCTTGTTCACACATAAACTATACAATCTGAATCCTAGAGAACCCAGTCAGTACAACTATTTACCCATAGCTGGAGAGAGAAGAGATTGATTCATACCTTCCCTAAAGGCATTAGTGCAAAGTGAAATGTAAACAGCTTCGTGTAGGATTTGAACTCCGGTCACAGATTCCATTTGCTATGAAGATAAGTGTTACACTAAGATAAATTATTGTACTTACCAAATACTAATATAAGTCATGGTAATAGATTTGATTATCAGAAATTTATTTGAAATCCTGATCATAAAAAGAATTCAAGCCACAAAGTTACAAAACCTTTAAACAAGGTTTGTTATCAGAGATGGCTGAGTATTCTTAAACTTAGGTAAAATTCAATTTTATACAATAAGATTTTTTGTGCTTCTCCATCCAAAAAAATACATTTCAAAGGTTCAAAGTGAAAGACTTGAAAAGAAAAGAAAAAAAAATATAAATGAGATTTAGAATTAAAAAAAAAACAGAAATGAAAAGAGAAACAAACCAATCATATTAATAAGATTTTTATTTAATAAGTTAGCTCTTTGATCAGACCTAATTAGTTCATGACTGATCACACAACAAAAATGATATCACTTTGTTAAACAAAAGATACCCAGTAAAACCAAAGCCATTAAATAAAGCAAATGATCCGAAATTAATCTCAGTTCAAAACTGCTTTTTGTGCTTCAATTCATTTTACAATTCTCAAAGAGTTGAGATCAAATCAGAATTCATCAGATTTTGTGTAGTTACCATTCAAACTTTAGATTCAATATGAGAAGAAATAGAAAAAGAGGAAAAGAAAAAATACTGAACCTCTCTACAACTGGCTCAAAGGTTAGATTTCCTGAATGAATAGGGGGTATTAGGAGTTCTTTTTTTTTACTGTTAATATCATTCATGAAAATCAGTGGACTCTATTAGAAAAGCATAAATGGCTTGATAATTTTACAAAGCTTTTTCGATACACAATACAAAATATATTACTAATAAAGTTTATTGCTCTCAATACTGGAAATATTAATGAAATTCTGACTAAGGAATGACCTCTGATGAAAATTACTGGAAACTAAAGTCTCATAAATTAATATCAATATATCTTTAAAAATGGATTTGTTTTGTTTGCACGTTTTAGAGGTTTGTATCATTTGTAGCTTTTATGGTTATAAGCAAACTAACAGTTTGAGTCATTTGTAATGGGATTATTTATGTATGAATTGGCTTTTGCTGTTTGTCTGTTGGATTGAGATGGCGGCATCAGATGGATTGGAAAGCTGAGAATGAAGGGAGATTGATTGACTGAAATATTTTCAAATCACTTAAGTAAAAAGAAAGAAAGAAGGAATGGAAAGAAAAAAGTTAGAAAAGTGACAGATAAATTGAAAAAAGAAGGAACATGAGAAGAGAGAAGTATAGAAAGTTATTAAGAGAGAGGAATTGAAAGAATAGAAAAAATTTGGAAAGAAAGATGAATTGAAAAAAAGAGAGAAAAGGTGGAGAAAGTTATGAGAGAGAGAGAGAGAGAGAGAGAGAGAGAGAGAGAGAGAGAGAGAGAGAGAGAAGAAAAAGTTTAAAAAGTTAGAAAAGTAAAAGATAAATTGAAAAAGGGAAAAAACATATGAAGAGAGAAGTATAGAAAGTTATGAGAGAGAGAGAGAGAAAACAAAAACAGTTGGAAAGAAAGAGGAAGAAATACAGAGAAGGGAGGAGTATTGTAAGTTATGAGAGAGAGAGAGAGAAAGAGAGAAAACGAAAACATTTGGAAAGAAAGAGGAAGAAATACAGAAGGGAGGAGTATAGCAAGTTATGAGAGAGAGAGAGAGAGAGAGAGAAGAGAGAAACAGTTGGAAAGAAAGACGAAGAAATACAGAAGTGAGAAGTATAGTAAGTTATGAGAGAGAGGAGAGAGAGAGAGAGAGAGAGAGAGAGAGAAAAGAGTTGGAAAGAAATAGGAAGAAATACAGAGAGGAGAGAAGTATAGAAACTAATAATTTCAAAATAAATTGAAAGTGAGAGATTAAGTAGTGTAGTCTACCTAGTTAGACACTCCTTTTCATAATTTAAATGACAGAAATAATGAGTCAAACTTCCATCACATTACATGATAGTGAGACCAAGTTACATAGCCTATAAATATATACCACCTTATTTTATTATATATATATATATATATATCGATAAACCTTTTGCATACCCATGCTCCTTATTCTATTTTAGTTGGTTGATTAGATTTTATGGCATTTCAAACTTTGTTGGATTATTTTATGCTGAAGACATTTTGTTTTATTCCTTCTTGATATGTACTCAAATTTTTTAAGCTCATTTTTCTTTCTATTTAACCCATAAATGGGACTAACAGGTACTACTACTCTGGATCAGAGTGAACCTGGGAGTATTGGCGATAAAGGGGTACACCACACTCCCCATTGCTCCAAAATTAAGGCCCTCAGTCAGCACCTTTTAGCACATATATGATAAAAAGTGATAGTAGTTTGCTATATGAGCAAAGGAGTTGGGACAATAATAATAATAAATTTGATAATTTTATTTACTTATGGTATACAAAGTCTCTGATATTGAATTTTTTACTCTCTCTACCCTCCCCAAGGCAATATCTTTCAAAAATTAATTTTTACACCGCCCAGAGGGCGTTTTTTTGCACTAGTTTTAAATAATTTTAAGTAAAGTATCAAGCAGATGAGCAGCTCAAAATGTTTATTTTATGTTGACACTGAGCCTGATGTCATCATCGGGGTGGGGTGCGGGTGCAGGAGAGGGGAGGGGGATGGAGATATTCTGATTCAGTTCAACAGTGAATTCCTCAAATGAGACACCATTGTAAATGATCATATAAATCTGACACAGACTCAACACACACACACATGCGTACGTGCGTATGGATGAGTTTGGGTTGCTTGAGGCCATTCTGCACACAATGTGACTTCATTACGTTAGCGTTTGACATGAACAACAACAGGTAACATGTAAGGTTGCACATGTTGCAGCATACAATGGGGATACAGTACTGCAAAGCTTGCACACTGAAAATAATTAGATGCATTTCAAATTCACACCAATAGTCTTCCCTCTCTGCTGTTGCACTTAAAATACAGTTTTGATATTTGCCTTTTGGCTATGCAGACTTGTTGAAAGAAAGTATTTACTTGTAATTAGATATATATTTCATGAGTACAAACTGGGCAATTTTCCTTTTAACAAATAATTATATATATATATATATGTATATATACATGACAGTGGCATGTATTCCTAAGAAGTAAGGTATGTATTGCTTACATTATATTAAAAAATATCCTAACTTCTCCTGTAATGTCTCATGTACATAATGTAAATAATAGAAAAACAACTTGACAATATCATGTTTATTTAATTACAAAACAAAATTACATACATAAAGGAAACAAAAATAAAGATAAATTAAAGATTATTACTTATCCATAATATACATTCTTCTAAGAAAAATAAGGAGTCATTTGAAACAAACAGTGTGCACTGAGCCAATCTATGATTGTAAGTCCTGATTCCAGCAGCAAGTCATCTTTATTTATATCAAATGAACGTCAGCCATTTTCATTATAAGGCAATTATATGACTAGAAGGTTGGTTGGCCCTGGACTGTGTAAGCTAACATCGTTATCCACCCTCAATTTAAAGAGGCAGGGCTGGGTTTATTGCCCAGTGCCTGAGGCCCCCCCTTGAGGGGGAATTCCAACAGAATCAACGCATTTTTTGCACCCGCCTTCCATGAGCCTCAGTTCGTGGGTAGTCCCACATTAATAGGGCCTTGTGCCTAACCCGTACACATGGGGTACATGGTAAATATTCACTTTATTCATATATGACAATTTGTTAATGTATGATTTATTTCAATTGTATCATAGCTTAGTGAATCTAAGTGCCAATTTTGGGATAATTTAAAAAAGAATTTGTTTATGTTAAAATCTCACCAGAATGTACAAATTGACATGTTTTGGCAGATATTAAAAAAGCTCAAAAAACTTGTGTACCACTAATAAAATAATATTACAAAAAAATAGAGATAATCTGTTGAAGAATAGCAATGGTACTATTTAACTCATTGCTGGAGGGATGAGAGGGTTCATATCTTTCCCAAGGGTATTAGTCCAAAAGTGAATGTAATATTGTGCCTGGCGTTTATACTCACTTACTATGATATGGCAGTCCAGCATGTGAGCTACTATGCTATAAGGACTCCCTTTAAGATGTGTGTTTATTAGTTTATGTATAATATATACCTTTATTTATATATGCATTCTTCTGAATATTTGTGCTACCTCTAACACTTAAAATGCTTGTTGAATTCTTTAAAAAAGAAAATAATCAGTAAACTGAGTTGGTTCTCAATTCTAAAAAAAAAAATGACTAGAAAAGAAAATATTTTTTATTTTTCCTCTTTTCTCCAATTTTTGTTGAGTTTGAGAAACAAAGATTTGTGGGCTTTATTAGTCAATTTAATGGTTTGCTATGAATAAATTCCTTTGTTAATTATTCAATATGATTTAAAGACTAAGATAGCACTGGTTCTAAATGGAAAATGCAAACTGTAGCTATTCGGAGATTAAAAAAAAGAAAAAGATAAAGAAATTCTGAGTCATTGAGGAGGTCTTGACCTTCATTCATTATAGAACAAAATGCCAACTGGATCCCTGGAAAATTTATAATTCATATGAAACAGACGCTTTTTATCCATGTAATTTTAAACTAAATCTTTAAATTCTTTTCAGAAAATACATTTCAGGATGTAATTAGTTCAAAACTTGAGTGATTGAAGGTGTTTTCTCTATTAAAAATCAGAATAGGGTATGAAATCCTTTTTAAATTCTGGCTGCTTCTAAATCAGCTCATACCTCTTCTTTAGTCATAGATGTTAAGAAATGCCTTTTATCCTGGTCTTTAAATAAGAGGTGGATGTTGCCTGAAAGATGTAAGTAGCTTAAATTTGAAACATTAATTGAGAATTTGAGCCAAAGTTTATGACAACTGGAATCATTGAGACTAAAGTGGTAAAGGTCGACTTCATTTGCAATAACTCAATATAAATAAGTAGAGTTTAGGTAAAACTTAACAGATTAACTCATTTCATATTGATTTATTAAGCTTAGCTTAGTTGTTGCACAAAGTATAAAATAAAACTAATTAGTGTTATATTCATGCATGGTAATGCAGGGGAGGAGAAATGGAGAGAGTAAATGAGGGGCAACAGACCTGACCAGGAATGTTGTACTGACTTCTGGATAGCAGAGGTGGAAGAAATAGTTAGAGACCACAATAGAATCAAGAAAACTCACTTTTGCTTTACATCAAATAATATTTTCAGAATTTATTCGAGAGAAACATTGCTGCCAGAAAATAAGATTTAATTAAAAGGAGACTAAAAGTGATATGCATTGGCCCAAATTTGTTATGTTGTCCACACCTCTAGAAATATTTGTTATATTTGTGTATGGTGATACACGATAGGGGAGGAGGGAGAGTAGAAAAGAGGCAATTGACCTGATCAAAAATGTCACATACTGGCTTCTAGATCAAAGGGGTGGATGATATGTTAAGAGACAATAATAGAGGCAAACTTTATATACAGAAATGTACAAGAGGTTTCCCTTTCCTTATGTTAGTTCAGAAGGCTTATGAAGAAGCTAATTCATAGAATGTCCTTTCTATGATAGTTGAGCTCTCAGCAAGTGTTTATGGATAACTTGCTTAGGGCTATCTTTCATGCATATATGAAGTACCAAAATTATATGTTCTGAGTGTTATCTACACCTGTTCATTGAGGCATGAATAACTACTACCTGGCAAAGACATGTGGAGGATGCAAGAATTAGAATTACTCCCAGTTTCTGTTTGTTTTTTGTGAGGAGAGTGTAGTGTTTATTTTTCTTACTCCTTTGGAGTCTGATCTGAGATCAGCAACTTTATGTTCTACAGATTTTACAGCTCTCTGGCAAGATCCAAGTATTTGTCTATCATTTTGCTTTCTTTCATTTGTACTCTATGGTCTGCTGGAACATCAAAGCCACAAGTTATTTTTTTTTTTTAATTAATACTAGGTCTGATCTTCTGGCTGGGATTGGGTGATCCATTATTATTAATATGCTTTTGATGTAATCAACATGGTGTCCACAGATTCAATCTGCAGTGTCTTCCAATTGGCCAAAAAAGACATAATTCCTGGCCACATGATTGCTCAATGCTACATCAGCCAATCAGACAGTAAACTTGAATGGCCTATTGGCTATATTATTATTATTATTTATAATATAACTCTAATTAGCAAACGAAAGGTACTTCTGCTTCTACCAAAGACAACGTAACACTTGAGAAGATCTTTAACAAACTAAGTTTGTCATGTTTTGCCCCCTCGCCACTGTCCTTTTATACTCGGTCTGGCGGAGACACATCACAACTCTCGTCTCGCCAGCTACGAGACTTGCCACTATAAATCACGGCCTCAAGGATACTCATGATTTTACCTCCACAACTAGTCGGACTCGTCACATTTCTGCTTATGCCCACACGTACAACATGCCACCTGCTGTCACTTTGATCAACAGACCGTTGTTGGCTCATCACAGGTTTGTGAGTTTTCCCGTTCTATCTCGCTACAGTAACATTAGTAATGGTTTGCTAGGTGAGGTCTTTAAACATTACACCATTCAAAGCACCCTCATTTTTTATATTGATTATTGAAGATATTATTGAATAATAATATAAGCATTAATATCTTTCAATTTACTTTAAGTAGAAAGAATTCAAATAACACAGAGTTTATTCTTTTTTCTTGTTTCAGGTGTGAGTATTTTTTTACTTTTGTATAAATAATAACCCAAGGAAACTGTGATAAAAAGAAGCTAGAATTCGGTTTGGTTCCATGGGTTATTTAATGCCAAAATCATCCTTGTAGAAGAACAGCAGTTGTACCCATAGCTTAAGAAGAGAGGGGGTCATACCTTTCCCAAGGGTATTATTCTGAAAGTGAATGTAATAGTGTTGCTTGAGTTCAAACTCATTTACTATGATGTAACAATCCAGCAAGTTATCCACTATGCTACAAAGGACTTCCCTTTAAAATTAGGAAGATGAAGATTAATACTAATCCAAATGATTAATAATTCATCTTTCTAATGATTCTTAATCTTTTATCTGTGAGTAGAAAACATTAGTAACTTAAAAATCTCCAACAAACAAGCAACTTCCACACCCACTCAAGTTTTCTTCTTATATTTTACCTACTTATAAAAAAGACAAAATGTCTGTATGAAAAGACAACAAAGACAATTAAGTGAAGCCTTTTTAACAAAAGATATCAAGTCAACAACCACAAGAAAACAAATAGTACATGATTATCCAAAATTATGTAACATCTGTAATAATAAAGAACAATATTTCTGTAACAATAAAGAACAATATTTCTCCAAGATGTATAAGTTCATAAATTTAATCTGATAAACTTAGAAATCTGTTTTGTTGGTAAATAGTTCAGGAAGCTTCTGTATTGAGCACAATTTATTTCTGTTATTAAACCAAAAGTTAAGTTTAAAATGATACCATCAACTTTATATCACTATATACATATATATAAATAGATAGATGGATAGAAGGAAAGAATTATAATTGAGGAACAAATTATAGTATCTATTGTTTTAGGTTTTACAGCTGATCAGCCATATAGAATTGAGCATTCTTTCTATGCAAGTGGATTGAGGTTCTGACTGATAAAAAATCTTGGCTGACTATATATATATATATATATATATATATATATATAGAGAGAGAGAGAGAGAGAGAGAAATGAAGAGCGTGGTGTAATGGTTAAAGTCATGGGAAATGGAATCGTCGCCAGAGTTCAAATCCTGGACTTAGCTGTCTAAATTTTACATAGTGCTAATACCCTTGGGAAAGGTATGAATCCTACTCTCCCTCAAGCTATGGATAAATAGTAGGCGGACTGGGTCTTCAGACTTGGTTAGGCAACCTGTCTAGAGAAGGAAAACTCTGAATTCAAACCTGTTAAACTCCACTTAATAAATTGACCTTGTGTTACATCCTACTCATGTGGAGGGGTTGGTAAATATATATATAGTCAGCCAAGATTTTTTATCAGTCAGAACCTCAACCCACTTGCATATATATATAAGGAACGGTTTAGCTCAGTTGGTAGAGTGTTCGGCTAGGAACCACAAGGTTCCTTGTTCAATACCTGCCATCGCCAACTCAGTGTATGAGTAGCACAGGAATCTGTGCATTAAAGTGAGTTGATGGTAGGTGTGGCACTCCAACTCAGATGCTAAAATCTCCTTGGTCTAGTGCTAGTGAAAAGGGGATAGACTCCCTCGCTGTCTGGCTGATACCGACATTAGGCCGCTCCGACGACTTTACTTTACATATATATATATATATATATGAGAAAAAGAGAGAGACAAAGATAGAAGAAAATAAAGCATATGAGAAAACTGATAATTAGTTAGTTAATTGGATTGGTATATGATATAGATGACTGGCTGTTAGTTCACTACAGTATATTTAAATAAGTAAAATTTTGTTATATCTGTAGTTGATTTTAGTAAAATTTAAGATTCCTCTGTTATGAAGTTTTAAGTATAAACGATAGATGTGCAGGTGTTGTACTGATTCTTGGCATAGATAATGGAGTTGGTGAGCCAAGTTCAAATTCAACCAGAAGCATTTACTTTTCACTGGAATCTTTGGGAAAGGCATGAATCCACCTCTTACTCTTCTAGGTATGGATAAAAATAATTATGCAGACAAGGTGTAACATAATAGGGGGAGCCAGGAATGTAACCTGATATGTAAATTAGCACAGAAAAGATTTTAGGAGGAATTAAATGTTAGATTAGAATGGAATATTTTAAGGATGAATCATCATAAGGACAAATGGATTGTTTCTATTGGACGAGCTGTGAGACATGGCGAGGTGGGAGAGAGAGGAAGAGTGAGAGGTGAGAATGTTATTTGAGTTTGGAATTATGTGTTGAGAGTGAGACCTGGGCTCTTGCTCTGCGGCAGTTTTGGCTTGGGGAAAATAAAAATCTCATGGGAAAATGAAATGGCTTTGTGTTATTGTTAAAAAGTCTAAATGGTACATGGCAAGATGTCCCCCAATACCCCAAGCTGGTTTCCAGACTCTAAAGATCCAGGAATTGTCAGCCAACTGAACAGCAGTCCAACAACCAGGATTCGAGCCTCTCCAATGTAGTACCAGTCAAGAGATAAGTATACAAAATATTTCTATATCAACATATCATCACTCCATTCAAAGTAAGGGCCATAACGTAACACTCACTTATCATCCCTCCATTTCAAAAATGAGATCGTAACGTAACATAGGCTCTCTAGCATTGATGGGCAATTAGTCCATGATAAGGAAACTTAAAATTGAAAACCAGGAGGTATATTCCTTAAGAGAGTCTGACATTTATTTCTTCAACCTCATTCTGGCAACTGATGTAATAACACCAGTGGCAAGCTGGATCAGTCCTTGTCCTTTCCTTATACAAAATTAATGGCATAAAGAGACCAGATTTGCTGTGAATATTTCATACAAATTTATAATCTTAAAAAAAAATTAACATATAGCCAGGACTGTGGCAGGGATAGAGGGTCTCATAAGATACAATAAGGTAATTATCAAATAATCACTGTATCATCTTATTGTAATGCGCTTAGCGAAATAATAACACGGGTAGTCCAGCTGACGTTAACCACGAGAAGTGATCACTTTCACCTCTATTCAGAACTCAACAAGATGGCTGAAACGGTGCTTCCGTTTCATAACAAAAACAATGGTAGAAACGGTGCTTCCATTTTTAGTATGCCACACATCTATAAGTGCATACCCAAAAAATTCTTTAAAATAAAAAGTTGATTTTTTTCTAAACTAAAGATACCAGGATTTTAGTATTTCTGGTGGAATATTATACAATCAAAACAGATATTATTTGGTATTTTTTATTACTAAACTCTATAAAGCCAGGGGCCCATTTGCCAAAACTTTTCTTGCCCTGTTGGCTGGGGCTGTAGAATATGCAGACTGCACCTCTGCAGAAAAATACCTCCCCACCATGGGGCTACCTGATGGACATGGATGGTGACCTGTAATACAATAATGTCAGGATTGTGGTGACTGAGGTAGGTACTAAGTGGTCCCATGACATGCAACACTCCACTTCAGCCCTTACTTGGACTAGACAGGCAGTTGGAAAAGGCCCCATCTGATCAGTCAGCTGGTCATGTCAAGCCCTAGTAACTATATGATTGTCCCAATGGTATTCTTCAAATTGCTCTTATGGCAAACACCCAACCCTTTTTATTATATGGGTACTAGAAGGCTGTGGTTGAGGGTCAACCACCAGTTTATTAATTTTACCCATTTATTAATATACATGAAGTTAATAAAAATTAATTCTACCAGTTTATAAATCCAAACCAATATTTACCTATGAACTATTTGCTTGAAAATCATATATACAAAAAAAAAAAAAAAAGATTTGGCCTCAAATAACCAGAAAGGATTGAGATGCTATAAAACAATTTAACCAACCAACCAAAACTTTTCTCTTTCCCCAATGATACCTGCATCTGAAAAATAAGCTCTAAAAAAAGTTAACTTCAAGTTAACCACAAAGTTCCGGGTTCAATACTGGCCCTTGCCAACTCAGCAAATGAGTAGCATAGGGATCTGTGCAGTAAAGTGTGGCGCTCCACCTCAGATGCAAAAACAATCTCCTTGGTCTAGCGCAAGTGAAAAGGGGATAGACTTCTTCGCCGTCTGGCTGATACTGACTTTAGGTCACCCTAACGACTTTACTTACTTAACTTACATGGCTCTATTAAAACCAGATGTTCATAGGCAAAGTTTCAGCTTCTCTTTTATTACCCACTGAAATTTATCGCTAATCTACCATTCCGTTTATCTTCAGCCATTTTCTGCACAATCAAACTAAATAATAGTAATTGATGATTAAACATGAAATGTCTTATTACATCGGAAAGGAAATGAATATAAATTATAATGTCTTGGCTGAATGCTTCATGCTCAAAATATGGCCAAATAGACATGTGCAATGATGCATATGAAAGGCAGTCACACAACTTTTATATCCAATGTTTACTATTTTTCATGATGCAATTTTGTTTGGGACGTCAGTGTTAAAAAAAAAAGGGTCTTATAAATAAATGGGAGATAAAAATAAATCCCTGATAAGGACACAGCAATCTTTATTCATCTTCTTTACCATTTACTTCCTTGCCTTTCTCACTCATTTTATTTCCTCCTTCTCAGTGATGGCATTCTCAGACAGAACACACAAGCAAAGAATTAACCGGCTTGTTATAAACTAAAGTATCCAGTGTCTAAGAATGGTTATCTACATTATCAGACAATTCCAAGAATTCTTCATCATGCAAGACAGAAATTTCATTGCCCGCACCAGAAAAAACAAAAACCCAAAATAAACCCTCTTTAAAAAAAAAAAAGAAAAAAAGAGAAGGATAAAATCAGAGACATAAATTAAGCAATCCGTTGGTGTACCGTACCTAAAACTATCTAAACACAGTTCCCATTTTATTCCAGATAAAGACCAAAACGAGATGTATCGTGTTTGCATTTCACCATCATTCATGTAATTAAACTATGCAAGTTGGTGCTGCCAAAAATGTGTCTTGGAGAGTGTAAAGAATACAACTTGAAATTTTAAGTGCTATCTATACTCATCAGAAATAATTTTACTTGACTTTTAGACACGATAATAACATGCCAAATCAAACAGAGTTATTTCTTGGGCTATTATTGATATTTACTTATCTTACCCTAGTATGGCACAAGGCCAAACTGAAAAGAATTTATTTCATTGGTTGATTTTATAGCATGTCAACCCTTGTTGAGTTATTTAATGCTCAAGTCATACTTTTGCAAGCAATTATATGATTTTTCAAGTAACAATTCCTATTTACAGTCCATGACACTAACGAAGCCTATTTTCTGTTTTACTCAGTAGGTTTTTATAGCTAGTTTAAACACATTATAATATTAATGATATTTACTTATCTTACTCTAGTATGGCACAAGGCCAAATTGAAAAGAATTATATTTCACTGAATTTTTGAGATGAAGCTTGATAATTTGTATTATTTGGATTATTCGGGCTATTATCCTCATCTTTATTGTCATCTGCACAATGTTTCGACTGATGTGCCCTCCGGACTTCTTCACTATGCCACGTGTCCAATTGGACACATGGTGTAGTAGATATAGGCATAGAGTTAATACAGTTCTAAGTGACAGTTATCTCTAGACTGCAGGTTTAATCCTGGTCAAGGGTGACTGTAACATAAAATAATTAACACAGCATAACACTTGTTCTCAGTCATGGTTAATGGAATGAGAAAAATCTATCTCCATGGATTGAATAAAGGGTTAGGTTCAAAGTTTGGTTAAAGCTCCTGATTACAAGAAGTTTCCGAGTTGGAAGAGAAGGTTGCCAAGTCCGAGGTGGGGGTTCCCAAGTTCAAGAATGTTCCTGAGTCCAACAAGAAATACCTGAAAAAAGCTGAAGGGCACATTGGCTGAAACGTTGTGTAGATAATAAAGATGAGGACAATAATCTGAATAATATAAATAATATAAATGAAAAGAAATTATTTCATTGACTAGTAGGTTGGTTTTATGGTATGTCAACCCTTGTTGAGAAATTTCAAGCTGAAGTCAGTTTTTATTCTTTTTTGCAAGCAATTATATGATTTCAAATAACTATTTATTTATTTTCATGACCTTCCACCAGGCTGGATTAATACAAAATCTTTTTAACCAAAGGAACTATGCACAAACCAACACTCATGCAATGGCCAGAGCAAAAAATGTGTGGTCCTGTGAGCATTCTGCTTTTAGAGGACCTCAGGCATAGGATAAATAACCCCAGCGCTGCCACACACCATTTAAGAGAGGGTACAGGTGCTGTTTGGGAGATTGATCCCTGGGACCATGCAATTTATTTACCACAATCCCGACATCATTGAACCATATTTTGTCTTTTACTCAGTTTTTACTTTATATCACTGAACAGAGCTTGTTGAAATCTTTCTTTTGAAAGCTATAATTATTTCCCAATAATATCAAAGCAATAAAATTGACACCTAGAATTTTTACTAAATTGGTCACTTTGAGGCACTATAAGGGGGTTTTAAGGGCTCATATCTCCGCCATTTCTTTGAATTGAGCGCTGTCTTTGGTATCAATGAATTCTACGTATCGAAATCTATCAGAAAAGCCAATGAAATTCTCTCCCTTCACTTCCTAATAATATCAAAGCATTGGGCTAAAAAAACAAAAAACAACATCAATTGTGTTAAAGTCTTAATAGTAATAATATTAATAATAATTTGCATACAAACCCAGGTTCAAGTAAATATTCTTAACTCTGTGCCTATTTAATTTGCCCCACACCTGTACCAAATTTTCTAGGTATTTTTACCTGTCATGGGATATTTAAAAGTTCACTATCTATTTACCTCAGAACTCATTCTATTATAATAAAGTCCTATTATCATTGCAATCTTTTGGTTAATTATAATGAACTAACCATCATTTTTTGTACTTTTAGGCAAAGAATTAATACACATAATAGGTACACAGTTATATGGTTTCAAGAATTTTATACTAAATGTTTAAAAGCGGTGAAATGTAGTTGACAATCCTTTTTAACAGATAAACACTTTATACTTAGTTGCATATATCAATATATACTAAGAGCAAATGTCATTCACAATCATTTCAAACACCATCTTAAAAAGGGCTATTTGACCTATATGTGAGGCCCTAACAGGTATTACACTTCAGATTAGAGAAGACCTGTTTTGTATCTTTTTTACCTAACCTCTTTGTCATTGCCAGGATGTAACATATAGTTAAACTTTTAGCAAAGTACAGCTGCTTTTAAGTCATAATTTTCCTTCTTGCCACACCAGAGCTAACCTAGTCTGCCCTACTATTTACTTAGAGCTTGTGGGAGGAGAGCTGGATTCACAGTGCATTTCCATAGGACATTAGTGTGAAGTAAAACACAAACTGCCTACTTGGGAGTAAATAGCAATGAAAAGATGCCCCCACACTCACCAGAGCTCCAAAACTGGAGACTTCTCAACTGGATGCAGTTTGGTGTCATCTCTAGGACACAGAAGAATTGATGATAAGATGATGAGGATGCAAGTAGGGAGAAACTGCCTGTTTTGAAAATGAGCATTTCAAATTCTGGCACCATTGATAAATATATAAATATCTTAACTTCTAAACAGATCAAATGCCAATCCATTAATGAGAGTTCCATGAATTAGGCCTTGTCTTTATGATGAATTAATCCTATAAGTACTTGCCAGTGAATTTAAATAACTTAGGTCACGCCTAACCAGATACAACAATGACCCTGCACCATCTTATATATATATATATATATATAGATAGATAGATAGATAGATCGGAAATATTCAGAGCTTATCCACAATGAAAGAAATTTTTGTTAAACTCTTTAAGTGAAAAAATAACAACACAGAATCAACCACCTTAAAAGGAAAAATCTTTCCAAGTTTAATTTTAACATCACACATGCACGAGGGTGACATGTGGTCAAATCAATACGTATATTCATTTGAATGTCATTTACAAAGATTTTTCTGAAGATAAGCATATAATTCTTTGAAACCAGCAGTAATGAATCAGCCATTAAATGTATAGGTCATAATATATATATATATATATATATATATATATATATATATATGCATGCGCATAAAAAAAGATGAACAAAAGTGATTAGACAAATAGGAATATTTCTTTTAGGTTATCTATTTTTGCAATGTTCCTAACTAGTTTTGACCATAGGTCATTATCAGGATAAAATGTTTTCTGTGAAAAAAAAAAAATGTTTTAGAAAGTTTTTAATGTAGTTGATAAGCCACAAAAGAAGGGGTGGAAAATGAACTGGCAAAGTGGCATATCCATTTGTTGAAAATGGTTTTCACTCAACAAATGGATATGCCACATCACCAGTACATTATATATATATATATATATATTATATATATATATATACACACATACACTGGTGTTTCATAATAGATGCAGTTCTGAAAATAGCAGGATAGAATTTATGCACCTATGTACATTTTATGCCAGAATATTAGTCATGTGCTTAAAGACAACAATATTTAGTGGATGAAATAATTCAATCATGCGGTAGCCTCATTTGAGTAGCCATTCTTTTGTGTTGTCATTTATCAAAAGATGAATATATTTTGCCTATATATATATCTTACAAACATGTGTCAGATGAATATAAAATGCCTACAATTTTTACCAAGTTGACAATATTGTGGCATTTGCTTGATAAATTTCATGAGACTGGGAGTGTACAGGGTCAAAACAGTTCACTGCAGCCATCTTTGTAAACTAGTGAAATTCTTGATGATTTGTCTGAGTGTTTAATTTGTTCACCTAGAAAATATCTTAGACTGAGCTGTCTACAACTATTGTTTTCAAGCCTAGAAAGAAGTTCAAATAGTTTAAATACAATTTATCAAAAACATGGCTGCACCCTTTTTAAAATATCATGTGTGTGTGTGTGTGTGTGTTTGTGTGTGTGTGTGTAATAAAAATGGTGAAAGATTAGGTTTGGTTTGTTTTGTTTTATGGCATATCAACCTCGGTGTGTCATTTAATGCCGACAAAGTTGTGAAATAAATTCATTCTTAATGCATAATACAATTTTGTTTATAAACTCATGTTTTTCTATTTCACCCATAGATGGGACCCTAACAGGTACTACCACTCCAGGTCAGAGTGGACCAGGGAGCAATGGTGATGAAGGGGTGCTCCACATTCCCCAAACCTCCAAAACTGGAACTTCACCATCAGATAGTTTAACATCATTCCCAGGACATGTAGACCCTCAGTCACCGCCTTCTAGCACCCATATGATAAAAAGAGGTTGGGGCTTGCCATAATGGCAATAGGGTTGGGAATGAAAGATTAGGTTTGTATTATTTGGATTATTCAGACCATTGTCCTTATCTTTATTGTTCCTACACAACGTTTTGCCCGATGTACTCTCCGGCTTTCTTCAGGTATTTCTGGTTAAACTCAGGAACTTTCTCTTTGTACTCAGGAGCATTCATGTCATAATTGGGAGCCTTCATGGAACTTTGAACCAAACTCTGTATTCAATCCACAGTGGTAGACCCTTTTCATTCTGTTAACCATGAATGGGTACAAGTGTTAAGCTGTGTTACATATTCTATGTTATCATTGCCAAGACCGACAAGAAGATTCTCGAGTCTGAGAAAGTTCCAGAGTTTGACAAGAAACACCTGAAGAAGGCTGGTGGGCACATAAGCCGAAACATTGTGTAGATAACAATGGCAATGAGAACAATAGTTCAAATAATCCAAATTATCAAGCCTCATCTAAAAACTTTAGAGAAATAAGTTTAGGTTTGGTCTGATTTCTTTGATTTAATGGTATATCACCCTTCATGGGATATTTAATGCCAAAGCCATCATTGTAAAAGAACAGTAGTGGTACTATTTAACCCATATCTGGGGCAATGATAGGGTTCATAGCTTTCCCAAGAGTATTAATATGAAAGTAAACGTAATAGTGAGATTTACTACACAACAAGGACTACCCCCTAAAGGATTAGAAGTTAAAATGTAAGGACAGTGTAATACCTGGAAATAATTTGAAGAAAGTGTTTATGTAGGAAATCCTGTTTTATTTCTTTTTATTGCGAGTTTCAACAGCATCTTAAAGTTTTAATATTTTATAATTTTCTATTATTATTTTATTTCATATTTAAAATAATAAAAGAATAAATGTGTACATGAACAAACTCCTGGCCAAAACACATGTTGGTAACTCAAATTAAATCAATTTTATCCATTCAACATTTTCTTTCCTTTATTCATTTATCCTTTCAAAATACATATATATATATATATATAGATAGAGAGAGATATTTGTACATGTGCATATATCCACCTATATGGAGTATGACATAAATTAATAAATGAAAACCTTAGTTTATCAGATATAAATTTATTTCAGCCTTCTATGGCTTCTTCAAATCTGATTCAGAATGGATAAGTGTTACAGATCAGGTTGATTTAGAAAGATTTATTTTTTCTCTTTTAATGATTGTATTTTCCAAATTTACTTTCAGTATTTGTTTTAATTAGCAGTTGATAAACACACTGACATTCGTAATTTTGAAAAAAATCTATGTAATTTATAAGTATGTATCTATGTGTATGATTGCATTTTTCAAGTTAGCCTGGTGGACTGGATGGGTGGCGTTTGATTTAAATTTTATATTTATTTGTTTCTGTTAAAAAAATTTTGGGTGGGTGTTGATAAATTAAGCACATCCATATCCACAAAAATGAATTTAAGTCCTCACACATGCACACTTAAAAGAGAAAAAAACATATTTATATCATTCCGATCTATAACTCATATATTCTGAAATCAGATTTGGAAAAGCCATAAAGTGCTGAAATAAATTTATAACTGATAAATTAAGGTATATATATATATACATTTTAAAAACAAATGGCTTAAAATATTCCGACTGCAGTTTCTAGCAGTAGTGTGAATCTTCAGGGAATTCTTAGCTCTTTATATTGAGCACTCTTAAATCAGTTTTAATAAAATCCAGAAGTAAATATATTTGTTTGCTTCATGGATTTACAAGTAACTGTGATATATATATATATATATATATATATATATATATATATATGAAAAATCGAAATGAATCTAATGGTATGTAAGTTTATAAAGAATTGAAAAAACAACAATATATTCAGATTAAATTTTACATTAAAATATCATCCACGTGAACACCTTGTTTCTCCAATTTTTTAAAATGCTTTATATGGCTACACACACAAGAAATAATCTTAAAAAGTGTGTTTTCTAAGGCATTTTCTGAGAAGAATATTATTGCTTATAGCCTCCAGTTGAGTAGCAAAAAAAAAAGAAGAAGAGTTTATTGGATTTATCCTAAAAATAACGCATTTGGGAAAGATTTTGGTTATTACTGTTATTATCATAAAAAAGGGATAATTCATGCAAGCATTATCTACATCCTTCTCTAAATAATTCATGAGACTGCACTTTTGGATTTTTAGTCAAAAACTTTAAAAAAGGACATTGTAAAAAATTGTATTGTTTTCTATAAAGAAAACATAGCTTTAAAGAAATTCTGTATTTAAAAAAGTTAAGGAATAGAACATAATTTTAAAAATAGTTGCAGAGATTTTATATTTTAGACATGGTGTTCTCAATTTGTTTTATCTAGATTCAAGACTATCTCAAATTTAAATGGAGATATTGAAAAGTTCTCTTGCAACCATAAAAGAAAGGATTTTTTTTTCAAAATTAGTATATATATATATATATATATATATATATATATATATATATATATATAGTTTTTTTCGTAGTTAGGGTCTTTCCATGTGTGGTTTAACCAAGCTGATGCAGGTAGACCATAAGGAGAGCTCAATGTACCTAATACCAGTGAGTAGAAGGACAGAGCAAGATATTTAGTAAATGAAGAAAAACTCTAAACTTGCTTCATTACAATAATTTATTTCAACCGTATTAATACGGTTGAAATAAATTATTGTAATGAAGCAAGTTTAGAGTTTTTCTTCATTTACTAAATATATATATATATATATATATATATATTTAATGCCAGTCTTGACTTCTTACCCAACCTAGATAGGTACTTCAGCTAGTACATATAGTGTTGTTGATGATGCAAGCAAAAGAGAACTTGTCAACTTGTAGATTTTGTAGTCCCAGCAGATAACAGTGTGAAGATGAAAGAAAAAGAAGATAGACAAATACCTGGACATTTCTAGAGAATTGAAAAAACTCTGGAATATGAGGGTGAAAGTGATACTAATTGTAGTTGGTGCACTTGGAATGGTCCCCAAAAGTTTAGAAAACAGACTAGAATAGCTGGAAATCAGAGGAAGAATTGAAACTACCCAGACAACAGCAGTGTTGAGATTGGCAAGAATTCTCAGAAGAATCCTGGAGACCTGAGGACTCCTCTGTCACTCACTCCAATAAAAAAAGACCAGCCTACACTCACAAGGAGTGAAATAATTTTCAAGCAAACATAGCTCCAAGTCACTATTCTTAATACACATAATTGGTACACAATCGTATAGTTTCAAATATTCCTGTTTAATAATAATAATAATTTGCTAACAATTATATATCTTCAATTAACCAGTTCTAGCTAATATTAATAATTTAAAAGTTTTGAGTAATTATTTCTAATAAAAATAATGTTTATACAGTTATATGTTTTCAAGTTTTCCTTATACTAATAATTTGTAATCGTAAGAAATGTTATCCACAATCATTTTAAAAAAGCATCTTTCTTAAGATGCTATTTTACCCATAGATGGGGCTAGGTATTACCACTTCAGATCAGATACCTGGTTGTATATATTTACCCAACCCCTTTGTCACTGGCAGGATGTAACACAAAGATACATTTTAGAAGAGTATAGATGTGTAGCATAAAAATCAAATTCCTTCTCATAAAATGGTTGCAATACGAAAGCTAAAGAACATAGTCTTCCCAACTATTTACAAGTTTTGAGTTATTCCTATCCAATTCAAAAAACAGCCTCAGTGGTGTACTGGTAATATAAGTACGGCCTTATTCAGTATAAAATCTTTTACTGTAAAAAAATTAATTGCAAGCATGCTGATCTCAAAAACCTACTGAGAGTGAATTTAATTCTAATAAAAATAGGAAAATAAAAAATCTCTGAAAATATGGATAGAAAGATTTTCACTGTGTTCCTCTGTAAATTTATATTTGTGTGCTTAAACAACAGTCAGCAGATTGTGAAAGTTGAGAAAAAGAATATGGGCTGATTTGTCATTGTAAGCAACAGATTGTAAATACTGATAAGTTTTTTCCATGTTTATTTTCCTGTAAAATAATGCATTGGTTAGTGCAGACATATCAGTGAATGTTTACAAGGAGTTCTATTCTCTGCAAAAACAAAGTAGATATTTCTTTCTTTGTATTTTTTATAAGTTTCAAAACTACTTCCTTATTCAGAATAGTTTCTCAAAATACTGATATGTTGGATGTTATATAACCAAAGGAGTGCTTAAAATTTCTTTGCCCAACTAAGAAAGGGGCCACCTATTTGAAAAAAATAATTGGGATTTTTTTAAAGTGATATGCCAATATGCCAAGTATATATTTACCAAACTCTCCTTACCAATGAGCAGAATGTAAAACAAGGTCAATTTTGAAGTGGAGTACAGCTGGTTTGAATTCAGTTTCATTTTTCCTAGATTGGCTGCTTTAGCAAGGCTCAAGAATCCAGACTACTTTACTATTTACCCATAATTCGAAGGAGAACATGTGGATTCATGCCTTTCCCAAAGGTATTAGCATGAAATGAGACACAGACAGCTTCATCCAGGATTTGAACTTTGGTCACTGATTCCATTTCCTACGTGATAACCATTACACAAAGTGCACCAAGTACATTGAAGTGCGTGATAAATATGATGAGTGGAGGTGCTTGTGGTGTAACATTTAACATCATAGGAAATGGTTATGGCAAGCTGTTAAAATCCTGGATAAGGTTGTTTGCATTTCACATAGTACTAATACCCATGAGAAACGTATGCACCCAACTTTTCTCCTTTCAGCTATGGACAAAATAGTAGGGAAGACTGAGCTCTTTATCTGGGCTCTCCAGGCAAGTCCTTCTCAAGTCTTTTCTGGTTGGTCCACTGATATGTCCATGTGTAAGTGTGCAATGTATTTTGATATGAGTTAAAGGATGAGCAGGTGTCTTAAAGCCTGAAGAAAATATGATATCCAAGGATAGGCTAAGGGTTAAAATATGTGTCCTCAGCAACTGAAGGAAATATGATAATGGAAAAAAGTTTGATGTGGCCGAGATAATTATTTTTTCCATTACTGGCTAGAAATAAACAAGTGAGACCCTGTGTTTATTTTTTATAAACAATTTCTAGACTCGACTGAAATGAATTAGTCCTTGATTTTAGAACCAGCTGAATTAGGAGTGATCAAGAAATTTTAATTAGATAAACATGTGTAATTTTCTGTATTAGTCCAATTAGCGCAGCCATACAGAAGCACTGATATGGCTACACCTTGAAAGAATTCTCTTTTTATCTTATCAGAGAGATCAGATTTCCATGTGACTGAATATCTGTTGGTTGGTTGGTTGGATTTTATGACGAGTCAACCCATTTTGGGTTATTTTATGCCTAATGACATTTTGTTTATTCATTCTTGTAGGGTATTCAATTTTTTTTCAAACTCAATTTAAAAAAACAAAACATTTTTTAATACTCATTTTTGGTCTGTTTAACCCATAGATGGGACCTTAACAAATACTATCCCTCTGGATCAAGGTGGACCTGGGAGTAATGGCAATAAAGGGGTACTCCACATCCTTGATAATCTGTCTATAGCAGTCTATGCCTTATAGACATCAATTTCTGTTGATAAGATATTATTACCTAGGTATGTGAACTTATCTATTAATTTCAGAGTCTTGCCATTCAGTGTGGAGATGTTTCTACCTTGTTTAAAACACATCAACTCCACAGGGCAAAAATAAGTCCACTCTTTATACATATTTATGCAATTTTATTTTTGGTTATAGAGTTTCAATGTTGCAAACGTTAAAAATAAACAATGATAATATAAATTTTGCATAATGTTTCACTAAAATGATGGTATCTTAAGTTTAGAAGAAAATTAACTTTTTATTAAAAATTCTTTTAGGGGTGTACTTATTTATGGATCATACTGTATTATACTCTATGTTATGCATCTTGACCCCCCCCCCCAAAAAAACAAGAACTATATATCATCTGATATATATAGATATAAACTGTAAATATTTAAGGGATTGATGTATTATTCTTTACATAAGAAGCAAAGAAGGTTTGGGGCAAGATGGAGCTAAAGAACAAAGTTTTTCATTCCTCACTAGAACTGACAACTGATAATATTCATTCATCAAAAGTGACCTTTATAGAAAAGGATTCCTGAATATCAATACAAACAACAGTATCATCTACATCACTCATGTCAAATACACAGGCCAAATGTGGCCCTCAGTAAACACAGGTATGGCCCACATGCAGACTGCGCTCTCATACAGTGCTTTTACAGAGCCCCAGTTTATTTTGAAGCTTTTCCAAAAGTTCTTGGTGAAAACGTGTTGGAATATTTATTGACATATAAGGTGTGCTGTAGGCCACCACTTAAACTTATAGACTTTGCATGGGTGCATTGATTCAATCAGCCAATCAACATACTTGAATACGTGGTTAGTTAACTATTTAATCTCCAATCTTGAAAGCCCCTCAGTTGCTGGTATTTGATGTGGACGGATTCTACCTAACACTAAGGAACACAAGGATTCTACTAACACTAAGGAACACAAGGATTCTACCTAACACTAAGGAACACAAGGATTCTCCCTAACACTAAGGAACACAAGGATTCTACCTAACACTAAGGAACACAAGGGATCTCCACTGTAAAGTGCTCTCACCTAAAATTGGCCACACAAATCGTAACGGTTGTTTATTTTCATTAGGGAAATCTTTAAAAAATCATGAAAACAACACCCTACAACAAAGCAGCAGTATGGCAACTTGCAGCCTATCACACAAACCCTCTGAGTGAGGCAAACAAGACATGATGGGCACTGCTGGAGAAACAGGACTAACTCATAAATAACATTCTACTATGGAAACCAACACATGAGCTGCCCAGCAAAGATCTAAATAGACCAGCTCTGTATGGATACTGGATGCTGTGCAAAGGACTTCCTGAGAGCAATGAGTGATTGGAATGGTTGGTGAGAGAATGACATGGATGTCTGCACTAATGGTGCGACATGATGATGATGTTATTAAGAAACAGAGTCTGTTTTCAATACATTGTCTCTTGCCCCTTCCTTTGATTTGTGGAAGGAGGAGGCTAACTTAGTGAAAGGGAGCGAGTCTTTCCTCTTGCCTTCTCCTGCTTACAATCAACACATAGCTTTAATTGAAAGTAACAGTGACACTTGTACATTTTATCATTTGAACTTGGTCAGTAATTGTCTTTTTTCCTTTCTTTTTGACAAAAATGTTTTTTAGATATATATTCATTGACTTTTGGTTGATAATAAAGAAATTATTGATAGCAATCATCACTTTGTTATGTTAATGAAGAAGAAGGATTTAAAAACTTAGTTGTCATGTGCAGCCCTCATGACAGTCATATGTAAACCATGCCACCCTTATAACATACATATGTAATCTATGTGGCCTTAGAGTGCTACTCAGTTTGATATGCCTGATCTAAGTTGCCTCCAAACCTGAGGTAGGCCATCTCTGATTGAATATAGAAATAAAATGGAATTATTTTAGTTTTCTTTGACAAAATATACTGCTGCTGTATGTCATATGTTTTGAGGTAAGAAAGCTGTTAATTTCCTTTATGTTTTACATCAGAAACAAGACACTAAAACTCATTTAAATCCCTTAAGCAATTCTTCACTACAGTATTTAATTCTAACATAGGAAAATGGCATATCCTAGCAAGATTTTGGTTAGCACAATAACATTAAAATGTTCTAAGAGAATAAAGCACTTTCCAGTTCAATTTCAACTTAATAAGAGTAGTAAAGTTAGCGAAGTGGCCTATTGTCGGTAACAGCCGAATAGTGAGGGAGTCAATTCCCTTTTTCACTAGCACTAGACTAGGGAGATTTGTTTGATAAGGTGGAGCACTACACCTACCATCAGCTCCCCACTTTACCACATAGATCAGATTACCCAATCTGTGCTTGAAGAAGGAGGGGACCAGTATCAAACAATGAACCTGGCGGATGCTCTACCGACTGAGCTAAACCGGACGCTTAATAAGAGTATGGATTCATTATTAATGCTGATCATGATGCTTTCTCTAGGGAGATAATTAGTAAATACTAATTATATAGTACTTCCCCTTATTTATCTATTTTCAATTATTAATAAATTGGCAGAATTAAAAAAACTGAGGGTGGACTCTCAGCCACCTCTTTCTAGCACCTACATGATAAAAAAGGATGGAGTACAATTTGAAGAATATGATTGGGACAATCATGTAGATGCTAGTGCTTGAAATGACCAGCTGATTGATCAGATGAGGATTCACTGACTACCCACCAAGACCAAGTAAAGACCAAAGTGGAGTGTTACATATAACAGGACCACTTAGTCCCAGGGTCACAAACTGCTCAGCCACCACAATCCTCTCCTCAGGACAATAAGTAGCTACATTGAGAAGTGGGCAGTATTACACCTCTGCAGAGATGCAGTCAGTATATTCTACAACCTCAGCTGACAGGGCGCAGTATATATGTTCAACATTTTCTTTAATCATATTAATATTAAATAGAGGAATAATATATTTTTTATTGAAAGATGAAATGATGAAATAAAAAAATTCCCATGAAAATATGTAAAATATTGTAATAAATAATACGAGGGAGAGTCAAAAATAATCTGCACTTTCACCATGCTATATCATTATTGTCACACTGTGTTCTGTACATGTGTGCTTATAGATGGCACTGTTGTGGTCACATGATTGAAGTTTGAACCTGATCCTTGCTTGGTGTCTTTACAGTGTAAACATGGTCACTCCACTAGCAGTATGCACCAAGGAAGTGACCTGTTTTCTCTGGTCGGAAGGAGTGTCAGTGGCTGAAATTCATTGGAGGCTTATAGCACAATACAGGGACAGCGCCCTACCAAGTAGAAGCATGTATCAGTAAATAGAAGTTTAAAAGTGACTATACAAGTGTGATGCATAAAGAGGAAGCAGGATACCCATCAAACTCTGCCACTGATTACAAGATTCAATAAAATCATGAAATGGTAATGGTGAACTTCAAAGTTATCATTGATGAGGTAGCTCATTCTCTGCAGATTAGTCCTGGTTCTGACT
>CM042137.1:10413560-10448560 GCA_023376005.1 Doryteuthis pealeii
AAATTCAAAAGCAGATTCAAAAGCTATAATCCATTTGGACTTAATGACAATACTGGATTCTAGTTGTAACTGAGCTGGATTTTTATCAGAACAAATCAAACAGATCTGAAACAATAATTCCTTTCATAGAACAATTGCTGTTTTCTATTAGAACTAATATACAACAATAATGATGGTTGGTTGAATTTTACAGCATGTCAACCTTTGTTGGGTTATTCTATACTGAAGGCAGTTTGATTTATTAATTTTTGATAAGTATCCAAAATTTTTTTAAAACTCATTTTTTTCTATCTAACCCATAGATTAGACCCTGGTTCAGAGTGGATCTGGGAGTAAAGGCGATGAAGGGGTACTCCACACTCCAGAATTGGAACTTCACCATTGGATGCAGTTTAGCATCATAAAAAGTCATTGGGGTGGCCTAAAGTGGGTATCAGCCAGACAGTAAGGGAGTCTATCCCCTTTTCCCTAATGCTAGACCAAGGAGATAGTTTTGATATCTGAGGTGGAGTGCCAAATCTACCATCAGCTCCTCACTTTACTACACAGTTCCCTGTGCTACTCATATAATGAGTTGGCAAGGGCTGGTATCAAACTTGGAAACTCGTAGTTCCTAGTTGGACAGTCAACTGGCTGAGCTAAGCTGGCCCTAGTTAACTACAACAATTATATATATATATATATATATATATATATATATATATATATATATATGTGTGTGTGTGTGTGTGTGTGTGTGCGCGCTCACAATTCCAAACATTTTTATTTGGATAGGTGAGAACTTATAAAATCTAAGCTTTGGATAGCATAAACCTAGAAAATAAAATGTTTGTCCTAATATTGATATATAAATCCTTAATGAGCAAACTGGTTCAATTTAACCTCATGTCTCAGACAAAACAGCCATTGATTGCATAATTTAGTGTCCACTGTTATTGTAATTAATCACTTTTCTTGATGACAACCAAGCAGTCGTGTTTTAAGTTGCGCATCTGCATATATAATATCAATTTGCTAGATAAAACTTTTATTATTGTGTTATTGATATAATCCTTAATATAAATATTATTATCCTCAAGAGAATTATCACCATATCATTACTATTTTATAATTGATTTTCTATGCTTATATGAACCCTTCATATGTATGTGTATGAACACAGCATATACATAATTATGGATGTAGTGATTCTGTCCTCCATCACGGAAAACAGCCATCTATTACATATATATATATATATATATATATATATAGTCATCCACAGACACTGTGTTTTGACATATCATGTCTCTTCAGTGTGGTTAGACATTTGCAAGCCAGAATGGAAACCAAATCAATTGGTTTTGTTTGGTTTGTTTTACAGTATATCAACCTCAGTGGGTCATTTAATGCTGATAAAGTTTTGAAATAAATCAATTCTTAATGGATAATACAATTTTTTTATGAATACATTTTTCTATTTAACCCATAGATGGGACCCTAACAGGTACTACCACTCCGGGTCAGAGTGGACCAGGGAGCAATGATGATGAAGGGGTGCTCCACATTCCCCAAACCTCCAAAACTGGAATCTCACCATCAGATAGAGTTTAACATCATTCCCAGGACATGTAGACCTTCAGCCACCGCCTTCTAGCACCCATATGATAAAGTGTTGTGCTTGCTGAAACCAAATCGATTCATCATCAATCAGGCTGCAAAACAACTCAGCCACCATCACCTACAAACTGGAAAGGGGATTTTAACTAATAAATACACACATCTGTGTATATGTAAAGGCCACAATAGAGTGCCCCATCCCTTTTATAGGAAAGTGTTGCCTTTTTAAGCTTAGTTGGTGGTCATCAGCAAAATCCCCTTGAAAGTGCTTAACCCACTAGGGAATGGGGAGCATATATAGACAGCAGGTTTCGACATATCACGTCTTTTAAGTGTGGTTAGACATTTGCAATGTATATGTATGGGGGTAAAATATGGAAATAAATCCGACAATATGTAGAAAACAGTAGAACAAAGTAGAACATATTCCTGTTGATGAAGTCAGCATCTGAACACTTAATATTAGGACAATACAATACAATCTTTTTTTCCTTCCTATTGTATTGTCCTGATGAAAGCTTAATATAAACCAAAACATTTAAACGTCGACTTAACCATCAATGATAAATTCATCTTTTTTGGAATACTTTATTTTTCTATTATTTATTTATATATATATATATATATATATATATATACATACATATATATCTGTTGTTTACAGACTTGAGTTCTCTGGTGATTGTAAAAACATATATCCTGTAAAATTCTGCCGGGTTTCGCTCCTGGCTAGAGGTCGCTGTTAAAAAAGTCAAGCAGCACTGATGAGATGTAAATGTTGAAACATGTGTCTGTTGATGCCTTATATATATATATATATATATATATATATATATATATATATATATATATAATAAAAATGAATCGACAAATAAGAGTATTTATTTTCTTTGCCTGAAATTTTTAAATGAGGACTACTATCCTTATCTTTATGGTGGTATATAAAACAACAATTGTTCTTTGTCTATTCAAGCATAGCAATAATTCAACTAGGGAAATCATTTTTTAAATTTTTTTTTAATTAATAATTGTGATACCTCTTAGATTGATGAGTGTGCAAAAATTAATGTCATTATTTGGATGAAATCTTCATAAGTTTTTTAGTGACTTTACTCAAAAGTCAAAAAGTTCAAAAGGATTTTCAAAGCTGAATCACTGCTTGGATAAACATGGAACACCTGAATAAGGCTGGAGAGTAAAATGGCCAAACTGTTGTTTTTTTATATATACCTTTTTCCTTTTAGAAATCTGTCGCTTGATGATGTCACTCCATGATGTTCAACAGATGTGGACCCTCTGGTGGCTAATTAGTCCAATTCTGGATATGCACATGTGCTGACACACATTGCAGGGAAATTTCCATCTGCATCTGGTGGTTCATGATGACGAAGACATCACCGCTCTGCAGCCCTGTTAATCTCGATATTGAGACACAGCTCCTGTGCAGCACGTGTCTCACCAAAACATATATACCATAAACATATATGTTTAAATAACACAGTAAAGATGAAGAAAACATTCCAAAATATTTTTTTAAAAAGATTGACCACAGATGTCACAAGTGTAGGCTCGTCCTGAAGATGTTGATAATGTGTCAGTACCCTGTTGTTGCTTTCTCTTTGTCATCTTTGCTTCATGGTGTTGTGCCAAGGTGATTTCAGACATGTATAGCTCACATCCAAAGGTGGTCCTGAGTCAAATTTTCCCAGCTGGCAGGGTTGATATTAAAGGTTTTGAGATCGTACTCACAGACATCCTTAAATTGCAGCTGAGAGTGACCAATCTGTTTCTTGGTAGATCATAGTTCTGCATAGGGGATGAGCTCTAGAATTCGCCCATTGTCTATCAAGCGGACATCAGATGGTTTGTATGATGGGGGCAAGTGGCCATACAGCTGTTTTCTTGTTGGGTATTGTTTCCCCAATTTGTTTAAGACAACATGCAGTATTCTTGTGCAATTACCATCTAACTCACTCTCTAGGTGCTTTGTTAGGACCTAAGTAATGCAGCTGTAGAGTAGTACTGAGACAACAACAGCTTGGAAGAATATGTGGTTATTGGTTGTCATTGGGGGATTGTAGATTGTGGTGTTAGCTTTATTTTTCTTCTCATTTGAATTAAGAATACAGATAAAGATCATAAAGAAGAAATATTCCATGGTCTTCAATAGTACCTGCTTAGACAATAACTTGCTGCCAAAATACACAACATATATATATTTACCAACCCCTCCACATGAGCAGGATGTGACACAAGGTCAATTTCTTAAGTGGAGATTAACAGGTTTGAATTCAGAGTTTTACTTCTCCTAGACTAGTTACCTAGCCAAGGTTAATGAGCCAAGTCTGCCCTACTATTCACCCATAGTTGGAGGAAGAGTAGGTGGATGCATACCTTTCTGAAGGGTATTAACATTGTGAAATGCAAACAGCCTGGTCCAGGATTTGAACTTGGGTCATTAAATCCATTTCCTATGACTCTAAGCATTAGACCACGCACCTCCACACAATATATATATATATATATATATATATATATATACATATACATACATACATACATACAAGTCAACACTTATTTGATTCATAGTTAGAAATTAGTTACTAGCCAAAAAAAAAATGTATTTTTACTTCTTCCTCATCATCTTGCGCAGTTAGGATATCCATGACAATCTCTCGCCAACCTTCACTATCATTCTAGGGAGGTACTCTGCGCAGCATCCAGTATACGCGCAGAGTTGGTCAATGTAGGTCCTTGCTGGGTGGCCCACATTAGTATGTCCATGTGTTAGCTTCCACAGGAGAACATTGCTTATGAGTTCATCTTTGTTCCTCCAGCAGTGTCCAGCATGTCTTGTCCGTCTCACTCGGATGGTTTGTGAGATAGGGGGCAGGTGGCCGTACAGCTACTTTCTTGTGGGGTGCTGTTTCCATGACTTGTTCAAAACCTCAGGCAGCATTCTTGTACAGCTCCCATCTAGCTTATTCTCAAGACGCCTCGTTAGGTTCCAAGTGGTGCAGCTATATAGCAGCACTGGATTTTGAAAACAAAAGAATTTAGATTTTGTGTTTTTATTTCAAACCAATTCTAAAGTCCAATGGATCAAAAAACAACAATGTAAATTCCCTAAAATTTCAAATTGAAGGGGTAAAGCAATAATGGTGGAGGCCTTGGTAGTAGTGATAGGATATGAAGAGAGGTGAGGCTGTATGGATCTGATCGTGAGTAACATTTATTCTATAGAATCATTCAATGGCAATATACAAAATCTGCATAGGGATTCTTTTTTTTTTTTTTTTCAGGAAAGAAATATGACGCATCCCCTGAGGCAAGATTTATTTCCGTTTGTGAAGATTATTGTTAGGAATATTTTATATGCTCTTTTTGAAAAGAAGAGATTCTCTGGAAGTGACACTATTCTATTCTGTAAAGAATGGCTTCAATTTATTTTGGCATCCCCTCACCACCATAAAAAAAAATGTGCCACACGAAAAAAACAAAACAAAAAAAAAATAAACAAAGGAAAAAGTTATATGCAAGAAAAAAAAGGGAAGTGATGGACCCACCAGTTTGAAAAAAGAAAATAGATAAATAAAAAGAAAAAATGAAAAAAAAAGAAAAAAGACAAATAAAAAAAGAAAAATGGTCTACTAGGATTGGAGTTAGTTAATCAAATTTATCAAAATTGTTACAGTAAGTGATCAGGTCTTCGGTCAGTGACTGTGTTAATAAGTTTAAAATGGCCGGCCATTGTTTTCTGTGAGAGAAGGTCAAAATTGAATGACCACTAATAAAACAGTGAGTGCCAATTTGTGTCAGAACAATAATGATTCAATTTAATGTGCAGAAAAAAAAAAGTGGGGAAGAGAAAAGGACATGTAAAAAAAGAAAAAAAGAAAATCCTTAAATTTTGTTTTTTTTCAAAATTCTAAGATTCAGTTAAATGCAAACACTTATCTGGGTATTATATCTTAATGGTTAGGCTGAATAGAAGTGAACGGGTAGTGTGCGAGGCATCAGACCAGGCAACTGAAGAATTAGATGAGTTCATGTGTCAATGGCTCAACTCAAAAGAACAAGTGCTGATAATAGTAATGGGGGAAGATTAATTTGGTTTAACGTTGAATAGAGGCATGATTTTTAAGGAGAAATGAGAAACACCATGCGAAAGAAAAGAAAAAAAATTGGGAGGAAATTTTCTACCTTGTTGATTGTATAGAATTAGATTTAAAGAAGAAAAAAACAGTTTGAAAAACAAACAAAATAAAAATCTATAAAAATGCATTAGGAAAATATTTGTGCTGATCTTTGTACACTTATGAGGTGTGACAACAAAATACGAGGGTGAGTCAAAAAGTAATGCCATTTCGTTTAGGACAGGTATAATTACCAACACAGGAACATGTATTATACATCAAAATGAAGCTGGTCCTCTGTGGATCACATGCCTACTTCTCGATATAGTTACCATTTCTCTCAATAGCAATGTTCCACCTTTGAATGACAGCATGTATCTCTGCCCCATAAAATACTGTTGACTGTTCTTTGAGCCACTTCTTCACTACAGATTTCACTTCCTTGTCACTGGAATAATCTTTGCCTCTTAATCCCTCTTTGATGGAGCTGAACAGATGCAAACATTATTCCAGTGACTGAATGTTAGTTGGTTGGATTCTTTTAAACCAATGACATTTCTTTGGATTGTCCAATTTCAGTAAATTTGCTATCATTTTTTTAAGGGTTATGATCATTCTATTCCAAAATCCCATTTGCCCTGACGGCTGCATAATTTTTATCTAATTTTTGTCTAAACTCATTGATCTACATAGTTCTATGGTATCAAGCATTCTTATCCAATACTGATAATTTTCAAACTATTTGACAAATAGATAGGACCCTAACAGGTACTACCACGTTGGGGTAAAGTAGACCTAGAAGTAATGGCAATGAAGTAGTACTCTATACACTTCAAGACTCCAGAGTGTCATACCCAAGACACCCCTTTTCTGTGGGGATTTAAGTTCCGCCAGCAGGGAAGCATTTTTCCAAATTTGAAATGCAAATGCTCACTTGAGTTTTCCTTAATTGCTTCTTTCAGAATACTTTCAGCAACAATTTTCCCCCAAATAAAACAAACCTTAATACACACACTCTTCTTTCCTTCTTGTTATTAGTCTATATTTCTGAGATGAGGTTAGATGATTTTTATTATTTAGATTTTTCCAACTGTTGTACTCATCTTTATTCTTATATACACAACATTTTGGTCCATGTACACTCTGGTTGGTAGAGTGTTCGGTTGGAAACCACAAGGTTCTTAGTTCGATACCGGCCCTCGCCAACTCAGCGTATGAGTAGCGCAGGGGTCTGTGCGGTAAAGTAAGGAGCTGATGGTAGGTGTGGCGCTCCACCTCAGACGATAAAGAAACAATCTCCTTGGTCTAGCGTGAGTGAAAAGAGGATAGACTCCCTCGCTGAACGCCTGATACAGACATTAGGCCGCCCCGTTGACTTTACTTTACTGACACTCTGGTCTTCTTCTTTTTTATTCTCTAATAAAGCTCATGAAAAATAACCAAATTTACTTGAAAATATCAGAGAAAATATCCATGGGCAACAAATCCTTCAATCCACAATAGAAATAAATGTTGACTTATGATACTTTATACCATTATCATCAGGTCATACTAGTAGCATGGATACCCATGACTCTCTAACCAACTTTCCCTATCAGTCATCACACCTGGGAGGTCCTCCACACGGCATCCAGAATTCGCACAGAGCTGATTGAAGTGGTATTTTGCAGGTCAGCTTACACTGATGTGTCCATTTGTAGGTGTCCACAAGAGAATGTCACATGAGTTTGTCCTTGCTTCTCCGGCAGTATCAAGCATGTTTTGTTCAGCTTACTTGAATGGTTTGTGTGATAGGTGTCAGGTGGCCATAAAGATGCTTTCTTTGTGGGTGCTGCTTCCATGATTTGTTTGAGACAGCACACACTATCCATGTGTGGCTCACAACTAGCTTTTTCTCTAATGCTTCAATGGTGTAATGTGCAAATACTTCCAGTTCTTCTCTCACCACTAAATCTAAAGTCAACGTACTACTGTATGTAAAAGGTAATTATCTAGTACTAAAAAGATATAAAAAAAACAATCTATGATTTTTAGATAAAAGTAGAATGATGCATTTTTCTTTTACATAGCTACATTTTTGTCAAATGAATAAAAAACAAAACAGAAATGTTTAAGAATAAGATAAGAAATTTTAAACCTCAAAGTTAAAAGATGGTGGATTTTTTCTTCTTCTTAAAATGAAAGATGAAAAAAAAAAAAATGGTTAGGTAGACAACTATAAAAAAAAATTGAACTTGAATTTAAAAAAAAAAAAAAAAAACAAAAAAAAAAACTTAACCAATTTTTTTTCAAATTACTTTTTGCATCATTGGTTGCAGAAAATAATCACAGAAAATTCACCTCAGCTCTTTCTCCTCCTTTTTTTATTTCTTTAATATAAGTAAAAGAAGTTAATAACTTCAAACAAAAGATAAATTCAATCAATCAATCATGTGGCCTGAAACTGTCATTATCATCAAGGCATGTGACAAATTTCCTCCATTCTCATTTTCAAAGTTGGACATGAAAAAGTCAGCACTGATAAACGCAGGAAAGTGGGTGGGGTGTGCAGCATTATTTCTAATCAATAATGCTATCAGCAAACAATTTTCAAGTTGGGTGCTTTCTTGGTGTTATCATTTGTTCAATCGAGAGTGAGAGAAATAAAGAAAGATCAGCAGAATGAGAGAGGAGGAGAAAGAAAGAGAGATCAGGAGAGAGAGATAGATAGAGGGGTGGAGAGAGAGAGAGAGAGAGAGGGGGTGGAGGGAGAGAGATCAGGGGAATAAGAGAAGAAGAGCTCAATATAATAATTAGACAACAATTTTTGCATTATTTCTGTTATCATTTGCAACTGACGTGTTCTTCAAGACATACTTTAGAAGATTGGGGAAAAATCATTGGTTCATTCTTCTTGCAAGAAAATTAAAACAATTTCACCGATGTACATGATATTCTGTATTTTTTCATCTTTTTTTATTTTTATTTTTTTGGTGGTGAGGGGTCATCTTAGCTAAATTTAATTCACAAGAGAATCTTCTTTTTCGTGAAATTCCCTCAGTTTATCTGTTAGCGATGTTTCAGTATCTCATTTCAATCTAAATTCTCTTTATCTAGTCTTTTGTTTTTTCCTTTTTTTAGTTATGTCCTAAGCAGCTACTTCTTCTCGCTATTATGATTAACATTCTGTTTTTATCTAAGAAGCTTCTCTCAACACTGTCTTAGCTTTCCCAAAAAGAAGACATTTTTGTTTGTGTTTTTAAAAAAATTATTAACTTGGTGCAGGGGGAGTCCCCATGGCACAGTGGCTAACATGATAGACTGCAACATCATTGTAAGCAAGTTCAAACTCCAGTTGCACTATTAAATTCACTTTTGGACTAATACACTTGGGAAAGGTATGAAACCACTCATCCCCCCCAGCTATGGACTAAATAGTATCACTGCTGTTCTTTTACAAGGATGGCTTTGGCATTAAATATCCCACAGATGTTGATATACCATTAAACAAAGAATCAAACCTTAACTTTAACTTTGTGCACTTAGAATCATAAAATATTAATTTGTGTTACCCCATTGTTCAGGAAATTTGCAAAGTACGTACAAACCAAATATTGGGGGAGGCTTAGTAGCTAACATGCTGAACTATGACATCATAGTAACAGAGTTCAGACTCCATTTGTGTTATTATGTTCGCTTTCAGACTAATACTCTTAAGAAAACATGAACCCCCTCAACCTATTGGTTAAATAGAACCACTAATGTTCTACTACAAGGATGGACATTAAATAACCCACAAATGTTGATATGCCAATAACCAATTATATTTGGGAATAACTAGCTAAATAGACACCTGATAGGGCAGCTTTTAAACTAATAGACTAATAGGTAAAATATCTTGTCAACTGTACAAGGACAATGACTCATTTCACTGGCTTTATCATTGAATTGTCTTGAATCTCAATCTAATTCACTCACCGAGTAAGAAGAGCCAAAACAAAGAATTTTCTTGAGAGAGATCTCATTTGCCACTCCCAAGAGGTTAATACATACCTAATTGTGATAGACACCGTAAATTCTGTGTTTGTTTAAAAAAAGAATTCTTATTCAGTACAGAAAGTGATGTCAATATATGCATAGGAAAGACTTGCACTGCTATAGACAGATTATCGATCATATGGAAATCTGATCTCTGATAAGATAAAGTGAGAATTCTTCCAAGCTGTAGACATGTCAGTACCACTGTAGGGTTGTACAACTTGGACTTAAGTGAAATGCTTGAAAAAAAAGTTAGATGGGAACTGTAGGAGAATACTGCATGATGTTTTGAAACTGGAAGCAACACCCCACAAAATAGCAATTGTATGGTTACTTACCTCCTATCACAAAAGCAATCCAAGTCAGATGAACTAGATATGCTGGAGAAGTAAGGATGAAATTTTTTGAGATGTTTCCATGGACACATACACATGGACACATCTGAGTAGGATTACAGCCAAAATTTACATTGATCAGCTCTGTATAGATACTGGATTCTGTCAGGAGAACCTGCCCAGATTGGTGACTGATAGGTAGAAGTGGCAAGAGAGTCATCAAAATATATCACAACTTGATGATGATATATAATATATATGAGATCTATATAATTGATTGATTTTAATGACATGTCAACCCATCTGGGGTTATTGTATGATGGGGTAAGAGGATTGTCAAGATTATACGTTTACATATATCTACCAAACCCTCCGCATGAAAAGGATGTGACACAGAGCCAATTTCTTTAGTGGAGTTATAGCAATGAAGGGAGTACTCGACTCTTCCTGAATCTCCAGAAGTGGAGCTTTACTACCAGATGCAGTTTAGTATCATACCCCGGACACCCTTATTGGGGGGGGGGTCTTAACCCATTCTACAGAGGATACAGTCAGCAGAGGGAGAATGGTGTAAAATGAAAAAGTAATTAACAGCTTCTTACCCAAAACACACGACGTGCAACAGCAGCATTTTTTTGTCAAAGAAAGAAAGCTAAAAAATCCAGCTTCCATTTTTAAAGGAAGCTACATGCATTGATTGGTCAGTAGTTTTTGCTTGCCATAATAAAACTCCTCAAAGCTCCAAAATTGAAACTTCCCTATTAGATGCAGTTTAGCTTAATAGCCAGAACACTAAATAGGTAGAAATCATTTTTATGTTAGATTTTTACGTAACTTCGTGTGTATCAAAAACTTGGTAGAAATAATTTTCATTAACTTCATGTGTATCAATAAATTAGAAGAAACAACTACATATGTATAAATAAATATTGGGGGTTAACCCTTTGCTACCACTTCTAACCTTTATGATACAAAGGAGTGGGTGTTTGCCATAAGAGCAATTTAAAGAATATGATAGGGACAATTATATAATTGCGAGGACTTGACATGACAATTGAAGATATCAGAAGATCTTAAACACATGTCACAATGTAAAATAATAAAAAAATTATTTTAAAAAACATAATCCATTTTGCAGACCTTGTTTTTTTAATAAAATATTTAATTTTCTCCTTTGGACCCACAACACTATATCACACACACAGACTGAGAAAGACAGTGACATATAGATAGATAAATAGATGGAGATAAAAAGAGTTAGTGAGAGGGAAAGAGAGAGTGTCTGTATATATTTTTCATGGGTATTAGTGTTTGGTGAAATGCAAGCGACCTCATCCAGCATTTGAACTTGGATCACCATCTCCATTTCCTATGATGATAACCTTTACACTATGAGTACCTTCATTCACATTATGTAAGAATGAATGCTAATAGAATATTGTCTGATTAGTTTCTTTTAATTTCAAAGCAAACATATGAAGAATATGATATGAAAGTTTGCTAAGGAAACACCTTTTCAGGGTGGAAAATTTAATTTATCATTTATATCAAGTAAGTAAAGTCGACAGAGTGGGCTATTGTCAGTATCTTCAGACATGGAGAGAGTCTGTTCTCTATTAACTAGTGCAAGACCAGGGAGATTGTTTTGCATCTAAGATGAAGTGCCACACCTACCATACTTTGCAACTCATGTACTGAGTTGGCGAAGATCGGTATTGACCCAGTAGCCTTGCAATCCTAGGTGGCTGTTCTACTAACTGAAAACTTAAGGATTATTAAACTAGAAACCATTTTCCTAGTGATATTTCAGTTAATACTGAATGCTTTATAAGTAGAGTCTTATGTTAAAGTCAGTTTCATCTGATAAATACTTATATATACTCAAAATTTGTTTTTCAAGTCTAGAATAATAAGGAATAATAATCAAAGGCAAATTGCAAACTACAATTTCAAAAACATAAATTTTAATGTGTTAATAATGAGAAGTCATTGACAAAACCAATTAGAAAAATTAACACAATTAACAAAAATAATAATTACAAAAACTGAAAATCCTAACATTTAGAGCTTTGAAAAAAGTGGTGCTGTTTTAGAAAGTACTAGATTTAACACTTTGCCTTCCAAATTTTTCCCACATATCTATCAAATTTTCTTGGTATTTTTTTACCTATATGATGAGATATATCAAAGATCACTATCTATTCACCGTAGAACTCATTCTGTTCAAATAAAGTCCCATCATTATTATAATCTGAGTCCTTCTGCTCAATTATAATGAACTAACCATCAGTGTTTGTACTTTGCTTGGGTGTGTGAGCAGTAGTGGAAGAGCAGCTGTGAGTGGATTAAAGTAGGCAAAGAGTTAATATATTCAGTATGGAGGTGCATGGTCTAATGGTTAGAGTCGTAGAAAATGGACTCGTCCACCACAGTTCAATTCCTGGACGAAGCTGTTTGCATTTTCACATAACACCAATACTCTTGGGAAAGGTATGAATCCAATTCTCCCTCCAGTTCTGGGTAAATAGTAGGACAGACTGAGCTCTTTAACCATGGTGAGGTAACCAGTCTAGAAGAAGGAAAACTCTGAATTCAAACCAGTTAAAGTCCACTTAAGAAATTCACCTTGTGTCACATCCTGCACATTGGACAGGGTTGGTGTGTGTGTGTGTGTGTGTGTGTATATATATATATATATATATATATATATATATATATATATAATATATATTCAGTCTTTTTCTCCATCCGTTTTAGAACAAAAATAAGTTTAGATAATTGAATCCATTGTTATTTTTAGATACTTATCATAAATAGTCTAATTAGTCTACTGCTGACAGTGAACAAACAATTTCACTTAAGTTCAATGATATATTATAAAATCTGTTTGACAAATTGTTAAAGATTGCAAAAAGGACAAAGAAAGAGAAAACTAATAAAACACAAATAAATAAAATTCAAACTTGCTATATGTCTTTGTATGAAATGTTTTTGGTTTTCAACTCTGGTCCTAGACAAAGTGACTATACTCTCATCTTAGCAGAAGTTATGAATAGAAAAAAAAGTTAGTTAGTATATATATATATATATATATATAGGAAAAACAAATTGTTCCAAAAAAGATGAATTTATTATGATGTTTATATAGACGTTTAAATGTTTCGGTTTATGTAAAAACTTCTTCAGGATAATATGATAAAAAGAAGAATAGAAAAAGATTATTTTGTTGTTCAAAAGGGGATGGATGTTTTTGAATGATGAGTTGCAAATTCTTTTTCACTTCTTTTTTTCGTATTGTCCTGAAGAAGGTTTTACATAAACCGAAACATTGAAACACGACATAAATATCTTAATTCATCTTTTTTGAACACTTTTTTTTTTCCCTATTTCCATATATTGTCAGATTCGTTTCCATATTTCACCCATACAAGTTTCAGTTGCAAATACATGATGTCATTGGCATTTCTCATCTATGCAATTTTCAAATCAAGCAAATGTTTTGTTTTTGTGTTTTTCCTTGTATGTTGTTGTTAGTGCCTCATAGGAAGGGTCAAACATATGATTCTAATTTAGTTTGTGCGGCCTGGTCGAGAGGCTAGTTTAGTTTGTGTGGGATTTTAGGCAGAACATTCTAATCTACTCTTGTGTCAATTTTACAATTTTACTTTTATGGTTAGTTTAGTTTGTGGAGCATGATGGGAAAGTTGGTTTTCTTCAAAGAAAACCAACTTTCCCATCATTCCCCACAAACATGCAGAGTGGGCAAGTGGCATTGACTTTATGTCTTCGCAACTCTAACTTAGATATACATGCTCTATCAAGGATATTGAGCACAGTTTACTTATAAATATAGCAAACTATATTATCATATACATACATAATATATATATATATATATATATATAAATATATATAAAAAACATCCAGTACAACAGCCCAGGTTTGTCTACTTTTCTCCACATACTGTAGGATCGATTTCCTCTTTTTACTCCCATGTATATATATATATATATATATATATATATATATATATATACATGGGAGTAAAAAGAGGAAATCGATCCTACAGTATGTGGAGAAAAGTAGACAAACCTGGGCTGTTGTACTGGATGTTTGACATCACTACCTATAATAAACATCCAGAACAACATCCCATGTTTGTCTACTTTTCTCCACAGACACACATATTATATTATATATATATAAAGTAAGTAAAGTTGTCAGGGCGGCCTAATGTCAGTATGAGCCATACAGCAAGGGAGTCTATCCCCTTTTCACTAGTGCTAGACCAAGGAGATTGTTTGTGCATCTAAGGCGGAGCGCCACACCTACCATCAGCTCCTTATTTTACCGCACAGATCCCTGTGCTACTCATATGCTGAGTTGGTGAGGACCAGTATCGAACTAGGAACCTTGTGGCTTCTAGCCGAATGCTCTACTGACTGACCTAACCAGGCCCTTATATATATATATATATATATACACACACACCACACACTATATATATATGTAATATTTGATTTTCAAAAAATTAAATGTGTTTGCACTTCTGAACAAGTTATATGATAAAGTGATAATGTCTAGACTGATTAAGTGTCAATTTAGAAGAGAAAAAAAAACAAAAAAAAAGACATGAAAACAGTCTCAATATATTTTAACAGTAATTTTTAGTGAAACAAGAATTTTGCAAATTCAACACGTTCCATGTTCACCAGATCTAGTACCATATGATTTATTTTCTTGTTTTTAGACCTGAAAATTAATCTAAAAGGATAAATTTGAGAAGATGGAGAACATTAAAAGATGGCTAAGCTTCAAACTATATCAAAAGGGACTTTCAGATGTATTTCAACTAATAAAAATAAATATTCATAATACCAAGGGTACAAGGTACTTTTTAAATGAAATATTTTGATGAAACACAGGATTGTACAAGGGAAGCACCTTTCATATTCTTTAGATTAGCTGCCTGGAACTTTTTCTTATTTTCTAATCTAACACATGGCACAACAATTATAGGTTGGTTGTTGTTTGTTTGTTGTTTTGTTTTACGGCATGTCCACCCTTGTTGGGTCATTTTATGCCGAAGACATTCTTTGTTTATTCATTCTTGATGGGTACTCAATTTTTTTTTTTTAAACTCGTGTTTTTCCATTAAAGCCATAATGGGACCCTAACAGGTACTACCACTCCAGGTCAGAGTGGACCTAGGAGCAATGACAATGAAGGGGTGCTCCACATTCCACAGATCTCTAGAACTGGAACCTCACCATCAGATAGAGTTTAACATCATAGCCAGGACATGAAGACCCTCAGCCACTGCCTCCAAACAGATATATGATAAAAAAGGTTAGGGTTTGTCATAAGGGCAATAGGGTTGGGACAATCATTTGGTGCTAGGGCTCGACATGATCAGTCGCTTGATCAGAGGGAGCCTCTCTGACTGCCCGTCTAGCATCAGTAAGGACCAAAGTGGAGTGTTGCATGTCATGGACTGCTCAGCCACCAGGGTTCCATCCTTAAGCCCCATGGGTCGGCACCCACAGCCAACAGGTGGCCCCATTGGGGGAGTCTTACCCCTCTACGGAGGTGCAGTTGGTGTATTCTAACACCCCAGTTGACAGGGTGGGTGAATATAGGTGTTGAGTTTATACAGGTCTAAGTGACAATCATCTCTGAGCTGCAGGTTCAATACTGGACAAGGGTGATAGTAACATATAATAATTAACAAAGCTTAACACTTGTACCCGGTCATGGTTAACAGAATCAGAACAGTCTACCCCTGTAAATTGAATAAAAGGTTCTGACAGTTCCTGAAGAAGACCAGAGGGCACATCGGCCAAAACGTTGTGTAAATAACAATAAAGATGAGGTAAATAGTCCGAATAATCCAAATTCATCTCAAGTAGGTATTTACCCAACCCATTCGCCACAGGTAGGATATGACACAAGGTCACAAGTAGGGGGAATCCAGTGAGGATCAAACTCACTATACAGTAGGAATGGATCTGTGAGACCAGCTTGTTAACTATTATACCATGTTGGGTTTGATGACATTCAAAGAAATATGATGGTGCAGCTTCACAATAGTTTGAATTTCAGAGGCGCTTCAGACAATTGAAACCTTGCTGGAATAAGTGTGTTGCATGGTAAGTGGGACTATTTTGATTGTTAATTTTTGTTCTGGTAAATACTGTTCCAGTCTTGATACTTTTGTGACACACCTTGGATTATAAGTATATATATTAGTTAGGGTTAGTTTGAAAATTGCATAGGTGAGAAACTGTCAGTCACCATGCACTGTTGACTTCATGACCATGCTTCTCTAACTTAGATATACATGATCTGTCCACAATATTGAGCACTATTTACTTATTAATATATCACAATAAATTATCAATATTACATATATATAGTTATTTACTAAGCTTAGCTTAGATGTAGCACAAGTATGGGGGCATCCAATGAGAATCAAACGAATTAACAATGGTCTGAAATCTAGCTTGCTTATATATATATATATATATTATTTCAGTCACCTGCATACAGTCCTATCACCTATCCTCGGGTACAGTTGGACTTAGCAGGCTACCTCCAGCTGCAATTGAAACCCAACTGATTTTTCATCAGTCAGAGTCTCTAACTACTGGGCCATCAGCTGTTGAGGGAATTTATATTTATATACATTTAAGTTATAGTAATGAAGACAAAGTCACCAGTTTCTTGCCAATGAAATAGGTGGGAAACTATCAGTTACCAAACACTGTTAACTTTATGTATTTGCTACCCCAACTTAGATATATGTTCTCTATCAATGATATTCAGTACTCTTTACTTATAGATATAGCACACACACACACTATATATATATATATATATATATATATATATAACATAAAATGTCGGGCACATGACAGGTACTTAACAAGTAAATGTTAGGAGCATCTATTATCTAATTATAGATATCAGAAAATTCCCTGACCCATACTGATATATATAAAGGGAAGGTAATGTCTGGGGAAGATTTAATTCCCTGTGGCTAAGTAAACTACTTTATAATGTTCACATGAGAATCAATTAGAATGAAGGGTAATGTTGCATTAAAAATATTACACAAAATAAAATATAGCATCTTAAGAAGTGAGACCTACCTTTTAAAAATGTTTCTATCTCAGATTAGCAACCCTCTTCCCAAGTCACACAACTTTCCAAAATATAGTAGTAGTTGTTATGTATTTTAATATCTCATAATTTATAGTTGAGAAGAATATGCTATTTTTCTGTTCATCCTGTCAAGTGTTTCTTTGGTGTTTTTTATGCTTTATAGAATAACTAGAAACATCTACTCAGCTTCACCTGGGTAGAAGTGTGGAAAAACCTGGTGAATTGATTTTCTTTTACTTTTGAGATTGACAAATGTTGGACATTTTTATTTGGATTTCAATGCTATTTCTATGTACATTTTAATTTTTAAATATATTTGATTATAAATCAAATCCTCATAATATTTGCACAAAAAGCAAGAACTGGGGATATCTAATGTGTATACATATTTGCTTTGTTGTTAATTGATTTATTTTTGCAGTTTCCTCTCGACACACATACTGCCCTTTATATATGTATAGATTAGAAATATCCTATCCAATATAAAGAAAAACATTAAATAAAAAAGAAAAGAAAAAAATAAGTATGAAGAACTTACTAAACATTCATGAAGTTAAATAGTTGCCTTCAGTCTTGATACTTTTGTAACAATTCTTGGAGATTATATATATATATATATATATAATATATATATGAGAGAGAGAGAGAGAGAGAGAGAGAGAGAGAGAGAGAGAGATTGGTACCTTGACTTATGAGTTTAATTTGTTCTGCTTGTAACTTCATTTCCTCATATAGAAAATCAATTTTCCCAATTAAAATCAACTGAAATACCAATAATCTATTGTTCCAGCACCCCAAAAATACCCTAATTTTTATTATATTTAAAAAAATAAAAATAAAAATAAAATAGTGCTGTATTGTATAAAAACATAATAAAATAGGGGGTAATATATTTTAATATTTATTTTTTATGAATATTTTCCTTTAGCAGAATAAATTTAGAAACTTAAATGTTTTTAGTGAACTTAATTAGCATAAGTATATCTGAAGCTAGATTGTACCTCAGATTTTAGCTCTCATCAAAAAGCAAAAAATCATTGTTTTATAAGTCAACACAGTGTTTTGATTTAGTCTTGTTTATATGTATATAATATTTATCTAAAATTATCTAAATGAAATAAAAAAATACTGGGCATTAGAACTCAGATCCTCATCAGGACAAAACACATAAGTATTTGTGTTGTTGATTTCTGCTTATGAGTAATACAAGAAAATTACATTAAAAAGTGATTACAACAAAAACAAATAATTCTTAAAAATCTTATAGCATTACCATGGTTTGAAAAAAAATGGATCTTATTTATGAATTTGGTAATTCTTTGACAAACCATTAAACAAATTTCTTTCTAAAGAAAATGTTCCATTCATTGCTTTGAACTTGGTACTTTTTTGACATACCTTGTATTCTGAAAAAAAATTAATAAATAGAACATTACTTTTTTTCAGAATACAAGGTGTGTCAAAAAAGTACCAAGTTTAAAGCTGTATTTACCAAGATAGAAATGAAAAATGAATGGAACGTTATTTTTTTAAAAGTGTGTTAAAAATTACAAAACATCTGGATACTTTTTGACACACCTTGTATATACATAAGTAAAAAGACTAGTAGTTGTTATATATCAAAATGTCCCATAATTCATTGTTGAGAAGAATATACTATTTTTTTATTCATCATGTCAAGTGTTTCTTGCTGTTGTTTTGTTGTTTTTTTTTTGCTTAATAAAACAATTAGAAATATCCTATCAAATACAAAGAAAAACATTAAATAGAAAAGAGAATGATAAAAAAGTGTGAAGAACTTATCAAACATTCATGAAATTAAATAGTTGCCTTCAGAAAAGAAACTCAAGGCAAACTGGTAATTTAACACAGCAAATTGAATATTTTGCAGTCATGTAAATAATAAGTTAATTTAGGAAACAATGAACTAAAGGCAAAAAGGACGGGGAGTGAGAAGGAAAATTGATAGAAATTCTCAAAAACCTGATATGAACGAATCAATTAAATTAGGGACCAATGAAGCCTCCAGGTAATCTTTTAAAGCAGATAATAAGTTCGTTTGACAAATAGGTCGAAAAAAGTACAAAGTATTTCAGGTTAATACTGACTTTGTAAAATGATAGCACTCTTTGTCAATATGACAGTGTAGATTGAAATGGCTCGCCAGAAGAATACAGGTTTAAACAAGGTTGGTTTGTATTTGTGTAATTGAGAAAGCATCTTGGCCTTTGGGAAGTTATTTCTTTTTCTTGAAGGGAAAACCATTTGTGTACTTGCAAAATCTGGTTGTTTTTATAACTCATTATATCACAGGTAGGATTAATGGAGCAAATATAATACAGAATAAATAGTATGACTTTTTCTGTTCGTTCTTTGTTTATATGTCTATAACTTCTGCTTGGATGAGAGTGTAGTATCTGCTTGTAAAATCATAAGAAAATAGTAAGGGAGGGAGAAGCAAACGATAAGTTATCAAAAAAAAAAAAAAAGCAAGCAGCCAGAAGAAAGATGATGATTGATTGTTTTGTTTTAATGCATATCAACACTTTTTGGGTCATTTAATGTCAAATCAAGTCATGCTGGTTGGTTGGATTTCACATAGCGCTAATACCCTTGGGAAAGGTATGAATCCAACTATTCTCCCTCCAGCTATGGGTAAATAGTAGGGCAGGCTGGATCTTGCCTAGGTAACCAAACTAGGAGAAGGAAAACTCTGAATTCAAACCTGTTAAACTTCATTTAAGAAATTGACCTTGTGTCATATCCTGCCTGTGCAGAGGGGTTGGTAAATATATATAACACTAGGAGATGACGTTTAAATAATAAACAAATGTAGGATGTGACCCAAGGGGAATATGGAGTATCCAGCAAGAATCTAACTCCCTATTCAGTTGTAATGGTTTTGTGAGACTAGCTTGCAAACCATCACACCATGATAGGATACTCTACATACCCAACCCATTCCCCACGGGTAGGATGTAATACAAGGGTAGTATTTTAACTCAGTTTAATGCTAAACTATTTCAGGTGAGTTGATCAAAGACGATGTAGGGAGATAACTGAAAGAGATATTTAGTCTTTAACTTTTCCACAGTTGATACATTGAAGACACCGTAAGTCTCTTATGATTGATTCTTGATGTTTGTTCATAGAACATATTCTGTATTTAATTTGTTGGAGATGTTATAATAAATAAACATTCTTATGTACATTGTTAATGTGACTTAGTTGTGTGTCTGAATGTTCAGCATTATCTATGGAAGTCCAAATGCATTATAAAGACTTAGTGTTAGTTTCAAATTAATACCTCAATGCATACATACACACATATGTATATATGTGTGTGTGTGTGTGTGTGTGTGTGTGTGTGTGTGTATGCATATGAATGAATGTATTCACACACACACATATATATGTATATATGCTTGTGTTTGTATGTTTCTATATTGCAATATATAATCATAATAAGAATGCTCATTCATGCCTATCTCATTACATGAAAAAGTAGAATAATCTATTATAACAAGGAGATTATTTTCCTATTCTTAATTGGTATGATATAATATTCATATAAGCAGAATAATTCAACATAAAACCTTCTCTTATATTAACCACATGTTTAAACCACAATATTAGTTTTAACCACAATTATGAATTCCCACAAGTGGAATATGTAGGCTTGTCAACCAGTGAAGCTACTATAAATTTCAATATTATGTGGTCTTATTTTGTTAAAAAAATTAATGTTGAGAAACTTTTCCTTTCATCTGGGTACTTGATGAACCTAGGAGAGCAGGAAGGGATTGATTATGTTGATATATTAATGATCATTTTCTGTCATCATTTTTTATTTTTTCATGAAGAAGTTTCATTTTTTCTCATTATACACATAATTGTTAGGTTCAGACCTAGCAATATTTAGGGTTACTGCCCTTAATCAGTAGGAGGCTGATAAAAATCCAGAAGTGGGGTTTCTGCCATGACATTTTTGGATTGGGGTTTGTACTAAGTGGACACACATGCTCAGTATGGATGAGCTAGTTAAATCACTTTTAGGGTAGAAGCAGTCTCTACCCTGTATTAAATAAGACTTTGTTAATTTCCAACAACCTGATCTTGTATTTTCATTCAGTGTTCTGTATTTTTATCTGTGTGTGTATAAACATAAAACTAATAAAAGCTGAAGAATGGGTTGGCTGAAATATTCTGTTAACTGTAATGATATTTGAGGCATTGGGCTCAGCACTTTAATTCAGTAAACACTAAGTGGAATCTAATGAGATTTTTGACATCCCAACAAGACAAAGAAGACGAAATCCACATAAAAGCAAGATGAACTTTTATCCGACAGACAGTTGTTGGATGATCAACCAAAGCTGTTAGGCTTGCCAGGGTCCCAATTGAGACAATTTGATGCCCCTCTCTCTACCCTAAGTCTGTTAACTCAGTGCTGTTTCTGACAATAAAATGATATTTACTATAATTTGTCATCCAATATCTTTTCTTCCCTAGTATGTTTGCAAGACAAAGTCAGCCATTTCATCTGATTCTGTGTCCATATACAAATAATGAACAAAGAAGCTATCTCTACAAGCCAGCCATATGCTGGTCTAAGCCACTATGCTACACAACAACTCAAGGAAAGGATTTGTTCAAATGTCTAAACCATATCTAGTATATCAGTGTAACAATACCATAAAACATTCCTGATACAAACAAAATCTTTCCAAACAGCCAATGTTTATATAAGCATTATTTAATTATCTTAAACATAAAGTCTTGTTTAGTTTAAAAGTTTTAACTTGGCAATAAAACAACTTGAAAAAAGAAGGCATTAAAATAAGATACAGTAAAAGAATTAATTTCAAGACATTCCTATGGAGTTTGTTTACCAATAACTTTTACTTAAATACAAAGTCAGTTTGGATTTCTATATTTTATGGCAAAAGGAAATAATCTGAGAAATCTATATATTAGGGTGTTAAAAGTTTTTGCAAAGTTTGGAATATACTACTTTGTGGCATGTATATTATATGAATGAAAGCAGTTCAAGCCATGGAAGGTACCCATGGTGGTTGGTAGTATCATGGTAGTTGGTGCCGGACACATGCATTGCTTCACTCAATGTGAGATTTGAAAGTTGCATTGATGAATGTGCAATGTATTTAAATCAGGAATTTATGAGTTTGAACAAAGCCATAATATCATGGAAGCAACCAAAAACATTTTTGTGCAAATATTGAAGATACAATCGATCCCCATGCGAGATATTTCACTTTGGTTACAAGAACCTTGATGATCAGGCAAAATCAGGTAGGCCTAAAACTATATTTTCTGATGCTATTCTCCAAGCTATAAATGAAAATCTGGTGAGTAGCATTCATAATGTATCAGATAAGCTTGGCATCTCACAGTCCAGTGTGGTTTGTCAACTTCAAAACCTTTGCAAAAGCATCTGGAGTTGCTGATTGGTTTGTTGAATTTTATGGCATGTCAACCTTTGTTGGTTATTTTATGCTTAAGATATTTTGTTCTATACATGCTTGATGAGTATTCAAAAGATATTTTTAAACTCAATCTTTTTAACACATTTTTTAAAACTCATTTTTTTTCTATTCAAACCATAGATGGGACCCTAATGGGACCAATCTATGGGTTGAATAGAAATATCATCTAAATTTATGTATATATCTATGTATATAGAAATAGGAAAAATGAAGTGTTCCAAAAAAATGAATTTATTATGTCACAATTAAACATTTCACTTAATGTAAACCTTCTTCAGGACAATATGATAAAAGAAAAGAAAAAGATTTTTTGTAGTTCAAAAGGTGAAGGATGTTTTTGAATGATTTGAATTGGAAATATGTATGGAGAAAAAAGCTCATAGCCATTCATTGATCAGCATTCAAATTGAATGTTCATGTGCCTTTTTCTCCATACATTCCCAACTGAAGTCATCATCTTTTGAAAAACAAAAAAATTATTTCTCTTCTTTTATTATAGTGTCTGAAGAAGGTTTTACATAAACTGAAATGTTTAAACCTCGACATAATAAATTCATCTTTTTTGGAACACTTTGTTTTTCCTATTTCTATATATTGTTGATATATTTCCATATTTTACCCCCACATATATGTATGTATAATAGAGATAACTATGAAATTCTAATTAGAATCGTTCACTCCTTCCTGAATAGAAGCAACAGTATTATCAGGAGCCATGTTATAATAGCAACCCAGTGGATTCACAGGTGTCTAGTATCAGTTAAATGAACTGTATACAAGAGAACCCATGTGGGTTACTCAATTGTTTCTCAGCTCAAATTTAATAAAGAGAATTTAAAACTAAAATTATACATTTTGCTGTTGGATAATTACATTGCTGAAAAATTAATGACAACTATTTCTAATGTGAACCTCAAAGTTGTTCTTGTGTCTGGTTGAAGATATTATATTGCAGGAAGACACAGAAACAACCTTGAAAGAAAATAAATGAAATAAAATAAAATTACAAAATAAGTTATTTCCTGCTTTTGATACTAGATCAGTAAAATTTAAAATGAGAAATCATCTCTGGTGTAAATAAAAAAAACTATTTGTCTATACTTTTGTATTTAGTATCAACTATATATTAATACGTTAGTAACTACCTACCTATGTGTGTCACACTTTAATACTCTCCCTGATCTGAAGAAGCTTTTAGTTAAGGAGGAAGGGTTTGAAGGGTGATGGGTATGTTCACCTCAGCTAAATAATGGACTATTTCATTTTTATTTTGAAGAAAGAAAGAAAGAAAAGAAAAAGGACATGCTACACATCAGAAAAATATAATGAGAAAGAGAAAAAAGAGGGAGAGAAAGAGAAAAGAGAGGGGGTGGAAGATAGAGAGAGGGAGTGGGAACAAGAGTGAGGGAAAGATAGAGTGAAGGGAAGTGAAAGTGAGAGTGGGGGAAAGATAGAGAGAGGAAGGGAAAGTGAGAGAGAGGGGAAATGAGAGTGAGAGAGAGGGAAAGTGAGAGTGGGGGAAAGATAGAAGAGGGAAAGTGAGAGAGAAGGGAAGTGAGAGTGTGGAAGCGATAACACTCATCTGTTTCAATGGAATAGAGAGAGAGTTAAATCAAGATTATTATATTTTTTACATATTTAACTACTTTGCAATAGCTCTTACGTATACATATCAAATGTGCTCATTAAATTATCATACTGTGGTATATTCACAGGTCCCACTAGTTATTCATTATTGTAGACTGACATTTCCACCACCAAAAACTATAAAAACAAAGTTTGATTGATAAAAAAAACTTTATTAATATATTTAGTAAGCTGCTTGCTTTACTATAATGAACTTTTAAGATGTTCTAATACATTTTTATGAAATATCTCACAAGAGATTATTCTTTATTTGCAGAAGCAATTATCAAAATGCATTCTTTTCCCCAAAACGGAAATCCTTGTAAATCTTATAAAAGAAAACTTGTAAATAATAAATCTTGATGTTATAGAAGAACAATAGTTGGTTGCACATTGTTTTTGTTTTTGTACAAATACATGTGAGAACAATTTACATCTAAGTAATAACAAAAATATTCTATTGCCAGAGAAAACTTAACAGAATACAAACATGAAAACAGTTGTATGAGTGAAATGTCCTCATATGAAAAGGAGTCTTTAGTACACAAACGGTTGAGTCCTTGATATGTAGCTGGTAGAAAAGGGAGGTGTAAAGAATAGTATATTATTATTCATGCACATTTTCTGAGGTTGCTGGGGTGTGCAAAGACCCCTGTCCATGGACAAGAATGCAAATGGTGTGTTTTTACTTCAATCAACACAGAAGCTCAAGGCAGTCATGGAAGTAATTACCTATCTGAGTTCACATAGAGGCCAATGCCTCTTGCTGCCTTCTCTGAGATATGCAGCAATGATTTGGCATGTGCAGGTGTTTTTGTGGGAAACACCTGATCATCTGTGTAGTCCGCATCTGTAATAGTCTCTGTAGAATATTGCCAGCTTCTTAACATTATGAAAGTACAATTGCTGAAGAAGCCTGTTGTTGATAGAAGCCAGACAGTTTTATCTCAGTTGTTAAGGCATCTGCCTTGGAATCACAAGTTTCCGGGTTCGATACTGCCCCTCGCCCACTCAGTGTATGATTTGCACAGCTTCTGTGTGATAAAGTGAAGAGCTGACAGTAGGTGTGGCACTACCCCTTTAGGCATATAAAATAATCTCCCTGGTCTAGCACTAGCAAAAAGGGGATAAGCTCTCTTGCTGACTGGCTGATACTGACAATAGGCCTCTCCGCCTACATCACTTTATTCTCTTTTCACTAGTGTTAGACCAGGGAGATTGTTTTTGCATCAGAGGTTAAGCACCACTCCTACCTACTTCACCACACAGATCCAAACTATGCTACTTATTGGTGAGAGCCAGTATTGAACTTGGAATGTTTTAACATTATAACAAAATCAAAATATCAACATTTATCTATCCAATCACTAACATACTTAAATTCCTTATCTAGGCTGACTTTTAACTTAATATATATATATATATATATAGATAGATAGATAGATAGATAATTTTTTTACATGAAAAACCAAAGAAAGAAATTCAAGTAGGAGACATCCCATTCAAATCACTCATAATGCAACCCAATGTCAGTGAATTACTTGTCCCCAAAGAGACAACATAAACTGCTCAATAATTTACACAGCACATAATTTTTCTGGCAACCCAGACTTTAGTATTTACCTGACTCAAGAGAGTCACAACAAAGTAACCATGCTATTATATATATATATATATATATATATATATATATATTCAATTTTACATTGAAAACTTTAGTATTTGGATCATCTCCACAATGAAAGATAATACATTAAATCACAATGTGAGCCAACTTCAGTGACTTGTATCTTAAGAGCAACATAAACTTCACAAGAACTCATACATCCCATTTCACTGTGTAACTTTTCCAGCAAGAGAAAAGAAAATTTATTAATACTGTGCAAATCCGTGTTCAGTAAATATATATAAGTTTTAAATACCATTTTGTTCAAAATCATTGTTGAGTCATTAAACTTTAATTTACAAATCAATTATATTGAAGCATTTCCCCATTCTGTGCATTGAAAAGACAATATTCAACAAGAGACTAAATACATATATATTTGACATAGAGTAGTTTTTCAAAACAATGTTTGATAAGAATATTATTTTATTTATATATTATTATGTAAATAACTGAAAATCTATGATAGCCCATACAGCATAACTTTGAACAACAATATAATAATTCATTTAATCATCAAAATTTTGATTCATTTAAAACAAGAAATTTTCAGAATAAAAGTAGCCATTATGGATTCAAACAAAAAAAAATTATTATATTCAACTTCGGTTTGGTTTTATTTTATGACATATCAACACTTCTTGGGTTATTTAATGCCAAATTAAGTCATTTGGATAAATTATTTCTTAACTTCATGTGTATTATCTTTTCTTTTTTATTAAATTATTCTTTAACTCAATTTTATTTTTAACCAAATTCTTAGTAATTCATGTGTATTTTTAAAATCAAATTATCTTTTTTTACTTATTTTTATTTTATTTTTAACCAAATTATCTTTAATTGATGTGTATTTTTTAACTCATTTTTTAACCAAATTCTTTTTAGTCAAATTTTTTTTAAACTAAATTTTTAACCAAATTGTTTTAATCAAATTTTTTGATTTACAAAATTATTTTTTAACTAAGTTATTTTTTTAAGTAGATTTCTTAGAATCTTTTTATTTCATTTCATTCAAGATTGTTTTTATACTTCCTATGAACTTATGCCTAAATATAAACATATTAATCTTTTATATTCCCCTTACACATATGATTACAAAGACTACTTACCCTGTATTATTTGCAGACATAAATCATTAAGTCTCTGAAATATTAAAAAGCAAGTGTAAGTTCATGAGAAACCAATATAAAAGATGTCAATATAACATTAGCCATTTTCTGGTTAGTCTGAATTCAATAATACAGAGACACAAGTAATACAAATGACAAGAATTACAAATTATTTAACACAGCTTTATTACAATATAAGAATTGAATGAATATACACAGGTGTCAGCTGAAAAGTTCATAGGCTGACCAAGATACACTCATGAAATGTAACCAGGTTTATCTTTCTACATAGTCCTCCTTCTTGTAATCTACAGACTTTTCCCATCAGGATTGCAGTGCTTGGATCTCATTGATAAAAAAAAGTAATTACCAGCAGCTATGACATCATTAAATGAACTTTTCAGCCTATCCTCATATTTTATGAACATACAAAGTGTATGAGGAAATTAAGCAGAATGGTTTAGCTTCTTTATTGTAATGGCATATAAACTATCATGGGCTATTTAATGGCAAAGCCATCCTTGTGGAAAAACAGTACTGGTACTACCTAATCAATAGCTTGGGGGATGAGGGGTTTCATACCCTTTCCAAAGTAAACATAATAGGGATACTGGAGTTCAAACTTGCTTACTACGATATTGCAGTCCAGCACATTTAGCTACAAAATCTCATGGACTCCCACAAGAACAGTTAACCACAGAACCTTTTATCCTTTTTAATTTTAGTTTTATTAAAATAAATTCATTTATTAATGTTGTCACATGAAGTCATAATCTTTTTAATGTTTATTTTGCTCACCAATCTAAAATTGTACTCAAGATTTAAAATATAAAAAGATGTGTATAACTTCAAGCATAACTTCTTAAGACACACACATATACACACATGCAGAGAATTTGGAAGAAGATATCACTAGGCATACAACAGAATGGACAAATCCTAGCAGCAAGGTAACTGTTCCAGAAATTAGCTTTCAGAAATCTGCTGACGAGGGGATCTTTATTCCAAAATATTAAGAATAAATCAAAGGTAAATCAACAACATCATAGTTACCTCATTTTTTGTTACACTTATATTGTAATAGCCATCAAAACCAACCACCAAACCAATATAAACACAATGCTTTAAGTAAATTATAAAACTCTTTTATACTTTCTTAACATTATACTTACCTGGTTTCTTCAGAATCCTGTGTCTAGTGGCTCTGGCCTCTAGACCAGTGAGAAATATAATATTAGCATGATTGTAGGGGGGCATGCTCCCAGGCAACACCTGCCCCCTCGTCTAAAAGGGGCAGGGCTGTGTTTATTACCCGGTGACCAAAGCATCCCAAAAGAGGAATGCCAATGAGATACAATTTTTACACTGGCCACTGCATGAACTTCGGTTTGTGTGTGGTTCCTCACAAAAATGAGAATTATGTTCATCTGACATGGTGGGAGGTTAGACAATATCTACTTTCTGAAAATTTACAAAGGATCTTGTTTGTTCCTTTGATTTTTTGAAATTAAGAACTGATAAATAAAAGCCATATCATCTAACTTAAGCAGAGAAACGTCACAGTCCAATGTATACAAGACTTAGATATTCCATTGGTCATTGTTTATGCTTGATAATTACATCTCTCTTCAAGAGTTTTGGCAAAGTTTAAATATTAAGAAACCAAGTAAATCTCTCCAAATTATGAGATTACCAGTGACATCAATCATCAAAACAGAAATTAGTCAAGCACTTACAGGAATCTCTAGTTATTTCTTTCAAGTAAGAAAAAAAACCCATTAAACTTATGGCTGAAGAACTCCACTATCTGATTAGGCTAGAGGTGATCGAAAAATGTTGTGGTTCAATTGAAAAAGCAATAAGAGAAGTAAGCTTTAAGGTCATGAGCTAAGATCATCAGGTTGGTTGGTTGGATTTTATGGCATGTCAACCCTTGTTGGGTTATTTTATGCCAAAGACATTTTGTTTTATTTATTCATGTTAGGTATTCAATTTTTTAAAACTAAATTAAAAAAAACACACATTTTTAATTCTCATTTTTGATCCATTTAACCTAACATCCTCAGATATCAGAGGGGTGACCGATATATTATATATATCTACCAACACCTCTACACAAGCAGGATGTGACAAAGTCAATTTTTTAAGCTGAGTTTAACAGGTTTGAATTTAGAGTTTTTCTTCTCCTAGACTGGTTACCGAGCCAAGTTTAAAGAGCTCAGTCTGCCCTACTATTTACCTATAGCTGAATGGAGAGTAGTTGGAATCATACCTTTTCCAAGGGTATTATCGCTATGCAAACAGCCTTGTCCAGGATTTAAACTTGGGTTAACGATTTCATTTCCCATGACTCTAACCATTACACCATGCACCTCCAACCAATAGATATAACAGCTCCATAAAGAAAGTAAAACTGAAACTGCCGTAAAACAAAACAAATAGTCGAGTGCAGTGAAGTGAATATGATGCTTTTAAAGTAATGATTAATTTTTCTAAGAATATTAAACATTTTATTCTATTCATTTAATTTTTCCCATCCCCCTCAGTCAATATGCTACTTAGTGTATAATAATGATAATTCCTCATCTGAGACAAAGATTCTCTCTCTTCTTTCTCACTCCTAATTTTCAAGTGAAAAGAGATATTAACCTAACAGTCCCAGTTGTATTTAACCCTTTATAACCTGAGCTCCTGAGCCTAAATTTACTCTCTACAGTGTGTGTGTGGGGGGGGATATAAATATCACCAGTATACTGGTGTAACTGGCTCAAACGGTTAATGATAATGTTATCAGATGCAACCAATTAGAATTATAGTAAGAAAAGACATTTGTCATCATCATGATCTGCTGACAGATTCCTTTGACTTTCTTTCTTAGTAATTCATACAGATGGCATCCAGTGTCCACACAGAGCTGATGAATGAAAATCTTTGTTAGTCAGCCAACACTAGTGTGTACTATAAGTAGTCCATAGGAGAATATCACTTATGAGTTTGTCCTTGCTTCTCCAGTAGTGCCAGCATATCTTGCTTATCTACTCAGCACAAACTCCAATTCACAAGTATCATGGCAGAAACCCTACATCCGGGTTCCCATCAGTCCTCTACTGATCAAGGGGAGTAACTCTAGATTTCTTTAGGTCTGGATCTAACAGTTTTTTTAGTGTGAAACCATTAATAAAAGATAATGATTGTAACTCAAATAGATACAATTGTTATTATTTACTAAGTTTTAGTTTGTCCAGCTCATTGGTTAGTTGGTTATTTTGTTTAATGGCATATCAACCCTTGTTGGCTATTTAATGCCAAATCTTGTTATTTTTTTTGTATTGCAACATGGGGCCAAACACGAGTTCTAGTACAAGTCGTTAGTAGTAGTAGTTGTCATTAGTTCAGAAACAACATATGCAAGGCAAGTCGTATAGTCACAAAGGGGTTGTTTATTCCTTTCTAGGCTCGTGGGTTCTTTTTCAGAGAGAAGAGAGAGAGAGAGAGAGGGTAAGGTCAAATTATTCAATCATAAATCATGTTTGGTACTACTATGCGAAACCCATACGGCAGAACCAGGGAAGCCCCATCTGCCTCTTACCAAGGCCAGCTCGAAAAAAAGAAAGATTTTTCTCATCTTATGTTTGTCGACCCAGTGGTGGGAGGGTCACTTCTGCTCCTCTGCAGAAACTAGAACTTCAGGTTTTATTTTTAACTTTAGTTCTGGGGTCATTGGTCGGTCAATTGAGTTCAAAACTTTAACGTTTCTTTGTTCTTATTTCTTTTTCCTCTCTCTCTCCAAAAATCTGAATACTGTTTCCTTTTCAACCCCAAATTCCCCATAGACCATAATAATTACACTACAGTATATATGACTTTTAATCAAACAGTTTGTAGGTAAATATTGGTTTTATTATATAAACTGGTAGAAATAATATAGAAATAATGGTTTGTGAGGTAAAATAGAGGATTTATCAGTTATTTTGAAAATTTGATACATCTTCAATTAAAAACCACTATAATTTTTATTCTGGTTGGTTTGTGTTTTTTATTTCTCTTTCTTTCATTTCAATATATCTTATTTATCTCTTTTTTTATTTTTATTTATTTATTTTTTTGTCAGGAATCATTTTAAGAAACTTCCAAGATGTTAATGATTCCTTATTCCAAAAGGAACTACTTCATTAGATCATCTTTATTTAATGTACTATGCGAGTGTTTTCAATTTCAGAATCTATACTCATTGAAGGGCAAGGTCAAACCATAAAACACACACCAAAACAAAAAAACAAACAACAAAATCTTAAAATGATTGAGATGATATCTATAAGTATGTATTATTGTGAATTTCAAGGTTCCAAAGTCATTGACATGTCATCCACTCTAGTTCCAAAGAGTTTGGCTTTGGAAGCGTCTTCTTTAATGCATAAAGCTCAACAAGCTGTCAAAGACAATTTTAGTTCCATATTTTATAACTATTTTCTTTTTTATTCTTTTAGATAATTTATTATTTTTTTATACAAATCAAGTTTTATGCACTCATGGAATTGTTAGGGATACTAGATTTTTTAGTTCACAGTGATTATTTACATATCAAGCCATAAACATTTATAAAAAATGAATAAATAAAAAGTGAAAATAAAAATGAAGTAAAAAGATGTGAAGATTGTATGCAGTGGAAGAGGGTTGTTTTGTGATGTGTTTAGTTTATGGGAGTGGGGGGGGGGGCTGTCATGACAAGAATCATCAGTGAAGATGTTTCAGCAAAGTAGAGTGTCCTGGATGGTGTAGGTAGAATTTTGAGCAGAGAGTAGAATATTGGGGAGAGAGAGAGAGAAAGGGTAAAAGAACGAGAGGAAGTAAAATATAAGGAAAAGTGAAAGATAGCCAAACAAAACTGAAGAGAGAGAGAGAGGGTGTAAAAGAATGAGAGGGTGTAAAATATAATGAAAGAGTGAAAAACAGCCTAACAACATTGAGAGAGAGAGAAGAGGGGAAGAGGAAAGAGAAACATGTAATAAAGAAAAAAAAAGGTGAGAATGCAAAGAAGGAAAAAGAAGCAAAAAAAGAAAAAAAAAGAGAAAATGTGAGAATTTGGAATAAAGAAGCAAAAATGAAGAAACAAGAAAGGAATGAAGAAAAAGTGAATAATAATAAAAGATAACTAAATGAAAGGAGAAGAGGTAAATAAAAAAGAAGAAAGGAAGACTGTAGGCATTTAAAAAAATATTGATGAAAAAAGAAAAAAAGGAATAAAAAAAAAGAAAAAGGAAAAGGAAAACCTAGAAAGAAATGATAACTGATGTGATATCCATATTTGTTCTTTCTTGTAAGTTATAGGATGTGTGAAAAAAAGAAAAAAGGAGAAAATAAGAAAGAAAAAAAAGCTATAGTTTAAGGTAGCTGAGATATCAAGAAAGGACATCTGAAGATATTTGGCGTCCCTTGGCCTTCAGCAGTCACTGAAGAAGAATTTTTATGTTTAAAAAGAAATAAGAAAAAATAAGAATAATAATGATGATGATGATGATGATGATGATATTGCAACAGTTCCTAAATCATATTTATTGTAGAACAGTGTTGATGGAAAGCTAATATAAAATAAACATTTTAAAAGAGAAATAGAAACCATAGAAATTACAGTTGTGTTAAAAGCAAAGAAAAAATTATAAAAAATGTATGAGGACTCTTAAACTTGATACTGCTTGGCTTTCTAAACCCATTCTCAAAATCTAAGGATCAGAGATTCTAATATTTTAATGGTAATTCAAAAATATTAATATGTGTATAAATTGCTAAGTATCAATTTACCAAGTCCTCCAAACGAGCAGGATGTGGCACAAGGTAAATTTTTTAAAGGAGCATGGTTTGGAATGTAAGTAAAAATAGCAATATACATATTTACCAACCCCTCGACATGAACAGGATGTGGCACAAGGTCAATTTCTTAAGCAGGTTTGAATTCAGTGTTTTCCTAGACTGGTTGCCTAACCAAGGTTAAAAGAGCCCATTCTGCCCTACTATTTACCCATAGCTGCAGAGATAATAGTTTGATGTATACTTTTTCCAAGGGTTTTAGTGCTATGTGAAATGTAACCAGCCTCATCTAGGATTTGAACTTGTGTTCATTTCCTACAACGATAACCATTACACCACGGGCAACACCAAAGAATATAAATTTCAAAGTATTAATTTTTTGAGGAATTTCAGTCATTTTAAAAATTAAGTAAATATTCATACAAGTTTTGTGGTAAAGCAATTGTTAATAAATTACTTAATGAAAAAAAAAGAAAATAACATTTTTTAATGCTTTTTACGCCATTAGAATTTTATTTCAAATCTATAATCCTGATTTAATACTTACATAAATTGCTGAGTGGACCTGGGAGTAATGGCAATTAAAGAGAACTCCACACTCCCCAGTCGGAACTTCACTATTAGATGTAGTTTAACATCATACCCAGAACACTTCGACCCTCAGCCACCACCTTCTAGCACATATATGATTAAAAGAGGGGTTTTCCATAAGGGCAATAGGGTTGGGACAATCATGTAGGTGCTAGGGTTTGACGTGACCAGCTGATTGATTGGAGAGGGCCTCTCTGACTGCCCGTCTAGATTAAGTAAGGCCCAAAGTGGAGTGTTGCATGTCATGGACTGCAGGATTCCATCCTTAAGCATCACAGATCGCCACCTGTCCTGGAAAATGAGACAAAATTTCCTGGTATTTTGAGATGAAAAAGAGATTACCTAATCTACGATAGAAGATCTGACTTTGTTAAAGTTAAAAAAATGAAAATGGCTTCTCAGGTAGTTGACTAAGTGTTAAGATTCTTGTGGCCATTTTTAGGCTGCAGGTGAAGCGCTTTACAGTGGACATCCCTTGTGGTATTAAGTTTGATCTGTCTTGAGTGGAATCCTATGAGCCTTGTGTTTCTCAGTGTTAAACAGAATCCTTGTTAGTTGGTCCGTTCATCAGTGTTAAGTACGAGCAACTGAACACCTTTCCATGACAGCATTTAAATAGTCAACTAACCACATATTCAAGTGTGTTGATTGGCCGGTTGAATCCACGCAGCCACGAAGAGTCAATGAATTTGAGATCTTCAGCAATCTTATATAATCAAAATATTTCAACACTAAGCCATTCCAGCATACTACAAAATTAAATTAATGCAAATAAATTGGATAAATGCCTGGACCTAGCTAGAGAACTAGAAAAAATTATAGAAAATGAAGGTGACGACCAATTGTTGTTAGCACCCTTGGAATAGTGCCAAAAGACCTGGAAAAAAAACTCAGGGAACTGGAGAAAGAATCAAGACCATCCAGACCATAGTATTGTTAAAATCATCTTGAATACATAGAAGAGTCCTGAAAACCCAAGGAGGTTTGTTGTCACTCAGACTTCAGTGAAATACCATCAGCTAACGCTGATGTGAAAAACTCAAAAGGAGTGAAAATAATATTAAAATTTTCAATTTCAGATGGTGGACAGGAGTTAATATTATAATCTAGCTTAAAAGCCACCCTATTGGGAGAGAATTAAGCTAGTTCCTGCAGAGGGTTCTTGATTAGGCCTTTGGCCAAACAACGACTCTTCATGCATTGAGTACATATTGAATTTTTTAAATTGAACAATATTTCTCAAACAACAGTTTTCATCAAAACAATACTATAATTTGTCTATTTGGAACTTTTTGCAAAGCTAAATGATAAAGAATATTTTTGATTTTCCCATTCAGAGTCAGTAGAAATAGCTATGCAATTGGCTACAATAAACTCCAGAAGAATTCAAATTAATCACAAACTTTAAGTATTGCATTAATATTTAAGCTTATCTTTTAATAGTT
>CM042137.1:10453560-10583560 GCA_023376005.1 Doryteuthis pealeii
CATTTTCTATAAATGTATCCAGCCTCTTTGCATCTCTGCACGAGCAGGATGCTACACAAGATCAATATTTTTTAGAAGAATTTAACAGATTTGAATTCAAGATGGTTGTTTTTATTTTTATTTCACAGCATATCAACCTTTTCAGGTCATCTACTGCTGAATCAAATCATTATTGATAGGTTATTTATAGTACCTACTGTTGCTTAAATGGTCACACATCTAAGTACTGAACAGGCTTCATTGCTACTTAACTTCAGTGATCAAGCAGGAACCGATGTTTGAATTCAGTTGGTTGGTTGGTTGGTTGGATTTTATGGCATATCAAACCCTTGGGTCATTTTGTACCAATGACGTTATTTGTTTTATTCATACTTGATGAGCACTCAGTTTGTTTCAAACACATTTTTTATTTAACCCATAAATGGGTCCCTAACAGGTACTACCACTCTGAGTCAGTGTGGACCTGGGAACAATGGTCATGAAGGGGTGCTCCACATTCACAAGACCTCCAGAACTGGAACCTCACAATCAGATAACATCATTTCCAGGACATGAAGACTCACAGGCATCACCTTCGAAGCACATATATGATAACATTTGAATTTAGAGTTTCCCTTCTCCTATATCAGTTGCCATACCAACCCCTCTACATGAGCAGGGTGTTACACAGGGTCAATTTCTTAAGCACAGCTTAACAGGTTTAAAATCAGAGTTTTATTCTCTTAGACCAGTTTCCATATCAAGATTAAAGAGCACAGTCAGCCCCACTATTTGTCATATAATACTTAAAAAAGGACAATAGAATTTAATCACTGATTACTCATTTCTCTTGTATCTTGTCTAGAAAACCCTTTCTTTACTTAAAATACCCATGTTTTCTTGAGAATTTCTCTATTAACTTAGATACACAAGTTACATTATCTTACCCATAGATTGAGGGAGGATAGTTGGATGTATGTGAGGTGCACTTTATATATTTACCAATCCTTCTGCATAAGTAGAATATGACACATGGTCAATTTCTTATGCAGCATTTAATAAGTTGAATTCAGAGTTTTCATTATGCTAGACTGGTTGGCTAACCTAAGTTAGAGCCTGGTCTACCCTACTATTTACCCATAGCTGGAGGGAGAATATTTGGATGCACACTTTTCTCAAGGGTATTAGTGCTATATGAACGGCAAACAGCCTCACCCAGGATTTGAACTTAGGTCGCCAGGTATGGTAACCATTACACCATGTGCCACTTTGATTTGTATCAGAGTTTAAAAGATTTCTCATAACATTTTATATAAAGAAAATAGAAGATATATTTAAAATACTATTCCTCGGTCCTTTTTTTCTCCCTTGAGCTTGGTCAAAAGAAATCTAAATAAATGCAAAATTGTTGATTTGCTTTGGGAGATCAGCAATGCAAATATGCAAATCTAGTTCATGTTCAGTGTTTTAAAAAAATCACGAGTTCAAACTAACAGCAAGAAATATATTTTAAATTCCAGTTCAAATCTCAGAAAATATCTTACTTTAAAAAATGAATTTATAAAAATAACCAGGTGTACCTCCTAAAAATTCTGTTTCTTTTCAAATTTTCAAGTTCATAACATAAATAATTTTAGGCTCCTGTGCATTCTGATTGATAATAAATATACACAAGGGAACAAATTCTTTATCGGTATATCTCTATCTTCACGCATACACAATCATGCGTGCAAAAATCAATATACCTATCGAGATAGATGTGTGTATTATAGGAATCATGGTCTATGTAAGCCATTACATGAATTGGGAAAACTATCTTAAAAAAAATAACACTGGTTATATTTATAAGCATACAGCTTCTCAAGCGAATAGAGGCCTTGGGAGTAGCAGTAGTTGAGGGTGTAGTTACACTTACTACACTGATTGATCAAATCTTTTTCCTGAACATCAACACGAAAAGATTATTTTAAGCCCTACCTTGTCTTGCTGTGCAACAGCAGCAGTAGCAACACGTTTTTAGCATAAATCCAAGACTCTTGAGAACTAGGGCAGATGTTAAGCTATTTTTACAGCTCAAGAAATAATAACCGAGCCTTCAAAGTATTAGAGGTTTATGAAAATCAAGAAATAGGTAATTAATACTCATGGGTCAGTTATAATTTCTGTTCACTGGAGAATGAAGAAATGAAATTGATTTATTTGAAATAATGTCTTCTTGGTTGTTATAGTCACATCATTTCAGCTGTTATGTTCTCCAGCAATTTACAACCAAGGTAAGTGGTTATCTATGGTAGAGTGGTTACTCATCTAAACTCTTTTCTATCAATAGTTGCGTAATGACAGTGACAAACCATTGTCAAAATGTCTGGTAGTGGGATACAGAGCAAGTGTATCCACACCTTTCCCAAATATACAAGTTTAAAGAGAATATCAATAGTCTGATCTGAAAGTCAAATTCAGTTTCTTTTTCATACAAACCCAATTGAATGAGTAGTATGTGGTACAAGGTCAAATTTTTTTATAAGTGGAGTTTAAGGTTAGAGCCCAGTCTGCCCTACTATTTACCTATACCAGGAGGAAGAATAGTTGGACTCCCACCTTTCACAATGCTATTAGCGCTATGTGAAATGCCACCGGCCTCATCCAGGATTTGAACAAGTGTTGCTGTGTCCATTTCCTATTATGATAACCATTATACCAGGGGAGCCTCCATTCAGTTTCCTGATTCCATTACACCACTCAAACCTCCAATATAAAAATATATTATATATATATATATATATATATATATATATATATATATATATATGTGTGTGTGTGTGTGTGTGTGTGTGTGTGTGTGTGTGTGTGTATGTAGGTTACATCTTTTACAGAATATACTGATACTACATTCCGATCCTAGTCACAGGTGGCAATATAAGCATTAATAATCCTATGCCAGTATATATATAAACTATAATGATATTATACATACATCTACCATATAATGAAATTATATACTTTTTTTAAAAATATCTCATGACATCCTACTTTTTACATAAAATCTTACTGAGAAAATATGCTTGATTTATTCATTCATTTTAGTGGCATGTCAACTACTCTAGGGTTATTTTATGCATAGAGGTTAGGGAACCCCATTCATTGTAGATTCATATTAACATTTATTGAGTAATTGATTTTTAACACTTTTATGAAGTGGTTCTACCACTCCGGGTCAGAATGGCCCTGGGAGATATGTCAATGAAGGGTTATTCCACACTACCCAGATCTCTAAAACTGGTGTCTCAGCATCAGATGCAATTTGGTGTCATAGCCTGAACACATCTCACCCCCCTCTGCAGAAAATGCAGTCAGTGTTGGTTAGTTTGTTGGTCCTTACGGCATGTCAACCCTTGTTGGGTTATTTTATGCTGAAGGTGTTTTGTTTTATTCTTTCTTGATGGGTAATAAAACTTTTAAAAAATAATAATATTAATATTTTTAACTTTTTTTTCTATTTAACCCATAGATGGGACCCTAACAGGTACTACCCCTCAGTGGTTAGAGTGGACCTGCAATGAAGGGGTACTCCACACTCCCCAAAGCTTCAAAATTAGAACTTCCCCATTAGATGCAGTTTAACGTCATACCCAGGACACAATGATCCGGAGCCACTACTTTCTAACACATATATGATAAAAATGGTTGGGGTTTGCCATAAGAGCAATAGGGTTGGGACAATCATATAAGTTCCAGGGCAGCCGATTGATTGAAAGAGGCTTCCCTGACTACCTGTCTAGCCTAAGTAAGGGCCAAAGTGGAGTATACGTGTCATGAACTGATCAGCTACCAGGAGTCCATCCTTAAGCATCACAGGTTACCAACCACAGCCATCAGTCCCATTGGAAGGGATTTTACCCCTCTCTAGAGGTGGAGTTGGTATATTCTAAGCCCTGTTGATAGGGCGAATTGAAAGAGGAAGAATTTTTTCATTTGTATTATAACTTCCTTAAAATTTCATTCCTCAAACAATGTCTTGTGGATATTTTGCAATTCAAAAAGTTACACAGACATATAAATGAGTCACTGTTACACAGCTTGGAGGAGGCGGCAGAAAATATCGGCCTCTATGTGAACTCCAGTAAAACAGAGTTCATGAGTTTCAAAAAGAAAGGAAACATCTCAACACTCAACGGCACGCCTCTCAAGCCTGTAGAACAATTCACGTACCTAGGTAGTAATATCTCATCCACAGAGAGAGATGTTAACACACGAATAGCAAAGGCATGGTCGGCCACAAACAAATTGTCAGTCATATGGAGGTCTGATCTCCCTGACAAGCTGAAGCGACAGTTCTTCCAAGCTGTGGTTATATCGGTGCTGCTATATGGCTGCACCACTTGGACCCTAACGAAGCGTCTTGAAAATAAGCTAGATGGAAGCTGCACAAGAATGCTACGTGCAGTCTTGAACAAATCGTGGAAGCAGCACCCCACGAAGAGACAGCTGTACGGTCACCTGCCCCACCTCTCTCAAACTATCCGAGTGAGACGGACAAGGCATGCAGGACACTGCTGGAGAAGCAAGGACGAGCTCATAAGCGACGTTCTCCTGTGGAAGCCAACACATGGACATGCAAGTGTGGGGCGCCCAGCAAGGACCTACATTGACCAGCTATGTGAGGATGCAATATGCTCAGCAGAGGACCTCCCAGGTGCAATGAGTGATAGGGAGGGTTGGCGAGAGATTGTCATGGATATCCGTGCTGCAAGCGCGACATGATGATGATGATAAATGAAGAATAAGTCAATAAATAAATGTTCTGTCAAACATGCAGTGATATTATAGACCAAGGCATAGGCAACCTTTTTCAGGAAGTGGGTCATATAGGACGTGCTTCATAATCAAGCGAGCTGCACTACTAAAGAAATTCAAGGTAATTTTACATGAAAGCGACCCCAACTATTTTCACAACAGAAGAGAGAGAGAATCATGAGTATCCATGCTGTCGGCATGACCTGATAATGATGATGCGTATCTGGTTCTACCCTTTGAACCAGCAAACAGGGTTCCAGACTTTAAGTTAATTGTGTATATAGATAAGTATAGACCAAATATTTAAAAAAAAAAAAAAACGTAAATTAATAGGAAGAGGAAAATATATCTTATATGCAGAAGAAAGATTTCAACAAGCTCTATTCAATGATATAATGTGTTTAAACTGGCTGTAAAAACTTACTGTGTAAAACAGACTATTCAACCATTTTCAATACAGAAGACCATATACGTAAGTATCTGCCTAAGAAATAGGAAAAAGTTGATTTTCTTTCTTTGGTAAAAATATTTTTTCTACAGATTTAGGCGGATATAATTAATTTCCATTTTTTTTTAAACAAGCACTTTTCAAAGAAATAGTTTTTCAGTCTTCCTAGAAAGATAAAAATACAATAACAATTTAAGCAATATCAATTGACTGAATTTGTATTTTTTTTTAAAATTTAATTAATTGGTTTTAAAAGTATGTCAATTCATCTGGGGTTATTTTATGCCAAGAGGTAAATTAGGATTTATTATGTTTTCTCTGAGGATTTTTCTTGATTTTGACTGTAAGTTGTCTGCAGTTGTTTGTTGCTAAATGGATTGGGAATCACTTTGAGGGATACATTTAAAGTTCAATTTTAACAAAATTAACATAATTCGGTAATACTACTCAAACCCAATCCAACTAAAAGAAGAATTTGCTGACACTCACCACCAAAACAGAAAAAAAAGAATTGGATAGTAGGAAACTAAACCAGCTTCCCATTTTCAACATCTGTGTGGATGAAGAGGGTGGTTAGTGGGAATAAGAAAAAGATCTATCAAAGAATTCCAATAGTCAACAGCCAGTGAACTAGAAATGGTGTCTTGATAAAAACAGTGAAGAGAAAGCAACAAGAAACCACTCCATTATCACTCCCAAGAACAATCAGGGTAATGCATAGTTTATAGATAAAGAAAGTTGTAGACGGCAATGATGGCCAACATGCTATGAACTGACTCAGCTAGATATTTTAAGTTTAATGGAGACTTAAAGTTTAGTAGATTGTGTTAGATTGGTAAGGTTGTTCTCTTCTAAAATCCAGGGCTTTTGTTTGCTTCAACCAAGGAAATAATGCACCTGACAATTGACTGAATAGAATTTTAATAGATTTTTGAATCTTTGAATAGAATCTAAAATACATTTAATTTTTGCTTGAATAAAATTTTTCAAATTTGAAAATATTTCTAATTCAATTTTTTGTTCTCCTCCAAGATGTCATTTTAGATAGAAAAAAGGAATGAAAAAAAAAGTTAGAATTTATGATGTTTGGTTAGGTTATTTTGTTTAATGGCATATCAACCTTTGTGGGTTATTTAATGTGAAACTTGTTTTTAAAGTGAATAGTTTGTAGGTAAATATTTTTCTTTGGTCTTGTTTTATCAATTGGTATAAATCATTTTTATTAACTTCATAAGTATTGATAAATTGGTAGAATTAATAAACTGGTAATCGACCCACAGCTACCATCTTGTAGCACATCTAATGAAAAGGGTTGGGTTTTTACCATAAGGGTTGGGTAATTTGAAACTTTTACTTTAGATCATTTTATCTATTTGTTATTTGTTTGTATGCAAGTTTATTATTTTATGTATTTTATATTTATATTAAAAGAGAAAGCAAATTTTACCTACATGAAATTATTTGGCAGACTTTTTAGGAGGCATACTTTGCATAATGGTTATCACCATTAAGAATTGGCAACTAATTGAAATCCTGTATGATGATGTTTGCATTTCACTTCAAACTGATGCCTTTAGGAAAGCATGGACCTATCTCTTCTCCTTCCAACTATGTGTAAATAATAGGGCAGACGGGGTTCTTTAACCTTATTTAGGCAACCAGTCTACGAGAAAGAAAATTCTTAACAAATTACCATATTTCCCAGCATCAAAGTCCCTGTTCTTTTTTCATAAATAATTATTTAAAATCCTTAGTCCTACAAACTGAAGGTTAATTTATTATATTACATAATTTTATCTATTTTCAGAATTATTGTTGTCAAAATCGAAGTACATTCTTAAGGACATGGGAAAATAGTAGGATACTAGGTTCTTTAGTCGGCTGAACTTGCACAAAGGTGTCAAAATTAGAGTGACCCAGAAAAAACAGTACCCACAAATTTTGTAATAAAACTGTTAATTTTAACTATGGGGGTTTAGGGTTAGTTTAATGGGAAAATGAATAAATAATTTGGGTTCTGTTTTTTCTGGGTAACCCTGTATACCGGTAACCAAGAAAAAACAGAACCCACTAATTTGGTAATAAAACTTAATTTTAACTATGGGGGTCTAGGGTTAGGATTAGGGTTAGGCTTAGGGGTTAGGGCTAGGGTTGGGGTTGGGGTTTAAGGTTAGTTTAATGGGAAAATAATTTGGGTTCAGTTTTTTCTGGGTCACTCTAATTTTGACACCTTTGTGCAATTTCAGCCCTTTAGCCATGGTTATGCAACCAATTTAGAAGAAGGAAAACTCTGAATTTAAACCAGCTTTACTCTGGTTAAAAATTGGCCTTGTGTTACATCCTGCTCATAGTGGAGGGGTTGGCTAAATACATATTTTGCAAAACATCTAGTTTTTCTCATATTCTTATAGCAATCACTCATCCCTTTATCAGCATACAAAAAAATGTTCAATCTTTAAGATTACAGACATGGCTCAAGGCTGACAATATCCGGTGTTGCATTGAACCTCTCTTTGTGCAATGCCAAGGAAAACTGAACTAACTCGACAGAGTATTCTTCTTTTTTTTTTATCTGTGGTGATTCCGTGATTATATGATGAAGTGACCAACACAATATGATTGTCATTGTGTGATGACAGAAAATTTGTATTCTTACTGCAAAATAGTCTGATCATTATAACAGCAATTGTTAAATGTGTTCTGATAAAATAAAGTATATCATAACACCAAAAGTTATTATATATATTGCTTTATTTCTTTTTCTCTAATAAGAAAAGAAACCATGTACACAATCACTGCACTCAATCCTTTCTGTTTAGGATATTTGTTTGAAACCTTATAGTTGCAAAAGTCAACATAACACAACATATAATACTCACTAACATCAATCTCGGCTTTCTTCACAATAAAGGAAAAAAAAGTTACCTTGACAATAACAACAAAAATGTCTCAAAGACCAGGGACAAGCTAGCAATGAATACCTGAACCTCCTCTTAAGGTACTATGTTCAGAGGGAAACACATAGGTAAATCAATAAGTCTGTAACTGTTATATACCCTATCTATTTATATTAATGGGTATGTCCCAATCATCCTCTTAAGGTACCATATTCAGAGGGACACATGTAGGTAAATCAATAAGTCTGTAACTGTTATATACCCTACCTATTTATATTAATGGGTATGTCCCAATCCTCCTCTTAAGATACCATATTCAGAGGGAAACACATAGGTAAATCAATAAGTCTGTAACTGTTATATACCCTACCTATTTATATTAATGGGTATGTCCCAATCCTCCTCTTAAGGTACCATATTCAGAGGGACACACGTAGGTAAATCAATAAGTCTGTAACTGTTATATACCCTACCTATGGATATTAATGGGTATGTCCCAATCCTCCTCTTAAGGTACCATATTCAGAGGGACACACATAGGTAAATCAATAAGTCTGTAACTGTTATATACCCTACCTAAGAACATTAATGTGTATATCCCAATCCTCATAAATATGGAAGTATTATACTGACTATGTAGACTGGTACCACTAACAGTGGTTTACCTTCTTTACCCACATGCTGTTGGTGAGTATTTTATCATGTTACTGTTAGAAAGATAACATTTCATTTCCGTTTGGTTATTTCTCATTTAGTAACCTTTATTAGGTTACAACAGTAATATAATGATTTTTTAAAATTATCTTAAACAAGAAATATTATTTGTTTGATTATAGATATTATTAATATATGAGTATGGGCTGAAAAGGCACTTACTCTTGTAGTGGACATTATGCATATATGAATTTACCCAACACCCCTACTCAAGCAGGATGCAACACATGGTCAATTTTTAAGCAGAGTTTCATGGGTCTGAATTCTGAGTTTTTTCTTTAAGACCAGTTGCCATACCACAGTTAAAGAGCCCAGTTTGCCCTACTATTTACACATAGCTGGAGAGCGAATAATTGTATAAAGACCTTTCACAAGGATACTAGCACTATGTTAAATGCAAACAGACTCTTCCAGTATTTTAATTCTGTTCATTGTGTCTATTACCTACAACTCTAAACATTACACCACAAACACCTGATATATGTTGAGAAATTTTCTGTTATAAAGTGTGTGTTAAAAGCCCACTTCTATTTACAAACTCGCCGAGAACATTGTGATCAAACTCTTGGCCAATCACTGGCAGTACTCTGCTGCTCATACAATACTTAACCAGACAGTACTGGCCATAACTACCTTGCCTTTTGTGGACGACGGACATAGGATTAAATCACTGGACCTTTAACAATATGCAGAATAGGACTTATACACAGGATATGACTTATTCGCTTACCAAAGGATTCCATAATTCAGGACTTACTTACTTCAAGCCCTTTTTAACTGGCCAAGGATGGCATTTAAAAACTTAACAACTCATATAGATCAAACATTATACAGTGAGAATTTAAGATGAAAATTCAGTGAATATCTACATTATCAAGCTATGGACTCTATTGATACACACTTGTATATTGATACACTACTTAGCGAAAAGATGGTCGCTTCCAATAACAAATATCAAGATGCAATTATTTACTAAGCATTGCTTAGTTCTGGTACAAGGGAGGAAGTATGAGTCACCCTGTGAGACTTGAACTCACAAGTGATAATTTGCCAGTTTGCTAGCTTGTTAACCATTACACCACCAGAGGCGCTCAAATGTATGCCAAATTAGGTGACTCACTATGTCTTCTTCCCTATCTTTCTATCTGCTTCTTCCTCCAACTTTTTTATCCATTTATTAAGGTTAACAGTTTTTTTATTGCATCTCACCAACATTCACATTTGACATTCACTTGATCATCACCTGAATCCTGATGACGTACACATTGAATGATTGGAAAGATTACTTTATATACGAGAATTGGAAGAAAATTCTATAGGCTGACCAAGATACTCTCATAGAATGTTTGTTGGTTGGTGTTAAGTGGTATATCAACCCTTATGGATTATTTAATTCCAAATCTTATTTTTTCTGTCAGGTTATGGATTTATTGCTCTCCATGTAGTGAATATTGAATCCATTGATTAGAGATTACAAGGCTCGACTGAAAAATTCATTGGCTAACCAAGATAGTCTCATCAAATGTTGTTTGGTGTTTAATGGCATATCAACCCTTGTGGGTTATTTAATGCCAAATATTTTTTTAAAATTTATTTTTATCAGGTTATAGACTTATTGCTATACATGTAAATATGAATCCCATAGATTAAAGATTACAAGTGTTAACTGAAAAGTTCATAAGCTAACCAAGGTACTTTCATGGAATAAAACCAAATGAGGTTTATTTTTCAATATAGTCCCTTTTGCAGTTAACACGCTTCTACCGTTGATGTTGTAGTGCTTGGATCCCATTGGTAAAAAGAAAAGACAACAGCAGTGATCATACAAACTTTTCAGCCCATACTTGTATATTAAAAATATCTGTAATACAGGGTCTAGCAGAATGATCTACCAGACTCAAAATTGCCACCATACAAGTACTAATGGTTTGGTTTAATGGCATATCAATGCTGTGGGTTATTTAATGCCAACTCTTTCAAATATGTAAAATATACAATATGATATAAAATAATATAACATATCTAACATAACATAACATAATATATATATATATATATATATATATATATATATATATATATAACGTTCACAAAAAAAAAATATATATAATCAAAAATTAAGTTACAAAAACACACACAACCTATCAAATATCGGACATATTCTGCCAAAATAATAATTCAATGCCTGAAGAAGATAACAGATCTGAAACACTTGTCGCATATGTAAGTTAAAATTTAAAAAAAAAAAATCCTTTTTGCAAACCTTTTTTATAAAATATCTATTTTTCTCCCGTTGGACCCATAACAACTCTATATATATATATATATATATATATATATATATATATATATATATATATATATGGGCTGGATTTAGTAGGTGTGAATTTAATTTTATATAAAATTATAGAGCCAGTTTCTTCCTCCTTAGAGACAAAGGAATTACATGTGCTTCTGCATATAAACTTTCTACTGGGGATGTTCTAAAGACTCCCAGTGCTAATCTCAAATCCTGATGGTGTGGTACTAATAGTAGTCAGTGGGTGGGAGGTATGTCTTTGAGTAATAGTAGCCATGCCATTTCAGTTGCCATCTTGGTATGGAATGATTGGAAATATTGGTTGGCTCATTCGCCAGATCCATCCCTTCGTGATTACTTCCTCTGGAGATGCCTGAAGGCTTAAATCTTTGAATATAGGCCACAGACATCAGATGAACTGAAAGATTTTAGTTGTCATGAAATAAAAGCAATACCAGAGGCAATGACTAGAGGAATACTGCAAAACTTCAGGGTGAAGCTTCAGGAGTGTATAATTTGTGAGGGCAAGCATTTTAACAATATAATCTTTAAAATGAAGAAGATATAGTAATAACAAAAGAAAATGACAAATAATCCACCAGGATTCTGTCATTAAGCATCATGAGTCATCACTCATGGCCAACAAGTGGCCCTATTGGGGTGGGGGAGGAGATTGTTCCACTCTGCAGAGTGTATTCTTCTGCCCATTTCTTATGAGTTTCATCACCTCAGGTAAATAATGAACCATTCCGTTTTTATTATAAAGAAAGAAGGGGAAAAAGGACATGCTAAACAGAAAAATATAATGAGAAAGAAAGAAAGAAAAAAAGAGAAAGGTGTGAGCCTACCAAAGTGATAACGCTAATCTGTTTCAATTGAACATAATGGAAATATGCAAAGAAGCTTATAATCCTCAAGTCATGCTGAAAGCGCAGATTCCCATGACTCTCTCTCACTTGTCCCTATAGATCATCACTCCTGGCAAGTCCCTAACACAGCATCCAGTGTCCACACCTAACTGCTGTAAGTTTTTGCTAGTCAACCAACACTAGTGTGTTCATGTGTGGGTGTCCACAGGAGAATATCACTAATGAGTTCATCCTTAATTCTCTAGCATGTCTTGGTTGTCTTACTTTAATGGTTTGTGTGATAGGGTCAAGTGGCCTTACAGTTCCATTTTTTTGGTGGGCTGCTTATAGGATTTGCTAAAAACAGTATGCTGCATCCTTCTGTAGTTCCCATCTAGCATTTTTTCCTATCATTTTCGAAAAAGCCAAGTGGTACAGCCATACAGTAGTACTGATATAGCTACAGCAGGGAAGAATTCCCATTTTATCTTATCAGAGAGATCAGATTTTCATATGATCGATTATCTGTCAGTAGCAGTCTATGCCTTTCCTAAGCATATATTGACATGGCTTTCTATAGATTAAATATTGCTACCTAGGTATGTGAACTGGTCTACTAATTTCAGAGGTTTGCTATTTAATGTGGATATGGCTCCATTTGGTTAAAACACATTAACTCTGTTTTATCTGAGTTCACATAGAGGCCAATGCTCCAGTCTATACAGCAGAGATTCGGCTTGGGCAGGTGCATTTGTGAGAAGTGCTAAAGTGCTAGATAATCTGTGTAGTCTGCATCAGTAATAGTTTCTGTAGGATGTTGTCTGCTTCTTGCCTTTTTTTAGTGTGAAACCTTTTTCTTTCATTAGATCCAATGAAGTTTTCTCATAGAAAAGTTAAATTTTGAATAGGACCTATATTGCCATGGAGGCACCTGCTGTAATGGTTATCATCATAGTAAATTGAAATGCCTGGATGAGGCTGTTTGCATTTCACATAGTGTTAATACCCTTGGGAAAGGTATGAATCCAACTATTCACCATCAGCTATGGGTAAATAGAGCAGAGTGAGCTCTTTAACCTTGGTTAGGCGACCAGTCTAGGAAAAGGAAAACAATCTGAACTCCACTTAAAAAATTGACCTTGTGTCACATCCTACTTATGTGGGGATATAGGTAATTATACATATTTTTAAAAAAGGAGACATGGTGTAATGGTTATCATCATAGAAACAAGACTGCTACACAAGTTTAAATCCTGAATGAGATTGTTTGCATTTCACATTGCATTAGGCAACCAATCTAGGAAAAAGAAAACTTTGAATTCAAACCTCTTAAATTCTGCTTAAGAACTTGACCTTGTGTCACTTCCTGTTCATGTGGAGGGGTTGGTAAATACGTATATATTTTATTTACATTCCAAACGTTAGAGATCATTTTGTCGGACTCTGTGTCACTTCATTTTTAGGGTACACCTTACACTTTTCAAGTGAACAATATATTTTAAAAATGATTATCTTTTTCTAATTTCCATGTGTATGTTTTATTATTATTATTTATTCATCCTTCAGGTGATGCTCATTTTCCAGTCAAACAAACTTTCTCCACAGGTAAATACGGGTTTGTTCAATGCCTTTTAATTTGTTGGTATTCCTTATGTATTTTCATCAGATTAGGATCCAAATATAGATTTGAGATTACACAGTGGAAGAATAATTATATTTGATTATATACTCAGCTTTCTACAAATCATAAAAGATTATCAAATAACTATGTTTCTCAAAGACAAATTTTAAAACAGAATTCTGTTAAAAATACTCTGTAGGCATTAGAAGGAGAGAATAAAAAGAAAAAGGTTTAGCAATATCATTTGAGTTTGCAAATATTACTTGACAATATTATTTATCTGTTTATCAATACAGATATAATCAATAAATGGTTAAGTTTTGTGAGGAACATTTGGTAGAGATAAAAAAAGATATCCAGCTTTATCAGCATTTCCTTGACTGGGATTGATCCTGAGTCTATGTTGCATAGTCCTTATTCTTATTCTTCTGATACTTATCTTCTTGTATCTTTTAATAACTTCTATTTCTGCTATTTTTTCTGCTGGGCTGAATCCTCTGATCTTCTGGTCTTCTTGGGTTGACTTGGGTTTATCTTGGGGTTGTCTTAGTCTTTGTATCCACTTCTGTTAGTTCTCATCTTAATGAACACAAATTTCAACATCTTTATTTTCCTCAAGTTCCCGCTTCAACTGTACAGATGGAGAAATAGCCATTTTTCAAATCAATTCCCTATTGCAACTGGAACTACTTTGATTAACTCTATTCTCGCAGGGTTGGGTAGTCACATGACTAAACTACCCAATACTAGAACTGGTAATAGGTCAACCAAAGGTCAGGTCTTGCCAATCATAGTGACATGAACACCTGCTTGTTCTCAGGTGAATGCTGTACTGATAGAGCTAAACTGCCCCATCTACCTTACACTCACTAGACTAGTATTTGTTATTACTAAGAGAAATACAAATCTGGTTTATTGTTTGATGTAGCACATGTCAATAAATCAAATCTGTTTGTTGTGAATAATAATCATCATCAAGTTGTGCAGACAGCACATATCTCCGTGATTTTTCCTTGCCACTCATTCCTATTGGTTATCGCCCCTGGCAGGTCTTCTGCACAGCATCCAGTATCCATGCAGAGCTGACCAATCCACACAAGTGTGTTTATGTGCTGGTGCATATAGGATGACACATGATCTTGTCCTAGCATGTCTTGTTAGTTTTCCCTGGATGCTTTGTGTGATAGGAGACAAGTCGTTATCCAGTTGCTCTTTTGTGAAGTGCTGCTATTTCCAGAATTTGTTTAAGACAGCACACAGATAGACTCCCTCACTATCTGGTTGATATTGACTATAGGCCACTCCACTGATTTTACTAGTTTTTTTGATTGAATAAATAGAAAAAAGACAAAATGGCTGATTAATATTTAAACCAATCACCACACAATACCCATATCCTTAATAAAGTTGACACACCTAACAGAATAACATTTAAAATTAAGTACCTACTGAGCAATGACTCTAAATCAGGCTTATAATCTGGAGGAGCATGGTGTAATGGTTAGGGTCATAGGAAATAGACACTATGACCAGAGTTCAACTCTTGGATGAGGCTGTTTGTATTTCACATAGTGTTAATAGGATTGGGAAAGGTATGCATCCAACTATTCTCCCTCCAACTATGAGTAATGATATGGTAGACAGGGCTCTTTAATCTTGGTTAGGCAACCAATATAGGGGAAGGAAAACTTCCAAAGTTGAATCATTGCTATGCTTAGATAGACAAAGTATTGACACTTGCAGCGTAGTGAGAGCAGTCTGCCCCACTGGATTACAAGGAAGACTTAAAGAAGGCTGGAGAATAAAACAATCAAAATGTTGTGCATGTATATTTCACAATAAAGTTGTATAGTTCTGATGCAGTTTTATTCTCCAAGTGTATTGTTAAAGTTTAAGTAGGGCAGCAAAACAGCAGCATTGACATGGCTACAGCTTGGAAGAATTCTCGTTGGATATCTTCAAATTTATATTCAAGTATACTCAGACATTAAAAATGTTTCAGAAGATGAATATATTTATGAATATTATATATATATATATATATATATATATATATATATATATTATCAATATTTATTATATATTTATAAATATTAGTAAATTCAATTAAAGGTCTGTCTGCCAATTTACAATAAAAAATAATGTAGATTTTTTTTTTTTTTTCAAATCAAAACTTTGAATAGATTTATGGAAATGCTAAATATTGCCAATATTAAAGATTGTAAAGAAATTTTTACATCTTTGAGACTAATGCTTTTTGTATTAGCAATAAAAATAGGAAAATGATTTGTGGCTGGTTGTAGCACACATCAAACAATTTGTCGGTTTTAGGGAATAATTCTATTTTATGTTTGAATCTATTTAATTTTTACACTTGTGTTAATGTTACTTTTGGGAGTATCAGCATTCTTCAGAGATGAGTTTATACAAAAATACAAAAAATAAATAAATAAAATAACTGCAGATGAATGGCAAAATAATCTGTTCTATAAAGTTCTTTCTATCTATACAGAGAAAGTTAAAAAAGTGTTGTTTTTTTTATCTTGCTCCCTCATATACATGTATGGATGTATTTGTCTATGTATATACACAAAGAGAGAATTGGATAAGAAATTATTTGAAAGATTGAAAAAGTAAATCAGAGTGAAACAAGATAATGAAAGAGAATGTCTATATGAGAGAGAGAGAGGTAGTGCGTGTAATGGTTAAAGTCATGGGAAATGGACTTGTCACCCGAGTTCAAATCCTGGACGTGGCAATTGCATTTCATTTAGCGCTAATATCCTTGGGAAAGGTATAAATCCTACTCTCCCTCCAGCTATGGGTAAATAGTAGGGCAGACCGGGCTCTTTAACCTTGGTGAGGCAATCGTCTAGGAGAAGGAAAACTCTGAATTCAAACATGCTGAACTCCGCTTAAGAAATTGACCTTGTGTTGCATCCTGCTCGTGTGGAGGGATTGGTAAATACATATATGAGAGAGAGAGAAAATCGTTGTGCCAAGATTTTAATAAAAAGAATAATGTACATAGTGAGGGTGCTGAAAAGTTCTTGTTCTAACCAGAAAATGAATGACAGTGAGCCACAAAACCTATATGCTATTACACATATTCATTCTCAAGTTGAACACATTTGGCACATTTTATCTGAAGTTAATTTAACTCCCAAAATAACCACCCACAAACAAACAAACAAAAAAAAATCAGTAAAACTAAAAAAAAGTAATCTTGGTTGAGCCAAAAAATTTTCAGCTTCCCCTCATGAATTAAATTGAGGGAGTCCAAAGGAACGAGTAAAGAGAAGTGAGATTAGATTAAAAAAAAAAGGACTAAAATAAGTGAGGGTTAGTTTGTAAATGAGATACAACAAATTTATTTATTTATTGAGAGAGAGAGTTTTGGTAAAGTAAGAGAGAATATATATATATATATATATATATATATATATATATATATATGCACACTATCAGTGATAATGAGCACTCTTTATAGATATAGCAAGCTACATTGTTATATATATATATATATATATATATATATTAATATCGATGCACATACACACATATATTGTGGTCATTATGTTTGTCATGCAAACCATTAAGAGTGATGAATGTTTCATTATTTTGCAAAACAAAAATAGCCTTAATAAATATTTACTTACAAACATACACAGTTTCTTTCTCACTGTTTTCTATATACAATGAACAATGTAAGTTTTTCTGTATATTTTTTGTTTCTCTGTTTATAACTAAATCCATTAAAGCAGGCATATATATATATATATATATATATATATATATATATACATACACACACACAATTATGAAGACATGTTGCTTATTGATGATATTGCAGTTGTGGGCCATAATCAGTAGGAAGCCTTGCAAGGATTTTAGAATGACCATATGTTTAATGAATACAAAACAGTGGCACAACATGTCATCGCTATTAACAACTATGAACTCAATACTGTCCATCAAATACACTGATTATACCATCAATGTAAACCTTTCCTTAATCATCAAGATTGCAATTAACAACATGTGCGGACAAATCAGGAAATGATGTTCAAGATAAGATGGCAGTGTATAATGCCTGCATCATCACCTCATTCTTATATAGCAGTAAGACATGGGCAATATATGCTGGACAGAAAAGAAGACAATATGTTCAATCTGTAAAATATCTGAGGTGCCACTTTTATAATGGACACAATTGGATGAGAAGGTTAGCATTTCACATAGTGCTAATACCCACCAGAAAGTGCAGCAGACTTGGCTCTTTAACTTTAGTATAGAAACCAGTCTAGGAGAAGGAAAACTCTGAATTCAAACCTGTTAAACATGACTGAAAAAATGACCTTGTGTAGTATCATCCTCGTATGGAGAGGTTGGGTAAATATATAAAGTATCTGATGCATGTATTTACAAATCCCCTACACCTGGAGCAGGATGTAACACAGGGTTGATTTATACAAGAGGCACAGCTAGTTTGAATTCAGGCTTTTCCTGTAGTGTATTGAACAGTGGAATAGCATCTATACTTTATAGCTCTTGGTCATTTCATTCTTGGTCAGACAGAAAACTTTTCAGCATCACTATATATATATATATATATATATATATATAACTGATGAAAATCATTGGTATACACAGATACCTGTGGGTAGAAATAGATCTATAACCAGAAAATGGCTGATTTTTAAGCCTTTTTCATTACCAAATATATGAGTGTCGGCTGAAAAGATCATTGGTTGACCAAGATACTCTCATGCAATGTGACCAAATGCTTCTTCCATAAGTGTTGAAGTGCTTGGACCCCATTAGTCAAAAAAAGTCATCAACAAATGATATGATGTCATCATATGAACTTTTCAGCCACACTTGTGTGTGTGTGTGTGTATATATATATATATATATATATATATATATATATATATATATATATATATTGTCTGATGATCGTGTCAGAATTCAAGAGTTCACAATTTGCATAATTTAGGTTTGTTCCTACTCTACCATAACAGTATCAAACAATTTTCTATGCAAAGACATTTCCTATTAGAGTTTCTTTCATTTGTTTATTCTTTTATTATATATATATATATATAGAGAGAGAGAGTTACACCTACCCATATATACATTCACATATACAAATAATGTTTCCCTTTCTGTCAAATCTTATAAAACATGCAAACATTCCAGTCATGTAATTTTCTATTAAATATGCATATTTCTGTCAACGAAATAAATTAAGTGAATAAAGTTTTGGTAATTAACTCAAAACTTTTAACAAATATTGGCATAAACATTCTTAAGCATTAGCAAATATTTTCCTTTGCAATAACCAAGATAAAATGATACCTTATATATGAAGAAGTCATCACATGTAATGATTATATGTAATGATTATATGTAATGATTATAGTCATAAGAAATGGACATATTGACCCAACTTTAAATCTGAGATGAGGCTGCTTGCATTTACATATAGCACCAATACCCTTGGGAAAAGTATGAATGCTATAATTCTCCCTCCAGCCATTGCGAAATTAGTAGTGCATACTAGCCTCTTTAACTTTGATATGACAACTGGTCTAGGAGAAAGAAAACTCTAAATTCAAATTTGTTAAACTCTGCTTAAAAATTGACCTTGTGTCGTATCCAGCTTATGCAGAAGGGTGGTGTGTATGTGTATTTATAGTAAAGTTGGCGAGGTGGCCTATTGTCAGTATCAGCAGAACAGCTAGGGAGTATATCCTCTTTTCATTACTGATAGACCAGGAAGATTTTTTTAATGAGGCTGAGTGCCACACCTACCATTAGATTTCAGATGTTTTATCACACAGATCAGATTACCCAAGATGTGCTGGGTTGGCAGGGATCAGTAACAAACCTGAAATCTTGCATTTCCTAGGCAAATGGTCTACCAACTGAGCTAAGCCAGCCCCTTATACATACACACATTATATATATATATATATATATATATATATATATACTAGACAAAACATGACCCATTGGGTTACCCATTATGCTCTAGGTAGATAACTGGGATTAGGGAAAAGAGTGTTTGCAAAGTGAATTAAATTTATATTTAAAAAATACATCCGGAGAGTTAAAAATAATATCAAAATCATTTTGTAAGATTCCTAAGAAAGGTAATATTTGACTTAACTTAAATTGAAATGGATCATGGAATTTTATTAACCGAAGGGCTGTGGCTATTGCTGAATCTTAACATACAAATAAAATGAGAAGTTAAATGTCCCTCTCACAATCACTCTCCCATCTCTCACTTTACACAGAGAAACTAACATATATAATGAGGAGGTAATCAAGATATACATAGGGAGGTGGAACGTGACTGGCAGAATGTGAAGTTAGAGATGGGTAAGTTTTTAACTTAATTGTAAATTACGACTAATTTGAATCCATTAGAATGAAATTTCTTCAAACTTTACTCGATCATAAAAACAAGGAATATTTTAGTATAGATTTTGTGTCATTAAACTAAAAAAAAAAAGCCTTTAGCAAATAATCATTGATTTACTCAGCATTAGTATTATATATATATATATATATATATATATATATATATATATATATATGTGTGTGTGTGTGTGTGTGTGTGTGTGTGTGTAGAGATAAATCAGATATTTTTACACATACCAATATACATAAGGAAAGAAGCCTGAAAGAAACTGATAAATACTTTTGGCAGAGTTTATGCCAATTCACAAATTCATCGCAAAGTGATGAAATGAGCCAAAATATCTGAATGGAAAGGTTAGCCATTCCAAAATAAAACGACTGACCTCATTCATTCCATCATTTTAATCTTCGTCTGATAACGAGCTATTTGCTTCAGTTGATCAAACATATTAGAAGACAAACAATTCAGCTTGCACAATTCAACGTTTGCTTTATTTAACTGATATTTTCTGCATCACTTCAACTTGAATGGCACTAAGATTTAAAGGTTGGTTTGGTCAAAACCAAAGAAGACTCAATCTACTGTATTATATTAAGTAGAGACTGCCAACTCGCTAATTTATATAAACAAACACTTCTGTCAGCCATTATTAATTTTTGATGAATATTTCTTTTACTTTCACTTTCATAGCTCTTAGACAGGCTTCCCGAGGTAAAACGAACGTGAATTCGTGTCTTGCCTAGAGCTTATTCTTCATTTCTGATTCACATTGCTTACTAATAATCATAGAATCAAAGTTTTAATAGTCATTTAATTAGTTTGGCACAAGGCTACAAGTGCTCCATAGTCCTTTTCTTAGATTTCTTCTGTCTTATCACATTACTGCCTCTTCTTCAGGATGGGGGTTCTTAATATTAGGCCAGACGTCGCTCTGGTTCTGAATATATCAAAACTGTCAGGAGTTCCGGGTGTGGACTTGATTTCTGGGTCTCGAGAATAGCACTGGTTGACACAGGTTGATAGTTGTCAAACAAAAAGGCTAAAGGTTGTATTTTTGTAGCTCCACTTCTCAAATGTGATATGAAGCCCATATTGAAAGATGGGTTCTCATTAGCTGACCAATCAGGTAGTTAGAACTTCTTCTATAAAAAAAAAAAACGGTCTGAGCTGTTGGTTGGACAAGATAAGAAAGGTCAGACAGAGAACCAGTCAAATGGGGAGAGCCAGGTTCAGTCAGAAGAACCATGAGACTTCAAACAGCTGGAATAAGAAATCTTTGCCACTTGAAGAAATAGACCTTGCCTCCAAGAAGAACTAATCAGCACAGAACAAAAACACCAGACAAGTTCCTTGCCAAGTCTTTTCTCTCCAGCCTTTCTATTATATAAAGTAATAAAACCATTATTTTTGTTAACAGTATGTTGTCTTGTTCTTAGAATCGCCAATAACTATGGTAGCTCATTTCCACTAACCTCCCAATCAGTCAGAAAGAGGCTCCAAAAAAGTTGCATTAGTCTGTATGGTGAGTTTGGTAACCACTGAGGTGTTCCAAATGAAAGTAGATGCAATAAGAAACTAACAGTAGGAAGAAATAAAAATATGATTCAAAATTGAAAAGTTTTTTTTACAATGATTCAATCTTTCAGTATTTCTTTCATTTTAATTTCAGTTGTTTTTTATCACAATTACATCTCCCCTCAGCAATTAATTAACAACAGTAATTGGAAATAAAGAATAAACTCTAAGGAAAACTAAAACTTTCACCCACTCTTTACCTTTGGAAGACAGTCTTACCATGACAGCTGTTGTACCTTTTAAGCTACAAGGTTGCAAACTTTAACTATTTATGGCATGACATTTGATGATATTGTTTTTTTTACATACACAGCTGGAGAAGTAAGGATGAATACATGTTTTTTTCCTGCGGATACCTACACTTGGACACACTCGAGGGGGACCAACCAGCAAAGAGTTGTGTGGATACTGGATGCTGTGAAGGTGAGTTGCCAGGAATGATGACAGATAGGAACAGGTGGTGAGAGAATGTCATGGAATCCATGCTGTCAGTATAACATGATGATGAATAGAAATATCAATAGTAGTAACATCTTCATTTTCTTATGAGATAAAGCAGTATCAATTATAAAATGCTAATTAGAATCCTTCTCTCCCTCTTAAATAGAAGAATCAATATCATCATGGACTATGAAATCCTAATTAGAAACTTTCACTCCTTCTTAAATAGAAGCATCAATACCATCATGGACAGCTGTTAAATATAAAGTACTAATTAAAATCATTCACTCCTACCTCAATTATTGTTATATATATATATATATTTTGACCAGTATTTTTCCTATCTTAATTTCAGTTGTCTTTCATCACAAGTCATTGGCCAAGATAAAATTATTGATACACACATTTCTATTGTTTATTTCTTTAATTTCCACACAAAACCTGATGGCTGGATGTTTTTCGATCATAATATATGAGGGCCAATAATTCCCAATCCTGAATCTCCCATAAATTTGTCAGAAGAAAATCATATCAGAGGGACCTAATTCTATAACACTGTGACCAGTATACAGTATCCCATAATGCAGTGCCCTTCAGTGAGAAGATGAAGAGAGTTAAAAGAAAGAAGAAATAAAAAAATGCCACGAGAGAGGAAAACAAAAACCTGTTGTCATCCAAAAGATTTAGGTTATAGCAACAGATGCTAAGTCACAAATATCTATTAATAATGGAGATTCAGTTTCTTTCTTTCTGCAACTGAAACTATGTCACATTTTTCAAAAATCGTCAATACATAGAATAAAGAATAATCAGTTTTAAAAATTATTTCTTACTCTCATCCTTTTTTCAGTAACAAGATATTAAGTAAAAATTATACAAATAAAAAAATACCCACGATTTTGTGTAAAATTTATGTGTAAAATATTCAAAATAATTATTTAATTAATAATTAATAGATGCATGCAACATTTTATTTGAGGGTGACAAAACTAAGCTTCCATTTCAAATTGTTTTATTTTTTTACTCCTTTAATAAATTTGATGATTTTATTACTTTATGATACAAATCCTCTGATATTGAATTTTTACAACCCCCACTGCTCAGGCAATATCTTAAAAAAAAATTAATTTTACACTGCCCGGAGGCCTTTTTTTTGTTACTAGTATACAGAAGAAAAAGAAAGAAAATCACAATGACAATGGAATTTGAATACACCAGCAAATAGATTTGTTTGGTTGGATTTTACGGCATGTCATCCCTTGTTGGGTTATTTTATACCAAAGATGTTCTTGTAGGGTATTCTATTTTTTTTTTTTTTAAATTTTTAAACTCATCTTTTAATCTATTTAACCCCTAGATTGGATCCTAACAGGTACTACCACTCCGGGTTTAAGTGGACCAGGGAGTAATGGCAATGAATGGGTACTCCCTCTCCCAAAGCTCCAGAACTGGAACTTCATCACTCGATGCAGTTTAGGATCATACCCAGCCACTGCCTTCTAACAGATATAAAAAGGGTTGGGGTTTACCATAAAGGCAATAAGGTCTGGACATATAAGTGTTAAGGCTTGATGTGATCGGCTAATTGATCAGAGGGAGTTTCCAGCCGTCCATGTAGTCTAAGTAAGGGTCAAAGTGGAGTGTTGCAAATCATGGACTGGTCAACCACTAAGATTCTGTCCTTAAGCATTACAGGTTGCCCTCTTGGAGTGGGGGGGATTTTTACCCTTCTGCAGAGATGCAGTTGGTGTATTCTACTATCTCAGCCAACAGGGCAGCAAATAGATTTGTTTTTTTTTTTGTTTAATGACATATCAACCTTCATGGGTTATTTAATGCTTAAGCCTTCCTTGTAGATTATGGTCAAGTTAACCTGAACGCAGTCCGTTATCATCCTGCAACACCCTTTGGTTAAAAATAAGACTGTCCAAATCATCTAAGAGGCAATGCAAAAATATAAATCAAGATTATCTGGTGTTACTTATCTGCCAATTTATTTCTTATGAGTGTCGTCATAACCACATAATCACCTCAGCTAAATAATGGACCATTCCATTTTTATTATAAAGAAAGAACATGCTACACAAAAATTATAAGAAAGAAAGAAAGCGAGTAGGAGAAAGCTTGAGGGAAGGTGTGAGAATGTGAAAACAATAATACTAATTTGTTTCAATTGATGATGAAAAGAAGGAAAGAAAGAAAAAACAATTGAGAGAGAAAGTTAAATCAAGATTATTATACATTTTACATATTGAACTATGTGACAATAGCTGTTAAGTAAACATATCAAATGTTGTAATAATTAGATTATCATACTGTGGTATATGCACAGGTCCTGCTAGTTAATATTAATATGAATATTCATTATATGTAAAAAGTTCCAACCCATTTTATGGAACTTTGTCAGAATGTAAACACTCCATAAATGGTAAGATGTTACCGATTGGGTTAAATAATTCTGTAGCAGCTGATTCAAAATATAAACTCGCAATATGATTTCCCGTGGGAATAGAATATATTTTATTATCTTTCAATTTGAGCTGGATGCTTCTTACTTCTATCAGCTTTTAGCATTATGAAAGTAAAAGAAAATTTGCATTCTACAAACAAATACTATAATTATTTTTTTACATATCACAATAAATATATGGCTTTGTTCTGGACTTAAATTTGTATAAACATAAAATAAGTTAACCCTTAGAACCCAAGAGGCTGATATTTATGCCACTAAGTATACATACATATATTTGTGTACATATACTCATCTTGTGGATGAGGTAGTAGATATTTTCTGACCTCCCACCAGGGCAGATGAATATAAAAACTTATGGGGACACATGTGGGTAATTCCATGTCAAATCATTCAGAAAAAGTAAAATCATCACCCACCCTTTTCAATCTTTCTGAAATTTTGTCCATTTTAACATTAGACAATCCCCAAAATTTGAGCTTCTAATTCCAAAAATTGGTGGAATTATGTCGATTTTAACTCTCCGAATTTGGCAGGGTTCGTGAAAAATGGTGACTCATTGTAATCTTTTTTTGTCTGTAAAATGTGTTCTAGAGCTTCCCTACTACTAAAAATTGGTTTATAAAAGCATTTTGACCCTGAAAATCCAAAAATGCTACTACAAATGTTCTAAAGTCAACCAATTTTAAGTTATTGATGATTTATATACATAGCAAGATCAATATCCTGATGTGGCACTGCATCTATGGCCAAAATCTTTTTCTATTATTATTTTACATATATTGAACGTTATTTATACCAAAAGATAGTTTGATTTTTCAAAGTTCATGCAGTGACCAGTATAAAAATTGCATGATTCCCTTCAGCATTCCCCTTTTGGGGAGCCTCGGGCACTGAGCAATAAACTCAGCATTGCCCCTTTAATATAGGGAGCAGGTGTTGCTTAGGAGGATGCCCCCCCTCTGGATTCATAGTATTAATTATATCTCCTATTGCTCCAGTAGCCAACACCATGGAACACAGGTAAGTATATAGTGGTTGAGGTAGTAACTAATTTCCCTATTCATCCAATGAATTATAACAAAAATATTATCAGTTCAAGCTGTATATTCGCAGGTGTCTGTGGTGTAATGGTTATTGTTGTAAGAAATGGACATGTGTGATGAGTTCAAATGGTGGATGAGGCAGTTTGCATTTCACATCATGCTAATACCCTTGGAAAAGGCATGAATCCAACTATTCCCCCTTTGTCTGAAGCTAATATTATAGAGCAGACTGATCTGTTTAACCTTGATATGGCAACCAGTATAAGAGAAGGAAAATCCTGAATTCAAAACTGTTAAACTCTGCTTAAAAAACTGACCTTGAGTCACTTTCTGTTTGAGTGAAGGGATTGGGTAATTATATACATAATAAAGTTTTAAAGGCTTAATAATTATTACATCATGTGAGGTACCCTAAGTGTTGATTCAAGTAACAAAAATGTCCATACTATTATTATATACTACCTTAAAAATCACCCTATCAAGTCGTAATTAAGCTATTTATTTCCAAGTTATAAAAATTATGGTACAAAAAAATTTGTCTAAAAATTGTTATGATACAAAAAATTTGTTAAAAAAATCTCATAAAAATTGTTGAAATCAATCACAGTAATTAAAACTTGGAAAAAAAAAATCTGGGTTTAGCCTGAATGTTTTTTATTTGCTCACAATCAGCCTGATTCCAAAATGGTATGATATGTTGGGCTTTGGCCTCTGGTTTTGGCTACTTGTAGTTACATCTTATCTATACAGGAAGTGTCAAGACCCCCAATATATTCCTGAAGCCACAGATAGAACTGACTGATATATCTATTTTTTCTTATGCATATGAGAAAGTATAGACACAGTAAGAGATTAATTGCAATAATAACTAATAAAACAGAACAATTATAATCTATATATTAATACAGGTGTTCCTAAATCTTCAATCCATTATCATCCAGCAACACCCTTTTGTTAAAAATGAGACAGTCCAAATTATTCAAGATACAATGCAAAAATGTAAATCCAGAAGATCTGGTGTTGCTTAATCATAGCTTTCTTATTTACCCAATTTTATCTTACCCAATTCTAAAAATGAAACATTCCAAATAGTATTGTGGTGCTTATATGCCCAATGTAATATTAAAAGGAATTTTTTAAAAATTCTGAATTACAGAATATATTTTGGTAATTTTGATCTTATGTCATCCCAGCCTCATGCCTTAATTTAGGCTATGTTTTAGCAAGTCAGTCGTGTTTCTGTTACTTTTTTGTCAGCAAATTAATGTAGATATCTTAAATGCCCCTCCCCAGATTTTTATGGGCAAATCAATGTAAATATTTTACAACCTCCCTTTTAAAAAAGAGAGAGGCTTAAATCAAGATTATTATACTTTTTACATATTGAACTATATGTAATAGCTATTAACTAAACATATCAAACTTTGTAATAATGAAAATACTGTAGTATATCCACAGGTCCTGCTAAGTGGACACCTCAGGTTGTGTAATGGTTAGCAAGGAAGACTGGCAACCCATGACTAGTGAGTTCGAGCCTCACTGGGTGCCCCTTAAATTTGGCCTTGTGTGAAGCTTAGTAACTAACTATATTGTAATAAAAGTTATGGGAGAGAACATCTGTTCTTTATATAGATCTTAGTTGATCTCTAAATAAGATGAATAAGCAGGAATCATTGTTATTTCCTTTTGTCTTTGTTACTTTATTTTATCACAATATTCTGACCATATATCCCCCCCCCCCTGGCATTCTTCAGGTGTCTGTTGTCCAGATGAACTATACAAAAGATTTAAACACATGGCTGAACAAAATTCAGATAAGAAATATGAATACTGAATAAAAAGAAAGTGATAATCATACCTCATTTCATAACTTAAAACAATTATGAAACCTTACATTTCCTACAATATGAAACCTTTTCAAATTATCAAAAATATTTTATGAATTACTGTTAATCAATAACATAGAAAAATAAATCCTGACATTGTTGGCTCAATGGTTACAACAGAGACAGGTCATTATGAGATCAGAGATTAAAATATTGATACTGTTATATAGTTCATTACTCAAACTGCCTAAGGGAAAGTGAATCTGACTTGAGACCAGAACAATAGAAATGTTTCCCTCCAAGAGTTTTAATCTTGCACTTTTATAATCTATAATAAACCAACTGATATAAATGTAAAGAGAGAGAGAGAGAGAGAGAGAGAGAGAGAGCAGGAAGGAAAATTAGAATGCTTTATAAAAGCTATTCTACAACAGATAAAGGATGGTACAACTTTGGATTTTGCCCAAGAAGCGCGTATTCATCTTCTCTGTTAGTTTCAATACAATATTACTTGATGGCCAAAGGGAATCCATACAGAAGGAAATATGAGCGCCTGAGGAAAATATAGGAGAAAAATTACCTTAGATTGACATAAGATACATGGCTTTATTTATAGAGAATCTTTGGTGAACCAGTTGGAAAGTGGCCATTTTGGAAGATGCCACAAGAAACAGTAAAAATGATTAACTTGGTGAATGTTCCATTATTAATGGTTATAAAAGGTGACAATAAACAACAGACTAAGTAATCAAAGACAAATCTATTTTTTAAAGAAGTAAACAAATCTTTGAAAGGTACTAAATAATAATGAATACTAAAGTGACAGCTGTGCCTTTTATTGATGAAGCACTTGATAGATTTTCAAAGGAGTTGAAAGAACTGGAAATCAAGGGAAAAATAAAGACCATCTGGTCAGCAGCATTACTGAAAACAGAATACAAAAAGAGTTTACGAAATTATTTTACTATATTGATAATGCTTTGTTTTTTCTGTGTCATATATGAATAAAGTGAGACACTAGCATTTGAACACCAATTGATAGTAAATGAAAATGACAAACCTCCAGATAATATAAATAGTGGTAACATGCTGTTAGAGTGGAAGGACTTCAGGCATTGGCTTGGCCGGTACACTCTGTTATTCAAAGGATTCTGTTATTGTTCTAGGCAATACTGTGGTGTTAAGGATAGTAAAATATTTTTATCTGTCTTATTTTCAGATTAATATATTAACTTCAGTTGGAATTAAATAAATATGATTTATTTAAATTATCTTTTTGTTCTTTTTATGTACCAATGAGCGTTACAAAAGTTTGTTTCTTCTGACCATGCGGATCTTCTTTGTTTTCTTGAGCAGATTTTTCTATATCAAAGCTGGTCTGAATTGAGAATTTTCCTTCTCCTTCAAGGTGGAGAAAGATATGGGTTTAATGGTTTTACAAATAGTTTGGTTTGGTTTCTTAGTTTAATGGCATATAAACCTTCATGAGTTATTTAATAAAAGCCATCTTTTAGAACAGTAGTGGTACTAGCTGGAGGGATGAGAGGGTTCATACCTTTCCCAAAGGTATTTGAAAGTGACATAACACCATGACTGGAGTTTGAACTCACTTGCTTCAATGTCAGTCATGTACATTAGCCACTACATTTTGGTGACTCTTCCATTTTGTATAGGTTTGTTTTACAGTATATCAATTATGGGTCATTTAATGCGACAAAGTTTTGAAATAAATTCATTCTTAATGGATAATCAGTTTTGTTTATAAACATGTTTTTCTATTTAACCCATAGATGGGACCCTAACAGGTACTACCACTCCAGGTCAGAGTGCACCAGGGAGCAATGGTGATGAGGGGTGCTCCACATTCCCCAGACCTCCATAACTGGAATCTTACCATCAGATAGAGTTTAACATGTTCAGCCACCACCTTCTAGCACCATATGATAAAAAGGGTTATTTTACATAGGGAACTTGAATTTGTAATGGAGATTCTATAAGCAACTGTAAGAAAAATAAACATGAAAACCAATTATGTGTATTTGTAAATTTTGCCTGTAATGCCACCTCAGATAATGGTTATTGTCATAGGAAATGGATATGGTAAACAGAGTTCAAATTCTGTACGAGGCTGTTTGCATTTTCATATAAGTGCTAATACCATTAAAAAAGGTATGAATCCAATAATTCTTATAGCAGCTATGGGTAAATAGTAAGGAATACTGGGTTATTTAATCTTGGTATGGCAACCAGTCTAGGAAAAGGAAAACTCTGAATTCAAACTGGTTTGAATTCAGAGTTTTCAATGATAAAAGGTCAATTTTTAATCAGAGTTTAACAGACCTGTTAAACTCCACTTAAAAATTGACCTTGCATCACATCCTGATCAAGAGGGGATTGGTAAATTCATAAATAGAATTTTTTTCTGAGTTTGTATTTTCGAATAAATTCATGTAAATTGTTTGTTTACACTAAATGCATGTTAGATTTCATCTCTCTTTTACAAACTAACCAGCACAGCTTTGTACTAAAGTTGGTGGAGTTAAACTAATATTTTTTTGCAACAGGTATCAAAAGTAAATTTCTTTAAAAATTTGTCACATAAAACTTCTCAAGTGAATCGCTAATCTGCTTAAGTTTATCTTTTTACACTTATTGTTGAGAAAGATTTAACAATTCTGTTGGAAACCAATGAAATTTTATCATTGAGCAGCTGGAGATAAGGATTGAAGTATTTTAAAGCTGACAAATAACTAAATTTCCCAGTATTGAGATTGCTTTTACCTTAAGGAAGTAGTTCATTTACTAAGCTTAACTTGGCATAATTTTACAATATATAAAATTATGTAAAGTCAGCACAGTGTCCTAGTGTTGATATCAGTCGAACAGCAAAGGAGTTTTTTTTCTAGCACTAGACCAGGAAGATTTTTTTTTTTTTTTTTCTGAAGTGGGGTGCCACACCTGTCAGCTCCCAGATGCTTGACCACACATATCAGATAACAAAGCTGTGCTACTCATCCACTGAGTTAGCAGGGACTGGTCTCGAACCTGGACCTTGCGATTCCTAGTGGAATCTCTGCAGACTGAGCTAAACTGGCAATATAGAAAGATAAAAAAAGTGACAATCTGCACAGGCATCGGAATTTTTCAAAGCATCAGAGATTCAGACATGTTAGTAGCCTGGATGTCATAGGGGTATTGGGTGAGTAAAATGGTAATTCCTGTGTATAGAGTAAGTGAGGGAGAGGCTTTCTGTGATTGGATATACCAATCATGTGATGAGTCCAGAAGTTTTGATGCAAAATCTCAGCAGACAGATCCTGGACCAGTTCCCATGAGGCAGCAATTTTAAAACCTCTCCAAGAAATCACCCTAAGATACCAGATATCTTCACCAGCATGCCAGTAAGTCCCTTAAACTCAACTTTATACACAGGATGGAGTTAATATTGTTACTCATTGTTTTATTTGCTCGTTAATAAAATGTTAGAATTAAACTTTAATTTTTTCTAATTCATTTATTTGTTGCTGTTAGCCTTAGAATTAAATGCTATACTAACACAATAGGGGTTTTGGGGGTTTTCATCATATTCCAGGTGCCCCAAACCAGGGTTGATAAGACTCTAGTTCACACACACAGTTGGATACAATTTTAATCTAGTATTACTAGCGTTGTTCGGACTATTGTCCCCATCTTCATTGTTATTTGTACAACGTTTCGGCCGATATACTCTCCGGTCTTCTTCAGGTATTTCTTGTCGGACTCGGGAACCTTCTCGGAGGGTATATCGGCCAAAACATTGTACAAATAACAATGAAGAGGGGACAATAGTCCGAACAACGCTAATAATACTAATCTTCAAGCCTCATCTCAAACATTCAGAGAAATAATTTTAATCTAAGCAATCACAAAATTATCATTCAATTGCAAACTGATTGGTTGGTTGGGTTTTATGGCATGTCAACCCACTGGGTCATTTTATGCCGAAGATGTTGGTTAATGGATACTCAATTTTTTTAAAAAAATTTTTTTTAAGCACATTTTTGCAAACTCATTTTTTTTCTATTTAACCCATAGATGAGACCCTAACAGGTACTACCACTCCGGGTCAGAGTGTACCTGGGAGAAATTGTCATGAAGGGTAGCTCCAATTTCCCAGACCTCCAGAACTGGAACTTTACCATCAGATAGAGTTTAATATCATATGCAGGACATGAAGACCCTCAGCCAGATCCTTCTAGCACATATAGGATAAAAAAAGTTGTTGGGGGCAGTCGTTGTATTCTAAAGTCTCACCTGACAGGGCTCAGTTGCAAACTGGACTGGAAATTACTTTATTCTTGAAGAGGATTGCTGTAATAAATATCTTGCTAAGATATGCCATTTTTGCTAGTTATGGTTATATATATACAGGTGTGTGCTAGAATTTTAGTAATATACAGATTTTGGCATAAATTCTCCTAAAAGAGACAGTAAATTTGAGTGAAATATTGACTGTTAGCCAAAATGTGGTTGCCAGGAAAGTAAAGAGGACATTTCTTGCCAATTCCTTCTTGTCAAAACATGGCTACACAAAATAGAGTTCTTCTTCATCCTTCCTCTATCCATGAAGAGAATCGTTTGAGAAACCGTTTTCTCCAAACTTTTACCACCAAGATCATTAGAGATTATAACGTAACCTCTTCACCCAGTGGAGCCTAAAACCAGAAATATTCTTGGAAGTGGCCCTTGTTTGTGCCAGCCATAATTTGAGACCCTCTGTGACTGTAATTTGATTGGCTCTGCCAAAACTAGACAGAAGCAAAGCTAGCTTTCATCAGTTGTGGTTTTGTTCAGTAAGGACAAAAAATAAAATAAAATAAATAAAACAATAAAACAAAATTCTGGCTCTAATTTGGATTTCTAGAATGACAGCTTCAATAAATTATTAACAATATAAGTTTGATTTTCTCTATGATGTAAGACACTTGCTTTTGATAGGAAAAGACAAAAGGGAAATTGTGTGCAAAACTCTGCGAGTTTCAGGCCAGAAAATGACTGATAATTCAATTGTTCTATTATTATAAAATTATAAGGTCATCAAGTACATCCTTCAAGAATTTTAAAATTAAAAAGAGGTTTAAAATTTAAGCTGGAAACTGATGTGATATGTCAAGACAGAAGAGTATTATTGCCTCAGGAAAGCTTAATTATCATTACTAACTAAGCTACATTAACAATTGGTATCACGCCTTTAACTGTCCTAGGTATGACATTAAATTGCATCAAGTAATGAAGTTCCAATTCTGTAGCTCTGGGGAGTATGTACCCCTTCATCACCATTACTCCCAGGTCCACTTTGACCTAGCATGGTAGTTACTGTTAAGTTCCTATCTATGGGTTAAATAGATTTTTTTTTTAAAAATGAGTTGGGCCTTTTAGTGTTTAAAAAAATTGAATTTAAAAAAAAAAATGGTTCCCTTTTGAAAAAAGGCAACAAGTTAAATCTATAGATAATTAAAAAAAAATTTTTTCACACATTAAACTAATATTATTTATCATTGTCTTTATTCATTGTTATCCTAATATTTTTTTTTATATCTATAGATAATTCAAAATAAGTATTGACAGTATTGGGGCCGGGTTAGCTCAGTCAGTAGAGCGTTCAGCTAGAAACCGCAAGGGTCCTAGTTTGATACCAGCCCTCGCCAACTCAGCATATGAGTAGCACATGGATCTGTGCGGTAAAGGTGCTGATGGTAGGTGTGACGCTCCACCTCAGATGCAAAAACAATCTCCTTGGTTTAGTGCTAGTGAAAAGGGGATGGACTCCCTCGCTGATACCGGCTTTAGGCCACCCCGACGACTTTACTTTTACTTTTTCATTGACAGTATGAAACTAACATTTGTAATTTACAGATTTGGATATTTTGAATTCATAATCATCATCATCATTATCACGTTGCACTGTTAGCACGGATATCCATGACAATCTCTCTCCATCCGTCCCTATCCCTCATCATTCTCAGGAGGTCCTCTATACAGCATCCTGTATCCGCACAGAGCTGGTCAATGTAAGTCATTGCTGGTTGGCCCACACTGGCGTGCCCATGTACTGGCTTCCGCAGGAGGACGTCATTTATGAGTTCATCCTTGCTTCTCCAGCAGTGTCCTGCGTATCTTGTCTGACTTACTCGGATGGTTTGGGTGATATGTGGCAGGTGGCCATACAGTTGTTTTTTTGTGGGGTGTTGTTTCCACATCTTGTTCAGGATCACACACAGCATTCTTGTGCAGCTCCCATTTATTTTTTTCTCTAGTCGCTTTGTTAGGGTCCAGGTGGTGCAGCCGTACAGCAGTACTGACACGACAACGGCTTGGAAGAATTGTCTCTTTAACTTGTCTGTGAGATTGGATTTCCATATGACTGATAATTTATTTATAGCAGACCATGTCTTTCCCATGCATGCATTAACATCGTTTTCTGTGGAGGAGATATTACTGCCTAAGTGCCTAAATTGTTCTACCGAGTTTAGGAGTTTGCCATCGATAGTTGAGATGTCTCTTTTGTTTTTAAAAGACATGAACTCAGTTTTATCAGAGTTTACGTATAGGTCGATGTTTCGTGCTGCCTTTTCTAGGCTGTGTAGCAAGGATTCGGCTCATGCAGGTGTATTTGCGAGTAGTGCTAGGTCATCAGCATAGTCCGCATCAGTTATAGTCTGTGCGGGGATATCGCCTGCTTCTTGTTTTTTTTTTAGTGTGAGGCCTTTATCTTTTATGGGATCTAGTGATATTCGGAGTATGTAATCTAGGCATATTATGAATATGGCAGTAGTGTATCCCCTTGTAGGACTCCAGCGACAAAAAGTCTTTGTTGAGATATTAACTATAAAATTTTTTTTTTATTATTCTGAAATTGAACAAGAATTTTTTTCTTGTCACTTCCTCAATTAGATGACAAGTTACGAGCAAAAGATTAGAAAAAACAGATCTTATATTTTGGCTGAAAGATATTAGAGATCATTAATGACCAAGTCTAACCTTTTTAATTACCATTTTTATATTCCAAAGTTTTATGAAACATAAAATTTCATATTTCATTCACATCAGGAGATGTCTAATTAACAGATTCACGGGTTTACTTTCAGACTATAAAATCTTTTATATATATATATATGTTGAAAAGAGAAATAAAGTAAAGAAAGTATTGAATGGATAAAATAGGATATATTAATTAATTTAACTTACACGTGTTTTGGTCAGGAGTTTATCCATGTGTACATTGTTCTATCTATTATTATTTTTAAATAACAAAATGAAATTAAATAATAATAGAAAAAATGTAGAAATGTTCTGCACACAAAGAAATATCGACCTTCCTCAGAGCAAATCCTTATTCTTTTAAATAAAATTTGTTGGAACACAGAGAATTTTTGAAATGTTCGAAAAAAAAACTATATATATATAAAGGAGGAATGTGATGTAATGGTTATTTTCATAGGAAATGAACAGGGACACCAAAGTTCAAACCCAGGATGAGGCTGTTTGTATTTCACATAGTGCTAACACCCTTGGAAAAAGTAAGCATCTGACTATTCTCCCTTAAGCTATGGGTGGATTGTAGAGCAGACTGGACTCTTTACCCTTAGGAAACCTGTCTAAGAGATGGAAAAATCTGAATACAAACTTGTTAAACTCTGCTCAAGAAATAGACCTTGTATTAAATCCTACTCGTCCAGAGCATTTGGTAAATATGTATATATATATATATATATATATATATATATATTAAACAAAAAGACTTATCCCCTAACCTGCTTCAGTTGTGAAGACACTACTTACAGTATGTCTTGGGCAGTAATAATCTCAAGGTCTACAACTGGTTAGAATTCAGAATTTTCTTCTCCTAAACCATTAGCAATACCAAGGTTAAAGAATCCACAGTCTTCCCTACTAATTACTAATAACCTGAGTCAGAACAGTTTCATTATTTTTCCAAGGATGTTATAGTAATATATATAAAGTGTAAACATACTCATTGATTTGGTTTGGTTTGTTTTGTTTTACGGCATATCAACCTCGGTGGGTCATTTAATGCCGGCTAAGTTGTGAAATAAATTCATTCTTAATGCATAATACAATTTTGTTCATAAACTCATGTTTTTCTATTCAACCCATAGATGGGACCCTAACAGGTACTACCACTCCGGGTCACAGTGGACCAGGGAGCAATGGCAATGAAGGGGTACTCCACATTCCCCAAACCTCCAAAACTGGAACCTCACCATCAGATAGAGTTTGTCATTCCCAGGACATGTAGACCCTCAGTCACCGCCTTCTAGCACCCATATGATAAAAAGGGGTTGGGGCTTGCCATAAGGGCAATAGGGTTGGGACAATCATATAGGTGCTAGGGCTTGACGTGACCAGCCGATTGATCGGAAAGGACCTCTCTGACCGCCCGTCTAACCAAAGATAGGGCCAAAGTGGAGTATTACAAGTCATAAACTGCTCATCCACCTGGGTTCTATCCTTAAACATCACGGGTCGCCACCCACTGCCAACAGGTGGCCCCATTTGGGGAGTCTTACCCCTCTGCAGAGGTGCAGTCAGTGCATTCTAACGCCCCAGCTGACAGGGCGGCATACTCATTGAGGATTTGTTGTTGGCTAGCTGAGTCCACTTCCTATGAGTGCCTCCAAATATATAGAGTGTCTTATAAAGTTGATATTTTTTACAAGCAGGACCAAATCAACCTAATATCAATATTTCTAAATCAATTTCCCACTATAAAATCCAACCTAATTTTAAATGACAAAAGGAGGTTACTGAACATGTTATTGTTTCTTTTAAAATCCTCCACTAATCACCTGCAACAAATGCTGTTGATTTTTAGAGAAGTCAAAGATGGCACCAAAATTCTCAATGGATTGTGTTAATTTCCCGGCCATCTGCCAATTTCAACCTTTTGTTTAAAGGGGGAAAAAAAAGAATAAAGTTTTTCCAACTTGTATTGAACAGAGCACACATGAATTCATCTCTTCACCAAACAAGTCAACCATCAAACTCCACAAAAGGAGGCAGATATTTATCTTTTTTTGTAAAAATCATGTTAAAAGCATCAGGAAAATCCCAGAAGACCATGTGTATTATTGTTAATACCATTAAGGTCCATCAACAGACTATTGCATGCTGCTTTAAAAATGATTGATTGACTGATTGATTTTAATGGCATATCAACCTTTCTATCATTATCTTATGCCTATAGGTTAGGGAATTGCATTCATTGTTCATATTTACATGTTTTGTGCAGTTTTTAAGAGTTTTTTTGCACACAGTTCAATTAAATATGAGAATTATTAAACAGATTTATTTGACCCATAGATGGGACCCTAACAAGTACTACCACTCCCGGTCAGTAGACATTAGGGAATCCTGTCCGTCTTACATTCGTCTTTACATATTTTGTGTAGTTGTTTCGTTAGAGTTTTTTTTTTTTGTACAGTCCTATAAAATAAGAATAAATTTTAAACAGATCTATTTGACCTATAGATGTGACCATGAAAAGTACTACCACTCCCAGTCAGTGGGCTTGGGAGTAATGGCAATGAAGGGGTACTCCACCCCACCCCCAAATCCCCAGAACTGAAATCTAACAATCAGATGCAGTGTACTGTCATACCCAGGATACTCCTCACACACTGTTTAGGGCATCTCATTGTTGTGCAATGGTTAGCAAGCTAGTCTTGCAGATCCATTACTCCTGAATTGCAAGTTTAATCCTCACTGGATGCTCCATACTTGCAACCTTTTGTCACAGCCTACCTGTGGCAATCAGATTGGATGAATACCTACCCAGGACACCTCTGCTTTTGGAGAGGGGATCTTAACCCTTTGCAGGGGATACAGTCAGTGTATTCTTTGCCCCGTTGATGCATTCAAAGTGAAATAGTTATTTACTAAGCTAATCTTTGATGTGGCACAAGGTCAGTAGTATGGGGCGCCCAATGGAAATCGAACTCACTAACAATGGTCTGCAAATCTAGCTTGCTAATCATTACACCACATGATATATTATATACATTTTATGATGAGATAGAATTTACCCTAAATGACTGCAGACCACAAAACCCACAGGATGTTCTAGCATCAAAAGGTTTATAAAATTTATTTTTAGTAAATCCATTTTTATGCACTTGAGTTCCAAAACTAAAAATGTTCTTCCTTTTATTATTTCCTCTCTTGAAATGCCAAATCAGTTCTAAAAATCCATTTGACTATTTTAAAATGTCACTAACGGCCTTGCAACTTTGCTAAAATATATTTATGATTTTAAAAATGGAAGACGCTTCAGATACATACTAACAAAACATTAACCTAAATAACTTGATAAAAGAAATAGATCAAATATGAAGTAATAAAGAAAATAGGACAAAAAGAAAAATAATCAAAAGATTTTTGCAACAAACTTCTATAAAAAGCTACTTTGATTTATTTGTTGATTGATTGATTTTAATGGCATGTCAACCAGTCTTGGGTTATTTTAATCCTAGATTTTATTAAGGAATCAAGTTCATTGTATGTTCACATTTACAATTTTTATGTAGTTATTTCTTAAGAGTTTTTATTTTTTGCATATGATTCTATTAAATACAAATAATTTTTAAACAGATTTATTTTAACTATAGATGGGACACTAACAGGTACTACCACTGCAGGTGAAAGTAAACCTTAGAGGAAAGGCAATGAAGGGATACTCAAAACTCTCTAAATCTCCAGAACTGGAAGCTCACCATCAGATGCAGTTTAGTGTCATACCCAAGACAACCATTTTAGGAATCCCTTTAGAGGTGTAATGATGCAGCAAATCCTCCCTATCCACACTGCCGCTGTGATCCAAAGGAAAGGTAAGGGACCAATGCAGTTTGGCAACAGTAGTGTCGCAGGAGTTGATGGGTAATACTGGATTTCAGCATCACACCACCTGAGGGACTCCGACTTCTGAACATTATTATATGGTATCAATTATTCCTATCTAATACAAAAAATTTTCCAACAGATCTATTCGACCCATAGATGGGACCTTAACATGTGCTACCACTCTGGGTCAAAGTAGACCTGGGAGTAATGGCAAAAAGAGGTACTCCACACTCTTCAGAGCTCCAGAACTATAGCCTCACCACTGGATGCAGTTAGTATCATACTCAGGATACTCTCACTCCCTTAATTAGGGCATCTCATTCTTCTGTAATGTTTAGCAAGCTAGTCATGCTGTTCCATTTATACTGAATAGTAAGTCCGATTCATCGCAGGATACCCCATATTTGTAACCTTGTGCCAAATAGGTTGGGTAAATACCTACCTAGGACACATCTTGGGGGGGGGGACTTACCCTTCAGCAAAGGATACAGTCGGTGTATTCTAAGCCCAGCCGACTGGGAGGGTGCATAGAGCAATGCTGCATAAACCTTGTAAATCAAATGTGGAGCAGAAATTTATCCAAGCCATTAAAATTGTTAACAATTCAGGAATCTACATTCTTTTATGATTATCGTACATTAGAACTGCTTGCGACAGAGCCATAACTTCCCACGGATCAAGAAAACTCTATCATGATGAGCACTCAGGTCCAAGGTAACTACACTGATTCCGGCTAAGAAGTAACCTACAATTTCTTGGAAAGATTTTACGATTCTAAACAATCAAAGAAATATTCCAACATGATTCACAGAGAGAGAGAGAGAGAGATATGACAAGGTTTTATCTTGTTCAAATTCTTACTATGTTCATGCTTCATTTTGATGCAATGGGAGGGGGAGGGGGTTGGCGGGAGAGGTTATTGCCGAAGAAGAAGTCCAATTCCTTATAGTAAAAGTCAACTGCACACTGTGATCTTTATCTCCAATGTTGCATTATTTTAATGGCACTATCTTAAAATGAGGGGAAGTTTTGTACTTTACTTCTATCAACTCGAACAATAAACTTCAGAAACAATTTCATGGCTTGCCTGGCCAGCTGCCCTGAATGGAAATAATTGTAAATATTGACATCTTGGAGATAATGGTCAGACAGGATGTTAGCAGTGGGAATCACAGTTTATGGAGCAAGCAGAAGTTATATATATATATATATATATATATAATTGCGAAAGAGTAATGTTATTGTGTAATCTATCGTAAATTTTATATGTAAAAATATTACTGACCACTATACTGAATCAAGATGTAAAACTGGTCCAATGTATGTATATATATGTATATGTATGTATAAATGTAAGCATTAATATTATATATATATATATATATATATATATATATATACACATATAATTGTGAAAGAGTAATGTTATTGTGTAATCTGTCATAAATTTTATATGTAAAAATATTCCTGACCACCATACTGAATCAAGATGTAAAACTGGTCCAATATATGTATATATATATGTATATGAATAAATGTAAGCATTAATATATATATATTATATATAATATATATATATATATATAACAAACATATATGAAATATAATTGTCGGATTTATGTCGTTTTATAGGACATTATTTAGATAGTGGCATCATACTCATCAAATATGACAGACAGAAAAATCTGGTTTATATCATTCTTTGTTGTAGAACGGTAAGTACAGATCTGGTTAGAAAGATTTTAATAAAGTTCTTCAGGTAATTAAACATAGACCAGTAAGGAAAAATCAAGTAAATACATGGAGAAAATAGAAAAAAAGTATTCCAAACAGATAAATTTAATTTAGTTATTTACTAAGATTAGCTTACATGCGGAACAAGACTAGAAGTATGGGGTACCCAGTTAGAATCAAACTCACTAACAATGGTCTACTAATCTAATTTGCTAACCATTATACCAAATTATTATAGATGGGGAAGTTGACATAAAAACATTTCATTTTTTAAATACTTAGCAAGATGTTTGGATGGAAAAAATGTTGTCTAAATAGTCATGGATATTTTCAAAATGAAACAACAGACGAGAAAGTGTGAGAGAAAAAATAGGGGGTGGATTTTATTGAACTTTGGTCTTTGCTTGTTTGTTCCAATTTTCATTTATAAAAATATGTTTGCTCTTTCATTGTATAAACAAACATACAGATAGACATGCAGAATCTTTATATATATATATATATATATATATATATGAATAAGTTTTTGGTACAGGAGAATTTATAGAGTATTACAAGTAGTGGAATCATATGTATGTTGGGAGATCATACAAATATGAGGAATGGAGAAATAAAACAATGTCTTATTACAAAAATGAAATATGGGGGGGGGGGTATGAAATACAAGGGTCCTTTTGTCCGGTTCTCTTCAAGTATAATCACCAGTGACAATTAAAAGTCAGATTGTATAAGAGAAATATTCATGAAACGAATGGAGGGAGAGTGGGGAACCAGAGGGGAAAAAAAAAAAATTTTTATTAAAAAGGAAAAGAAAAAATTTTTTTTTAAAAAAAGGAAAAAAAATTTTTTTTCTTTGTAAACCCCTTAAGTCACACCAGGATTGAAGATATCTCCCTGCAGGTATAAGGAGTGTCTAGGTCTCTGTCTACACAGGGCAGGACGATGGAATAAGATACAAACAGCTTTGAGAATACTCAAATGCTGTTTGGATCTAGCCCTGTACAAGACAGAGAAACACTCATCTGTGTAATCAGCCCAACAGGTACTTATAGATAGTAAATGTTCACCAATGGCGGAATCATGTGCTTGGGAGTGCCCGGATGTTAGGGCATGAGCATTGCATAATGCTCGAGGAACGTGTTGTCTAATCCTGATGTACGACCTATAATATACCAAATCTCGTCGGCATTCATATCTATATATGGGGTTGCTTTGATGAAATATAGAAAGTACATCCTTATGGAAAGACCGGAATGCAGTTCGGGTGGTAATTCTAGTACGCACATGCAGTGCATGACTGAGGAGGTGATCTTGTCAGCGATAGTCTGACTGGCAGGGCCAATCCAGGGGAGTCTAATGTAAACAGGACATTTAGAGGAGCCAAATGGTTTGTCACATCTAAATTTGTTCACAGTTAAATTAATGATGTTAGTAATGACATCCTCTGGGTACCCATTGTTAAAAAATAAATTCTTAATTTGTTTGAGTTTGCCCTCAATCCTACTATCTGAACAAATTTTAAGAGCCCTGAATGTCAGACACTTGATCAGGTTAACTTTTCTGGACTTGGGAGCAAAAGCATCTCAACTCAAATAGAGCCCATATACATATATATATTTATTCATTATAGTTTACAATACATTGTTACCATTGGTTTCAAAGCAGCATGTTAGCCACTTATTGTCAAGACAACATGCCCGTTAAGAAATGCAGGGAATGTTTATTCACTTATATATGTATGAGCTGAATTTTTGAATTTGTCTGCTTCAGGGTCAAAGTAGTATGTATATGTTCACTATATGCACACCCTGTGTGTGTGTGTATGTATATATATATATATATATATATATATATATATATATATTTGCCTTCAAGGAAAGGCTATGGGACTAAACCCCGAAAATAAATCAGGAGCTGGAGTCTCTAAGGTGGTGTGATGCTGAAATCCAGTGCTACCCATTAACTTCAGCAACACTACCATTGCCAATCTGCATTGGTCCCTTACCTTTCCTTTGGATCACAGCGGCAGTGTAGAGAGGGGGGATTTGCTGCATGGGCAACAGCTCATCCTCCATACGAACCCGCCCAGGCTATGTAGTTCAAGTTAACAAAAACCTTGACACTACTCCATCGTCTCTCGTAGATGGAAGGATGCCAACAAACAATATATATATCATTTTTTAATTTATTTCTAAACTCTAACGGTGTGGTAAAAAACAGAAAATTCAGTTTGCAAATTGAAAAATGTACAAACTGATAACTGTCTGAAATAATCATCTGTATGATAATGTAGTGGCTAAAAGAAAAAAAAACATAACTATGGGGTTTTCTAAGTTATATATGTAGAAAGTGCTCAATACGCTAAGTAGAGCAAAATTATAAGGACCTAAATGAGTTAGACACTTCCTATCTAGGTTTCACCATATATGTGTGTATGTGTGTGTATAAGCAGATACTTTAACCTTCAAAGACAGTAATTTTATATATATATATATACTAGCAAATATATGCACCCTCCGGGTGCAAGTATTTAAGTTTTGATATAATAAATTATCATATTAAATTAGAAAGGCTAATGAAACTGACTAAAAATGCAGATAAAAAGATCTGCAACAGAGGGGGTATAATCGAAAAATAGAACAACTTTGAAACTAACTATTCCATCATTTTCCATTACTCCCCTCTTTCATTGGTAAATTTTCCTAATTTAACTATTTAGTTAAAATAGGAAGTAAAGGATAATATTACAGTTATTTCTTCTTGTAAATAAATTTCTTTTAAGATTTATCCATGAGATTTTTGTTTATATTTCTTAAGATAAAACCAAACAATTAGAAATCAATAATACCAAGCACATATTTATTAAAATAAAATTTTAAATATCAATATGCAAATTAGCCTTCTCGTTCAAACTGTAAACCGCTATTTTTTGTATATATAAATACAATTGCATGTTATTAGTACATAGATATGGTCAACAGTATTAATAATGTAAAACAATTTTATTAATAACTGAAAGTTTAAAAGAATGAAATCATGGAGAATTTGACGTAAATAATTAAGGGAATTGTGACTTGAGTAGTAATATAGTTTCGGTTACAGACAGAAAAACACACAATCTCCATTATAATAAGATATATATGTGTGTGTATGTATTAGGAGATTGTAATGCAACTTTTACTCTATTCTGATTACAGCCAACCATTTACTTTTTTGTTCAATCAATTTACTAATTTCTAATAAATAACATCAAAATGAATAAATAAATATGTAAACACATTTTACCCTTAGTTATTCATTTATTTTCTCTAAAATGATTCTTAGTTCTTTTTTTATATTTCTTCCTACTTTCTTTCTTTTGTTACTTCTTGGTTGATATTCTGTTGACACACACACACACACGAGAATACAAAAGCCTACAAACATCTTATTTCATTCACTAATGTATCATCATTTCTCAGAAAGTTCATTAAATATTGTATAATTGCTTTAAATAAATGACTATGTCTGTCTGCATCTTTGCTAAAACTCTAATTGCTATAATTCTGAAACTATTAATATTAGAAATACATAAAGATTTTTTTCTCTAACATATTAAGCTGCTCTTATAATTTAGTCAGCATCATCTCAAGATCTCACTTTGATTAATTATTACACCCCTTAGAAACCATACAATAGTGAGATTTGTAATACAGGAAGATATATATATATATATATATATATATATTATATATATATATATATATACACGCACACACATCAACCCTTCTGCATGAGTAGAATATGACACAAGGTCAATTTTTGAATCAAGTTTGAATTCAGAGTTTTCCTTCTCCTAGACTGGTTGTCTAACCAAAGTTAGAGCCTAGTCCTCTCTACAGTTATTCCAATAGCTGGAGAAGAATAGGTGCATGCTTACCTTTCCCAAGAGTATTAGCACCATGTGAAATACAAGTAGCCTTTTACACCACACACAGGAAGATATATAGCTGGTATGTGACATGAATATTTTTTTTTAATTTCAATATTGCAGCCTTGTACCAGACATGAAATTTTCTGTTAGAGATCAAATGTAAGCATTGGTTATTTAAAGTTTGCATACCAATTCAGAAAACAAAACTAAAAATACTTTCTTTACAATCATTATTTCAACAAAAGGATGTATTGTCATGCAATCTAGAAAGGATAAGATATAAATTGCAGGTGTGACATGATTCTTCTTGAACAGGTAATTAAATCAAACAAAACTGATCTCCTTTTATTTATCTATTTATTTTTTTCAGAGAATTTTCAGTTTAATTCAGATCTAATAAATTTGATGCCTAAAAAAGAAACAAAGAAGAAAAACTCTAAAATTCACCAAAAGCAAGTCCACCAAATACTATACATAATACTTTTGAAAGGATTAGATCAGATAAAAACTTTTGAATCAACCGTTTATCATTAAAAAAAACACACATGTGTAATCGACTGCCATTAATCAATATCTTGATTAATCCAGTAGATTTAACCCTGAAGATCCTTATGACTGTAACCATTTTCACTTTTTTCCACAAATACCATATATATATATATATATATATATATATATATATATATATATATATATATATATATATAGTGAATATTTATTTTTGGATTTGATAAGAAAAAAGAAAACCTACCTCAAATCTGTAAAGAAGGACAAATAATATATATATCTGATATATGGAGAGTGGGACAATAGGATAAATCTGGAGAGTAAGACAGTTAATAAGCTCAAGTCTGGAGAGTAGGACAATAGGCTCAAATGTAGAGTAGGAAGATTAATAGGCTCACATTTAGAAAATAGGACAATTAATAGGCTCCTGATTAACTGAAACAATATTTGTTCATCTCTACATTTTTACATAGAAATTTAGAGATTTTTACATTTTTAGAAGCTTTATAAAGAGGTAGGCAACAATTTCAACATGCTCATTCTCAATGCAATCAATGTTGTTCAAATTTTGGAATATCTTTGGTAGATTTTTCTCCCAATTTGAAATCATTTAAACATTTTATATAACTATTTTGGGATTTGTGACATTGGTTGGTTGGACTTTATGTCATGTCAACTCTTTTGGGGTTATTTTATAAGGAAGACATTTTGTTTTATTCATTCTTGATGGGTATTGAAATTTTTTTTTTTTTTACTCAAATTTTTATTTAAACAATTTTTTAAACTCATGTTTTTTTATATTTAGCCCATAGATTGGACCCTAACAGGTACTACCAATTCGAGCAAAGTGGGACAGGGAGTAATGGCAATGAAGGGCTAATCCACTTTCCCCAGAACTCCAAAATTAGAACTTCATGATTAGTTTACACAGTTATACAGTATCAAGTACTCCTATATGATATGTATAATTCTAAACATATCTATCTGATCCATTGATGGGACCCTAATAGATACTACCACTTTGAGTCAGAATGGATCAGAGAGTAATGGCAATAAATTGGTACTCCACACTCCCTAGAGCTCCAGAGCTTCATTAGTGGATGTAATTAATGTCATATCTAGGATACACTATACAGATTGGTAAATAATTTTCCAATATCATTGGTGGAGAAAAAAAAGCTTTTAAAAAAATTGTTAGGGGTATACATATTTATGGTTGTAAGCATTCCCCTGTGGTGTAATGATTAACAAGCTAGTTTCACAGATCTCTTACTGAATAGCGAGTTTGAACTTTGCTGGATGTCCTGTGACCTTGTGTCCCATTTTACCTGTGGAGAATCGGTTGGGTAAATACCTATTTGCCACTTTGTGTCACATCCTACCAGTAGCAAAGGAATCGGGTAAATATCTACTTATTTATGAGTTACATTGTATCTATTATAAAAGGTGTTGGGGTGGCCTAAAGTCAGTATCAGCCAGACAGCAAGGGAGTGTATCCCCTTTTCACTAGTGCTAGACCAGGGAGATTGTTTTTAGCATCTGAGATGGAGTACTACACCTACCATCAGCTCCTCACTTTACCACACAGATTACCGTGCTATTCATCCGCTGAGTTGGCGAGGGCCTGTATTGAACCCGGAACCTTGAGGTTCCCAGCCGATCACTCTATCGACAGCTAAACTGGTCCTTATCTATTATAATGATATACAAACTGGTAGATAAATGCATTCAAAGAGTCTGTGGTATATTTTTTAAGTGTCTGAGTATACATATATAAGTGAAAAAAGTGAAAATGCATCGGACATAAGTTGAAAAGAAAATTGGAAGTAAAAAAAAAAAAAAATATATATATATATATATATTATATATATAATATTATTTTGGTATGGATGAAATTTATTATCGTTATTTGTCAACATGTGCTTTGAAAAAAATTCACTTACACACACAGTATTCTATTTAAAATAATCCCATGGGGGCTATCCCCCCAGGCATCGACGCAATTTTTGTTCTTTCCCACTCATGAGCTTCGGCTTGTGGGTGGGCCCACGTTAAAATGAGTGCTTGTGCCCAGTCCATACAAGTGGGGTATGCAACAAATATATTCTATTTAAAATCATTTAAAATATAAAATAGAATTAAATAATAAAAAACAAAATATCAGACATGCAAACAGAAGGTCATCTTCAGGACAGAGTATTTTTTTTTTTTTTACATATAAGTTTATTATTGTTATTGGTCAACACATGTTTCGACCAAAATTTGCTAACATACATAGTATTCTATTAAAATTTTAAAATAAAAAAAGTAAAATAATAGAAAACAAAATATCAGGTATACAAACAGGTCATCTTCAGGATGCAATGTTCTGCTTTTTGTTTATATATATATAAATATATATATATATATATATATATATGTATATTTTTGGGAGATTATGTGCTTAATTAAAGTCATACCTAATTTGTTAATTAATTATAATTAAATGAATTAGGCGTGCATATCAGTTTAAATGTAAAGCGTAAACAAATAATTAATTAATTAACAAATTAGGTATGACTTTAATTAAGCATATAATTGTCGGCCTTTGCCATTTCAAACACATTGTTTGTTCACTTCATATATGTATATATGAATATATAAAGCAACCTGATGAGATAACCCTTTTCCCACTGAAGGATCATAAGTCACTATTATGGGATTTCACCTGCTACAATATATTCTCCAGTGGCAATCTTGACACATCATCCCTGAACCTGGATCAGTCACTTGAGAGGCTGAGGATTGTGCAAAAACGGCCAGATGAATTTTTATCAGACAGGTTTGCTAGGACATCAGTCACTGTTGAAATGAACAACGCCAACAATCCATTCACCAACACTTGAATTCAAAACATTGGCATATACACCCCGAGTACTAAGGATAGGAGAAAAGATTTACTTAGCAAATATACAAGGGGAACAGAGTAATTAGCAATTGCTAGGTTGAATTATCAAGTACAATTGTAACTCACAAAAACTTTCTAACATATCTCACTAGCTATTGTCTGTAGTAAAAATTGCTATCCTATCAGTGGAATGAACTGCATCTGGAAGATGATCTTTTATTTCTAATTTTCCATAAAATTGCATTAGAAAAACAATATATATATATATATATATATTAGTCGGCAGAGCATCCACCTAAGAACCACATCGTTCTAGGTTTGATACCAGCCCTAACAGTCTCAGCATATGAGTAGCACAGGTATTTGTGCAGTAAAGTGAGGAGCTGATGATAGGTGTGGCACTCTAGCTCAGATGCCAAAACTATCTCCATGGTCTAGCGCTAGTGAAAAGTAGATAGACTCTTTGCTGTCTGGCTGATACCAACTTCAAACCAACTCGACGACTTTACTTACTTAATATATATATATATATATATATATATATATATAGTTTCTTTTGTGCAATTTGATTGAAGAATAGAAATAAAAAATCATCTTCCAGATTCATATATATATATATATATATACACACACACACACACATATTTATTTACCAACCCTTCCACACAAGTAGGATGTGACATAAGGTCAATTTCTTAAGTGGAGTTTAACAGTTTTGTTAGTATGGATATAGAGCACATTCTTCTTGTTGACTTCTAGACATCATAAAGAGGGTATAGAATCTTTTTTCAACATTTCAGCCTTGTTTTTGATTTTAAACTGTAATTGAATTTGTCAGTTATTCTGTGATGGAAGCTAGAAGTTAATTCCTTCAATTAAAAGCAGTCAACACACTTGACCTATGCTACAAGCAATTTTTTTGTTTAGAAAAGAGTTCCTTGATACAAAAATAGTCTTCTGCATGAATGACATTCAACAGCTTTGTATAATGGACGCTATGTTGATAAAATCAAGCTGTTATTCCATGTAAACTGCTGTGTATAATTACCCAACCCCTCCACAGGATGTGACACAAGGTCAATTTTCAAATGGAGTTGGAATGCAGTTTTCTTTCTCCTAGAACAATTGCTATACCAATGTTAGAGAGCCAAGTCAGCCCTGTTATTTACCCATAGCTAGAGGGAGAATAATTGGATTATACTTTCCCAGGGGTATTAGTACTATGTGAAATGCAAACAGCTGCATCCAGGATTTGAACTTGTGTCACCATGTCCATTTCCTATGATGTTAACCATTACACCTCAAGCACCTCCAAAAATAACTTGCTAATGACTTCAATACACTATAAGGGTATTTGCCTCTCATCCCACTTATGAGGGCCTGACACAAGGACATTTTTATGTGGGCCCACCCACAAGCCGAAGCTCAATACACTATAAGTGTATATAAAAGTTTTAAAAAGTTGTCGGGGCGGCCTAAAGTCGGTATCAGACAATCAGCGAGGGAGTCTATCCCCGTTTCACTTGCGCTAGTCCAAGGAGATTATTTTAGCATCTGAGGTGGAGCGCCACACCTACCGTCAGCTCCCTAATACTAAGCTAAAACTTAAGACACTCCATTGTGGTATTAGCACTATCATAAATGTAACCAGCCTGATTCTGGATTTCTCACTGTGTCCATTTCGTAAGATAATGCCCATTACACAATGGGTGCCTCCTCATGTAAACTACTGTAGAGATTATCACTTCTATCAAAATTAGTTTTCTGGGGGTGAGCATCTTGATTTTTACAGACAATAATAACTAATTCATCAATATTATTTAAAATTGATCTCACTATCAATCGTAATTTTGTCACTTGACCCTAAAATCTGATATGTTTCAATTTAAAAAATGTCCAGAAAATGACCCAATTAATTAAAAAAAACAAAAAAAAACAATGCTTCAAATAACTATTCCCAATTCAAAGCTGTTTTACCTTATTATAATGGAGATTATGTAACTGTCTGTCTGTAACCAAAACTACTTCATTTTAGTGCAAGGCAGTTACGAAACACAAAAGACTCAGTAAAAGAAAGAGATAGAAAGAATGGAAGCAAAGAGGAAATATTCAGGAAAAGATAGAACAAAAGCAAAGAAGAAAAAGTCGGAAAGAAAGAATAAAAGTAAAGAAGAAAGAAAAAAAGAAAGAAAGAAAGAAAAAAAGAAAGAAGAAAGAAAGAATAAAAGAAAGAAAAGAAGAAAGAAAAAAGAAAAAAGAAAAGAAAGAAAGAATAAAAGCAAAGAGGAAGAAGAAAGAAAGAATAAAAGCAAAGAGAAAAGAAAGAAGAAAGAATAAAAGCGAAAAGAAAGAAAGAAAGAAAGCGTAAAGAAAGAAAGAAAGAAAAAAGAAGCGTAAGAAAGAAAGAAAGAAAGTGAGAAAGAATAAAAGCAAAGAGAAAGAAGAAAGAAAGAATAAAAAAAAAAAAGAAAGAAAGTAAGAATAAAAGCAAAGAGACAAGAGTCAAGAAAAGAAAGAATAAAGAGTCAGGAAAAGAAAGAATGAAGAGGAAAAAAGAAAAAAACAAAGAGGAAAGAATCAGAAAGAAAGAAAGAAAGAAAGAAAGAATAAAGAATTCTGAGCCTAAGAAAATGAAAATACAACACTTCTTTCCGTTTGCAGTTCTATTCTTTAAAATAATGGACATTAATGTTTGATTCATTCTAACAAAAAAGAAAAAAAAATTAAAAATTTTAACCAAATTTAATTAAACATAATTTCTGATTCATTTTCAATACTGGGATGGTCTCTGTTACCAATTGAGAAATATTCAAATTTAAAAAAATGTTCAATATTCATGAACTATTTGGTTTTGGTTTATGTACTTTTTTTTTATTTGATAAGTTAAATTTTTCCTATTTAAACAAACATCAACTTTAAAATGAATTTATGTCCCTTGATCAAAAATTCATGCTGGTCATTATAAAAAGATTAGTCTAGACAAAATATTTCAAAAATAAAACATCTTTTAAAAATACAAATAATTTTCAACCATAGTTTTCTTATAAATATTCTGCTGTGTGAATTCATAGTTTGGTTGTGTCAATAAAATAATTCAATTTATTCCTTTTTAACACAAATTTTGTGTCCCACTTTTATCTAAAGTCAAAATAAAATTGAAATTTGTTTTTGTTTTTTTTGTTTTCTGGTTACTTTATTTTAAAAAGTTATGAAAATAAATTCTGCTTAATGTAAATGCTTTAAAAATCCAAAATTTTATGAGAATTCTTTAAGAAAATTCTCTTCAATCAAAGAAGCTTATGGAAATTAGATTAACCCCTTTCAAACTAAATTCATTTCTAAATCTTTTTTCATATTTTTAGATAAATTAAATGTAAATTTCAAATTAGATTATATCTTGTACCGTATTGCCCACAAATAAGTACACCCCTAACAAATTTTTTATAAATTGAATAATTTGCTTCCAAAGATAGAATTTTATTGTTTCGAGTGGAACATTATACAATGAAACCACATATGATCACTGCTCCACTCGGATTTTAGTGAAATTCTAAGAAAAAAATCTAAATGGCAACTACACAAAGATGTTTATATATATATATATATATATATATATATATATATATATGGGTTGTGCTGATTGCCTGGATGATAGAGATTCTGATTGACAAAATCTGTCCAGTTTTAATCCTGGCCTGGGGCAGCCTGCAAAGTCTAGCCACACTGAAGAGTTATGATACAATGAAACAGTACTGCACATTGATGACTATATATGTATATGCATATATATATTGCTGGTAGAAGCAATGATAGAGAATATTCAGTTTCAAAGCATCGATTTTGTCACTAATCAGAAAAATTCCACTCAACAATCTTCCTATTTCTTTTTCAAATTACCTTAGAAGTCATCCAGATAGTTTTGTTTTAATATGACAAAGTCTATCTTTCTATCTTTTATGATCATTTGAGGAAACAATAAAAACAATTCATCAGCTAAAATGCAACAAATATAACACCTATATTTTCACAAGATTTTGTACAAGAAATTCTGCTATTTCAACAATACATTCAATACAATACAGTTTGCTAATTTATTCTAAGTATAATAATATAATAATTCAGATATGATAAATAAAAGATAGATTCAAATTATGATATTTGAACCATATCATCATCAAAAGGTGCAGTCTAAGAAACCTGTGATGCAAAAAAAAAAAAAAAAAGAAGATGCATAAGACTTTCCTAAGAATTTGAGAACGGTCCAGAGTATCTCACGAGTGGTACAAGCCCAGGTGTTTATTCCCATGATGGGATTTCTACTGCAGAGCCTGGTTTTCAAGAAATTTATTAATATCTTTTTTTTTTCCTTTACTTCCTGTTTAGTGTAATCTCTTAGCTGAGATCTAGGGTAGGGAAGGGTAGTATCTGCATTCTGTTTACAGAAATTCTGATGCTAAGTGATACTCAACATGTACAGCATTTATATTTTCATTACATTGATAACATTCTCTTGAGTAGATGAGCAATTCTACATAGAGCAATTCTTCAAATCTCTTATAAACAGGGGCTTCCAGATATCCTGCCACCCTGTCGACTGGGTGTGTAGAATACACTGAGTGCACCTCAGCAGAGGGGTAAAATCCTTCCAATGGGGCTACCTGTTGGTCATGGGTGGTGACCCATGATGGTTGTGGCTGAGCAGTCCATAACATGCAACACTCTTGCCTTTACTCAGTCTAGATGGTCGGTCGGAGAAGCCCCCTTTGATCAATCGGCTAGTCACATCAAGCCCTAGTTTAAAAAAAAAGAGTTTAAAAAAGAAAAAAAGGGTACCGATCAAGAATAAATAACAAACGTCTTTGGCATAAAATAACCCAACAAGTGTTGACATGCCATAAAATCCAACCAACTAAACAACCAAGATATCTTGTTAATATCTTATCTATGCTTTTCATGGCTATACATATGGCTCCAGTTATTACAGATCTAACAGTAATATTGACAATAATGATATCTTTTCAAGTAATATATTAGGTCTGAGACCTGTCAGCTGTTCCTTATATTTAAAACATTCATCTTACTTCCACAGAAAGGCAACCTTGCCTTAAAAGTTTTAAGGTGCTACATTTTTTTCCAATTTAAATTTCAAGATTAATAAATGTTAAGGTCTAGTGTAGATTTAATATATATTTCCAGTTACAATAAACAAGAGTTAAATATCATCATACATATTTATTTTATCACATTCTTTATCTCTTAATGTCCTATACCACCTCATTCTACCCGGCAGGAAGTCACATTCATTTTTCTAATCTACCCCAAATGATAGCCTTTGTTTAAATCTAATATTCAACATATTTAGAAGTCTTTAATTTAAGGGAAATAACTTTAAATGAAAAGGCCATTTTAGCCATTCTGTTGATGAATCCTTATAGGAATGGGGCTCTGGACTTCTCAACAGGTTGTTAAGAGTTAACTGATATATATTTATCTCATAGTAATGTCATTATAAAATGTTCAGTGTAAGAAACCAGTGAAGCTTAAAAAAAAAAATCTAAGAAAGTCTATCTTGCTTCAAGTTCATAAATATTATGAGTAAATTGTTCTTTTAGCCCTCTTTGAATGTGTAGATCAGCTACTTCTGTTAACAAGCTCTTAGAAGTGTTATATATACTAGCAACAAATAAACGCATGCTGGGCGATGTAAAAATTAATTTTTGAAAGAAATTGCCACAGGGTTGGGTGTAAAATTTCAATATCAGAGGGTTTGTATCATATGTAAGTAAAATCATCAAATTTATTAAAGGAGTAAAAACAACAAAATAATTTGAAATGGAAACTTAGTCCTGTTCCGCTCAAATAAATATTGCATGTATCTATTAATTTTAATTAAATAATTATTTTGAATATTTTTGCACATAAATTTTACAAAATTGTAGGTACTTATTTATTTGTAAACTTTTTATTTAACTTCTTGTTACTGAAAAAAATAGCAAGAGTGAAAAAAAAAAACAAAAAAAAAAAAAACAATTTTAAAAATTGCTTACTCAAATATTGAGTGTATATAACACAGGGTTGTTCTTTATTCTATGTATTAACAATTTTGACTATAAATGAAATCCTCATTGAGAAAATTGTGATGTAAGCTGTGACATAGTTTTGGTTACAGACAGAAATACACCCAATCTCTATATATATATATATATATATATATATATATAATCATTCACTGTTCTTTTAGCCTTCTTTCAATGTGTATATCAGCTACTAAAGTTAACAAGCTCTGAGATATATACATACATATATATATATATATATATATATATCATTATCATCATCATAAACCTGCAAGGCTTTCTCACATATTTCTCCACATAAGACTTCTATTTCACCCTGTATTTTGCTAGGCTGTCCACTATTAGCAGAGGTAATTTTGAAGTCCTTTCTTATTAGGTCATTCCATCGTTTTGATGCTCATCCTCTGGGTCTTCTGTTGGTAAAGTTATTCTTCTATGATTGGTTGACATATCTGGCATTGTCTTTGTCTACCACATGACCAAACTGCTTTAATCTTTTCTTCTTGATAATGTCAGTTATTTTATTTGGTGTTCCAAGGTCACTCCTTATATTGTTGATTTTGACGTGATTTATGTGAGAATCTCTCAGTATAGATATGAAGCAATCATTCTCAAATATACTCACTTTTGTATCATCTTCCTTCTTCAGACTCCAAGTTTCTCCAGAACCTTGATTTCCTTTGAAAGATCTTTTTGTTTTTATACTTTTCCCCTAAATCTACTGAAGGATGAACAAACTACATCTATCTTCCTTACATCAGATGAGCTTACTGATCCCATAATGTTAATTCATTGATCTTTTCTTTCTTATTTACTATAGTGTCCTTCACAGTGATGTTATCATTATCACCAAAGATCATCTTGCACTTTCGAGCATATATTTTCATACACCATTTTGAGGATGGATTTTCCAGTTCCTCAGTGGAGAGTTTTTAGCTTCTGAAATATAGCAGAGATTAGAGTAGTGTCATCAGTGTAGAATCAGTTCTAAGGCTTTTGTCTAGGTTCAGATTTTGTTATCAGCTAACTACATTATTTATAATATAGTTAAAAAAAAAAATAGCAAGAATATGCACCCTTAGGTAAGTATTTAATTTTCAATGTAATTAAATATATTAAATTAGAAGGACTTATGAAATGAAATAAGAATGCATATAAAAAGATTACACTTTACTCTAATTATATTTTAATTGGTTTCTATATAAAATCATTCATAGGATTCATTGTAATACATTTGAGAATAAACAATAATATTAGAATAACCATGTAATTATTTATTAAATCCAGTTTTGTTTTGTTAAAACCTGTATGCAAATTAACCACATTATTATGTAAACTTTATTTTTTAGTGATATATAAGACAATTGCAGGATTTAAATTACTAATAACATGGGCTGTTTTGAGACAAATCTAACTCAGATTTTTATAGAGACATCTTTAATAAAAAAGATTTATTGTATGTATTAAAATTTTTGACTATAGATTAAATACTCATTGATAAACTTACACAATTCCTGAGGGTATTGTGATGTAAGCAGCATTTTAGTCTTCATTACAGATAGACAGACTTCAAATCTCCATTATAATAAGATATTGAAAAGCATGGTAGATAATAAACATCTCTACTGAACTCCAATGCTCACATTGAATCAGTCTGTAATGCCATCAATGATCAAAATTGTACATTCAATTTTGTTATATACAAAGTAAATTATATCAGCAATGCTTATTGCTGGAGTGAAGAGACTTGCTGTCACTCTGACTCCAATGAAAAACAACTAGATATAGCTGGTAAAAGATAGCAAGGAGTTTAAATGATGATATTAAACATCACTATTTAGATGTAGTACAAGATGTCATTACCTTGTAATGTAATCTTACACCCAACTCCTAAAAATAACAAATACAAAAACACACATGCTAGAAATTGCATGTGAATATATATATATATATATATATATATATATATATATAAACACAAGTTAGAATAATGTAGACAGATTCAACAGGGTTTGGGAACTAAGTCATAGTTAAGAAAATGACAGTTACCATGCTCGGGTGACTATGTCTACACTTTCTTAACTTAGATTGATATTGAGCACTCTCTATTCATAAATGTAGCAAACTATATTGTGTTCTATTGCTCGTCTAGTGTTTCTACTGCAGTAGCATAAGTGATTTATCCAATGGGTGCACAATATATTTCATAAACATAGAGCATTAATAGTTGTAAAAAACTTATTTGTCTACCTCAGTGTTGCTATTTACATATGTTGCGTAGCACCTTCTTTACCGGCACTAAATCGTATATGTTATATACTGGCATCAAATTCTATATGTTATATAGCGCCTTCTTCGCTACTCTGAACCATATACGTTGCTGGTATACCGCGGGTAGGTTAGTAGTCGGCGTAGAGACTCAACACATGGGCATTGTAACAAACTTTAGTTTATTTCTTTACATTCTCTCGTGATAAACTGCATTTGATGCCGAGAACCCAGATCTATAGATCTGGGGAATGTGGAGTAACCCTTTATTACCATTACTCCCAGGACCACTCTGATATGGAGTTTTAGTACCTGTTATAGTCACATCTATGGGTCAAATAGATCTATTTAAAAATTATTTGTATTCGATAGGACCACCAACAAAGATCAAAAGCAAAAAACATTTAAGAAAAAAAAAATACCCTCAAAATGTAAATATGAATGTATAATAAAAGCGATTCTCTAAAATGAACCTAGACGGGTTGACATGCCGTTAAAATCAGTAACTATCAATCAATCAAAATAATGGATTAATTTGATCCAGTATGATTTGATAAAGATAATGTTTGTTCAATAAAATATGATCGGTGTGGATTATGTTGTATCTATATACACGTATTTGTATACATCTTACAACTGTTAAGATTTATGTTATTGCATGATAGTTTTCTGGATTATGTTTGTTTTTTTTCTTCTTGTGGATAGAAATTTATGATTATTCTTGGTCAGTCTCTTGGCATTTTTGATTGCTTTCTCATAACAATGGAATTAATTTGTGTAACATTCATCACCAACCTTGTAAGTAAAGTCTGTGGAGTGACCTATTGTTGGTATCAGACAGACAGTGATAGAGTCTATCCCCTTTTCACAAGCACTAGACCAGGGAATTGTTTTTGAATCTGAGGTGGAATGACACTCCAACCATCAGCTCCCCACTTTACTGCACAGATCCAAGCCGTGCTACTCATGCACCAAGTTGGCGAGGGCTGGTATCAAACCTGGAACCTTGCAGTTCCTAGGTGGATGCTCTAGCAACTGAGTTAAACAAACCCTAGTGCCTGATTAGCATAACCTTAATTACATTCAATGTGTTGACATTGACTCTTAAAGCTTTGATTGATTTCATTATTCTGACAACCATTTTGATTTTCTCTTTGCTTAGATCAACTCCAGATTCTTGAGAGTTTGAACCTCATCAAAATCGCTGAGATATCACAAGAAAAAGTAATGTTAAGATGCTCTTCAAAGTGATTTTTTCTTCCAACAGGTTAATACTTCATTTATGTGCGTCAATCTTTTTAGCATTTTTCCTTGATCACTCTGTGCAAGTGACTTCTTTGATCTGCTCTCCAGTTTGCACACTATTTTAAAGAGGTTACGGCTGTTATTGGCTTTGAAATCAACTTCCATTTTTAGGTTTTTTTGTTTGGTCTAATTGTTTTCTTTTTGTTATTTTAACATTAGCTCAGTTGGTAGAGAGTTTGCCCAGGAACCACAAGGTTCTTGATTTTGATACAGGCCCTTGCCAACAGGGATCTGTGAGGAGCTGACGGTAGGAATGGCACTGCACCTTAGACACTAAAAACAATTTCCTTTGTCTAGCACTAGTGAAAAGGGAATAGACTCCCTTGGTGTCTGGCTTATACCGACTTTAGGCCAACCCGACGACTTTACTTACTTTTTACTTATATCTTTCACTCTAGTAGTTTTGCATTGTGGATGTCCATGCTCAATCTGCCCTACTATTTACCCATAGTTGAAAGGGGCTAAAATAGATGGATTCATGCCTTTCTTAATGGTATTAATGCAAAATAAAAACAGTCTTGTCCAGAATGTGAACTTAAGTCACCAATTCCATTTCTTACAACAATAACCATTACACAAAGTACACATCTTAAGAGTATGGAAATTACATGTACCAATTTTTGTTTCATTGCTAGAATTAATGTAGCACCCATTTTTGGCTTGGTTTTGGTTTCTTTGTTTAATGGCATATCAATGTTATGGGTTATTTAATGCTAAAGCCATTCTTGTATCAGAACAGTATTGGTACTATTTAACTCATTACTGGAGTTTGGGTTCTGTTTGTTATTCCTTGTAGCATTCCTTGAAATCCTTGGTAGAAAAGAGTGTAGTTTCAGTAGATACTCCTTTTGGCAGAAAGTCTGTAGTGTCCTTGAAATTCTAGGAAGTACATTTATATCATTAGTCATTGCTTTGTGATATAATAAACTTTTAGAATTGAATTAGATTTTCATTCATTTATTTACTGGTTTGGTTTGTTGGAATTTACAGCATGTCAACCCTTATTGGGTTATTTTATGCAAAAGATGTTTTTTTTTCCATTCATGCTTGATGGTTATTCAAATTTGTTTTTAAATTCTTTTTTTTTCTATTTAACCCATAAATTGGACCCTAAAAAGGTACGACCACTCAGGGTCAGATAGGGTCATGAAGGGGTACTCACACTCCCCAGAGCTCCATAACTAGAACTTCACCATTAGATGCAGTTTGATGTCATACACAGGACACTAAGACCCTCAACCACTGCCTTCTATCATATATAGGATAAAAAAGGTTGGGATTTGCCATAAGGGTAATAAATTTGGGATAATGATATAGGTACACAGGCTTGATGTGACCAGCTGATTAATTGGAAGGGGGCTTTCAAATCATCCGTTTTGCCTAAGTAAGCGCCAAAGGAAATGCTGTATATAATGGATTGCTCAGCCACTAGGATCCATTTTTAAGCATCACAGGTCACCACCCATGGCCAATAGGTGGCCCATTGGGGGGATTTTACCCCTCGGCAGAGGGGCAGTTAGTGTATTCTTCTGCTACAGCTAACAGGTCATTCATTTATTTGTTGTTGTTGGGTTTTAAATAATTGCTAAACTAATATAGGCATCACCATATGAGCAGCTATTAAAGAGTGATCTCATCCAATATCTATTAAGCTGAATAGAAGACAATTTTTATTTTGGGCTTTGGCCTTGTTGACAGAAAACATAGTAAATGTGGTTTGGTTTTATGGATTTTGCAGCATTCAACCCTTGTTAGGTATTTAAAATTCTTTTAAACTCAATTTTTTTAACAGATTTTTTAAAACTAATTTTTTTCTATTTAACTCATAGATGGGACCCTAATAGGTACTACCACTCTGAGTCAAAGTGGACCTGGGAGTAATGGCAATGAAGGGGTACTCTACACTCCCCAGAGCTCCAGAATTGGAATTTTACCATTAAATTCAGTTTAATGTTATACCCATGACAGAGTAAACTTGGGGCTTTGATTTCTCACCAGGTGATATTCAGGTGACCTGTCTCTGCTGTGATTTGTGTTTGAATCAGCTGTTTATGACTCATAGATAATTGATGGAACAAAATTCTAAGAGACTTTGAACTCTTTCATTATTCCTTCCTTGGCAATATTTTCCAACAAGATCAGGCCATTTTCCCCTCATAATGTAGGCCATTTGCATTAAAGTCTTCAAGAAGCACATATTTACTGTTGCTCAGAAAATCCTTTGCTTTGGATTGAAGTCTTTCATAAAAGTGTTCAAATTCAGCATCGCTACAACTAGAATCTAGTGTGTAAACTTGGAAGATGAATAGCTTTTCATTGTTTATACATAGAGTTCTATTCATTTTCCCCTCAGAATGTAGGTCAAAATCTGACATGGTATAGGACATTATCTTAGGACATTATCAAAGCTACACCCTGTCAGTAGAGTTGGTCTGATTTGAATAACTATGATGACATATCCACCCTGCTCCTCAAATGCCATGAGTATTTATTTCACCTAGTGTGTTTCTCTAACAATCAGTATATCTATTCTTAACTTTGACATGTTAAGTAAGTTATCAAGTTTTAAGTCATTCCTAGAAAGTATCTATTTACCCAACCCCTCTGCCATAGGCAGAATGTGACACAAGGTCAATTTTTAAGTAGAGTAAAGCTGGTTGGAATTCAGAGTTTTCATTTTTCTAAACTGATGGATTTACCAAAAGATAAAGGTTCCAGTTTATCCAACTATTTATAGTTGGTTGTTTGTTTTAGGGCAAATCAACCCTCTTTCCAGGCATAACACTACACTGCATCTAGTGGTGAAGTTCCAATTCTGGAGCCCTGGGCAGTGTAGAATACCTCTTCATTGCTATTTATTCCCAGATCCCAGATGGTGAGGTAGTACCTGTTAGGGTCCCATCGATAGGTTGAATAGATAACGAAATATGTTTAAAAAAAGAGTTTAAAAAAATTGAATACCCAACAAGAATGAATGAAATAAACGTTTTTAGCATAAAATAAACCATGGGTTGACATGCTGTGAAACCAACCAACCAACCCAATTAAGTATTGAACAGGTTCATCGCTACTTAACTTCAGTGATCTAGCAGGAATTGGTGTTTTCAGCATGACTTGACTGTAATGTACCAAAAATTGTTGGTAAGGGGGAGGGGGAATAATATTCTTTTCTAAAGGGTATGAGTGCAAAGTGAAACGCAATCTCAACCAGCATTTCAATTCATCAATTCCATTTCTACAACAATAAGTAAAAAAAGTCAAGTCAGGGTAGCCTAAAGTCAGTATCACCCAGATATTGAGGAAGTCTATCCTCTTTTTACTAGCGCTAGATCAAGGAGATTGTTTTGGCATCTTAGGTGGAGCATCACACCTACCATCAGCTCCTCAATTTACCACAGAGATCCCTATGCGACTCATACGCTGAATTGGTGAGGTTCAGTATCAAATCCAAAACCTTGTGGTTCCTAGTTGGATGCTCTATCAACTGAGCTAAACCAACCTTATGTTACACAATTGCACATCCTAACACAATGGACATTACATGAGTCTATTTTTCTTACATTAGGAGAATTAATTAAGCTCACTTTTTGGCTTGGTTTCAGTTTCTTTGTTTAATGGCATATCAACCTTATGGGTTATTTAAAGCCAAAACCATTCTTGTAGAAGAATAGTAAGGATGAGCGGGGGTTTTTTTTTTGGGGGGGTGTAGGTTTAGTGTGTACATAATGTTTGGAATAAGTAATATAGTTGGTTACAACCTAATAGAGATCTTACTTAAGGTGTCTTTATCGCAATGCACAGTTTTACTTAATATTTCCCTTGACGACTACCTCATATAAGATTGTGATGAGATATGCCAAGCTGGACCCCCACTGAACCACAACAAATCACTTTGTTGATGTATGTTTCAGATATGTACCACTCCTGCTGCCAAGTTTCGATTTTCAAAGAGGTTCACTTGGACTTAATGTTTTGCCAAAGTTTTAAAATTCTCTCTCTCTCTCTCTCTCTATATATATATATATATATATATATATATATACATATATATAAAACTTTTGAAATAAGATTTTTGAAGTGGAAGGAAGTTGATTTTTGAGATTGTAAGAAGAGCAAGTATTTTTCAATGGACATTAACCAAATACATTTGATATAAGTGATTCGAAGTGGAAAAGTGAATTATAGAATATTGTATGCAAATAAAATATAAAAGATATAATAAATAGATTATATAAACAAAAATATAGATATAATAGGAAAAAAATAGTTTTACAAAAGTAATGTAAATATAGAATAAATAAATTAAAATAAAAGTCACTTTTTGATTTCATCCGGTAAAAAACCCAAAAACGTTGTTTTCTTGAAGCTTCAAAGACCATGTCTGTTCAATTCAAATCCTATGTCAGGAAGTAAGTAGTAAACAATTAGAAAAAAATCAATATAATTCATAATATCCCTTCATATTGTTTTTCCTTTAGTTTTTTAAATTTTATTTTCGTTAGAAAGAGTTAATATTATTATTTATGCTTTACTATTGTCTGATGGATAAGGTTCTTGATTTTGTTTGTTTTTGTTTTACGGCATATCAACCTCAATGGGTCAAGTTAAAGCTGACAAAGTTTTGAAATAAATTCTGTCTTAATGGATCCCCATTTTTTTATTTTTTTATAAACACATTTTTCTACTTAACCCATAGACGGGACCCTAACAGGTACTACCCCACTGGGTCATAGTGGATCGAGAGAAATGGTTATTAAGGGGTGCTCTACATTCTCCAGAACTGGAAGCTAACGTCATACCTAGGACATGAAGACCCTCAGCTTGAAGTTGCATGTCTATATAAGGATGTATCAATAATTCTGAAAGCTGAATATTATTTGCTGAATTTTGATCTGAAATTTTCATTGCATAATGCTTAATTGATGTAATCAATCATTATCATCATCAGGTTGTACAGCATGGGTTCCCACTCTCACTCACCACTCATCCCTATCAGTCATTAATACACACTTACTTTTATTTTGAATTAGAAGCAGCTACCCGGTGTCGCCTGGGTAAAGGGAGATACAAAGATCCTTATTACAAGTTGAATCCACACTGCCCCATAAAAATCCCCATGTTAAAAAGACCTGGTGAGACATCAGGAATTTTTTTGCCTGGGTAAAGGGAATGACATCTCATATAATAATATAGTAAGAAATTCTAATTCAATAATTTACAATTTAAAAAAAAAAAAAATAATCTAAAATGAAGCAATTTATTCAATCAATCAATATTGTATTTCAATACGAAAAAAGAAAAGAAAAACATGCTAATGATTTTCTGTTCTGTTATACAAATTTCAATTTCTAAATATCTTCCCAAATATAAATAAAATCTTCATTATTTTTGCACAAAAAGTAAGCTCCAATGATATCTAATGTGTATATATATATTCATTTTGTTATTAATTATTGTATTTTTGTAGTTTCCTCCGGACATACACACAACTTCCCTTTATATATGTATATATAGATAGAATTGAATTTTTTCATTAGTTCACATTCATACTACTCCTCAAGTTATTAAAAATATTAGCCAAATATTACTTTTGCCAATTTTTCTTATTTGGTTTTTCAATGGGTTAAGGTGTCTGCATCCTTGGTTGATTTCGAAATTCTCCTTATTGTCCTTGAAATTGTTTTCTTGTTTAGATTTCTACATGCAAACACTCAGACACACCAGTACCTTTTCCATAGTAACAAGAATTTCCTGATTTTGACCCTCGATGAATTACCATATTTGATGGTATATAGGGCACACTTTTTTTTCCAAAATTTTGGCTCAAAAAATTGCCCTGTGTCTTATACATCATAGATGAAGTTTGAGACCTCCCGTAGGCCTAGGCTAATCTTCTCTATGATGCTCACTAATGCAGCTTACGTTCAGTAGTTTTACCTACCTTAAACTGCCAAATTACTTTTATACAGCTATGTTTCTGCTTATGTAATGTACAGCTAGACTGTTTTCAACAATATCTGCTTAAATACACTAAAAACTTTTTTTCCTGAAATGCACTTGGTGACCCATATTCAAATCCTGCATGAGGCTCATTGCATTTCACATAGAGCTAATAATCTTGGGAAGGTATGTATCTAACCACTCCCTGCAGCTATGGGTAAATAGTAGAGAAGACTGGGCTCTTCAACCATGATATGGCAACCAGCCTAGGAGAAGAAAAACTCTGAATTCAAACCTGTTAAACTCTGCTTAATAAATTGACATTGTGTCACATCCTACTTTTGCTGGTAAATATGCATATTTAGCTCATCATATTTTTTTAAATTCCGAAATTTTACTAAAAAAGAATGATATTGTTTTTCATCGTACTCACTTACTCTCTAACAGATTTAGAGTCATTGTTAAAGGATAAGGTCGTATTTAAAGTCTCAAAACCAAAGCAGGTGGCTAATTCCAGTGATTATTCAGGTTGAATCATAACAGGATTTATTTTTGCTTTGGCCTTCTTTGATCTCTTACATTCAAAACTTTATTTTTTCCCGCCCTTTCCATGCCTTTCTTCTTCTACCTTTTTGCCTTTTGCTCTTTATTTCACTTGAGATAGCTAGCTCTAATGCCAGAGAATAGACACAGTCAAAATGTCACTGACATTCTTTGGTACAGAGCTACAGCAGACACGGATCAGTTTTTCTCATACCAGCAGCACCACTGATTTTCCTGGCTGGAACATTCAAACTCCAAATAGCAAAGCTAATTGCAGATTCATAACTAGAATATATTTGTCTATCTCTTCTTTATAGATGATTAAATTAAGGTGAACACTTGTTTACGCACCATAGTTTCCTGTTAATTGCAGTGTTCTTTTTTGTAGATTATGTTTGCCTAAATTTTATATTTTCTGGTCGTAAAAAATATAGACAATATATTGACATTAAAATAGACACTATATTAAAATTACTATGGATATATCACTAATATGTATACAGTCACATTTATCTAATATGAGAGATGCCATATTAACTTTCTAACAGAGACACCATATTAATATAGATTATTATTATAGATATATTATATAGAGTTAAACCATTCCTTTTGTTTGACTTACAGTACCTGGAATTCCCAAGTGGTTCCCCATCCAAATACAAATCAGACACTATACTGCTTAACTTCAGTGTTTTCAGTGTGATTTACAGATAATATATTAATATTAATACAAGGACACCATAATAACATTACAACAGAAACAGTATCTTAATATTAACTAGCAGAGAATCGGCATGGCCCAGGGAGTAAAAAAGTTTTTAAAAATCTATGTATATCTATATCTTGTTGGTGGAGTGACCTATTGTCAGTATCAGCCAGTCTATCCATTTTTCCCTAGTGCTAAATAAGGGAGATTGTTTTTTGCTGAGATGAAGCACCTCACCAACCATCAACTATCCACTTTATCACACAGATCAGATTACCTAAGCTGTGCTACACATGCATTAAGTTGGTTGGGACTGGATATCGAACATAGAACCTTGCAATTTCTAGGTGGTTGCTCTACTAACTGAGATAAAGCAGCTCCATATTTATCTATAGATTAATAAAAAATAAATAAAATTATTTTTCTCTCTATTTTTTTATTTTATTATCTTTTATTCTTTATATATTCTTGCTTTAAACTTGTTTAGAAAAGGATGTGTTTGGTTTTAGTACAAAGAAACATACAGACATACATAATCTTTCTTATATATATATATATATATATATATAAGATAGATACATAGGCATTATTGATATTCATAGATACTATATTAATATTAATACAAAGAAATCATAATAATATCATAACAGAAACACCATATCAAAACCTACATAAAATATTCTTAAACAGTGTAAGTATTAAATATTTGTTTTTTTTATTCTATTTTGGTTTTCCACACCACAAAAAAAGCCTTTGCTAGTTGATTTTACTTAAGCCAATTAATTTTAAATTTGATATTCTTTTGTATTCAGTTAGTAAACTGATTTTCTGTTTCAAAATTTCTTTATTATTAAACTTTTCTTTCATCTTTATTGTTGCTTTTATTACAATTCTCCGTAACATTTAAATCAGTCAGGTGGATTTTGAAATAAAGGAGGAACCTGAAACAAGACTTGAACTCATATCCTGAGAGATATCTAAATCATGGTTTTTAAAACTTTTTACTTAATGCACCCCTTGTAACCAAATTCAATTTCCATTAAACCCAAGATGAATTGAATATTAAATTACAAAACATAAATTTACTACTGAATTTTTGAGTCGAGACTTGATGTGTATAATTTTTACTTTTCAGATTGTTGTCCACATCTATACTGTGGTATGTAAAACCACAACGTTTCAGCCACTGTATCTTCTGGCCTTCTTCAGATGTTCCCTGTTTATTAAAACATAGCAATGAACCAATCTGACCAACCAACAATTAAACTGTTCAAAATTATTTCCCAGGTTGGGACAAGGCTATGTTCAGATCAATAGGGAATACCTGAACAAGACTGGAGGATACAGCAGACAAAATGTTTTTGCATACCAGTATAACAGTTCAAAAAATCAAAATTATACTTAACTTTACTAGAGTTTACATGAGAAAATGATCAGTAAACAAATGCACCTTTAATTCTTGAATTATTTACTAATAATAATGTTAATGGCACTGAGGAAATAATAAATATTAATTTGCAGGTTTGTAATGCTAAAATGATTTAATGATGTCAGATCCAGATTGTTCATTTATCAAATGACCTTTATGTTGTTTATTTGTTTGTTTATTTTTTTATGGCATATCAACAACCTCAGTGGTCATTTAATGCTGGCAAAGTTTCGAAAGATTCGTAGCGATAGTTTGGAAGAAAAAATTTTAAACTTGATTTTATTTTATAAAAGATTTTCTATTTAAACCATAGATAGGACACTAACAGGTATTACCATTCCAGGTCAGCGTGGAATTGGGAGCAAAGGTAATGAAGGGGTGCTCTACATTCTCCATACCTCCAGAACTGGAACCTTACCATCAGATTGAGTTTAATGTCATACCAAGGGCATGAAGACTCTCACATTCTAGCACATATATGATAAAAAGGGTTAGGGGTGCCATAAGGGCAATAGGGTTGGGACAATCAAATAGGAGCTAGGGCTTGACGTGACCAGCTGATTGATCAGAAGAGGCCTCTCCAATCGCCAGTCTAGCCTAAGTAAGGACCAAAACGGAGTGTTTCAAGTCATGGACTACTCAGCCACTAGGGTTCCATCCTTAAGCATCATGGGTTGCCACCCATGGCCAAGAGGTGACCCCATTAGGAGAGTCTTACCTATCTATGATAGTACAGTAGTTGTGTTCTAAAGGCCCCAGCCAATAGGGCTGACCTTTATGTTGTGAATGAAACATTACTTTTGGGCCAATCATACATTCTGATAGGTGAACAATATCTAACAACTAATCTACATAATCCAGTTATTTTTGTTCTCTTAAATGCAAACTAGTAAATTCACCCTCAGTGTATTCGTTTGCTCTTATTAGGAGGAGGAGGGAGAGGGAAGGAGGAGCAATCTAAGTAGTTTTGACTAATGGGAAGAGAGCCCCTTTGGTTTAAATTCAGAGTTTTCCTTCTTCTAGACCAGTTGCCATACCAAGGTTAAAGAGCCCAGTCTACCCTAATATTTAGCCATAGCTGAAGGATTCATACTTTTCCCAATGGGATTAGAACTATATGAAATGCTAACAACTGCATACAAGATTTGAACTCATTTCATTGTGTCTATTTCCTATGACATTAACCACATGCCTCCCACAGTCAAAATTTTATTCACCTCCAGTATCAGAAAACTGATAGTAGAATTATCTTCCCCTGCCGCTAGGGGGAAAATCGCCAACTTACGATGTTGGCGGCAAAACCAAACCCCGCTACTTATCTGAAGGCTGTCAACCAGATGAGTCACTTTAACAAGGGCTCCATCCACTGCCCACTTCAAAGGGCAGTTAACCAGGCGAGTTGCTCAAAAAAAGCACTCACCAACACTTTACTTATCAGACGAGAACTGACCAATAAAGACGCGTCTCTACAGCACTCTACAACCACAGCGAGTAGAATCCCTTTCTAGCAATAATTCACCAACAAAATGTTAATTTCACCTCTCAAGATAAGTCTGGTAGCAAAGCCAACAAATTTGCAGCAATTTGTGTACCTTTATAATACAAGTGTTTTAATTCCATTGTGTTGTTTGTCTTCTTTCATCCAAAATAATTGCCGACCACTGGGAGAATAAGAGCTCCCAACGAACCCTGTAATTCCTCTTACCAGTAGTCTATATGGACCACTCTTAGAAGCCCTGATTTAAAAGGATATTGTTTTATTGATCTGACCATGAAGACCACCAGCTTAGAAAAATCAAATCTATGCCTAGACAGCTACCACCTTCTTGTACCATTTTCTTAAGATTATTTGTATGTAACTTTAATAAAAAAAAAAGTAGAAGTGGTTTCTAAAGTAAAAAAAAATCAATGAACAGCAAGACAATTTTAGATCTAAGATGTAATAATTAAAAACATTTAATTCAGGAATAAATGTTTTATCTGTTAATCAACCATTCTTGGATTTGCAAGAATTACAGAGAAGTTTCAGTCAGATTAAAAGACGGACATAATTAATTTTGGTAAGCTTCTTGTAATCTGACAATTCACATACACTATATATATATATATATATATATATATATATATATATATATATATATATATATAAATGAAGGACTGCAAATAAGAAAAGTGTTTGCATAGAAAGAGTGATCAATGCTATTATAGTAGAGCAGGTATAAAACATAAATTCATAAAATTATGAATATGATATTTCACACTTCAGACAGGAGCATAATAAAAAGTAGCTAGTCAAGCATTTGTAGAGTGTGAGGTATGATCATGTGGTTACCTCACAATACAATATAGATATGTACTGGTCTCATTACATGAACACACCTCATGCTATACAAACACTTGACTGGATACTTTTTACTACACTCCAGTCTGAAAACTCTATGAAACACATGAAACTGGAGTAACAGAAATATAGAACCCATATATGGGAGAATAAGTGCTTAATTGAAGTCATACCTAATTGAAATGAATTAGTTGATAATTAATGAATTAGGTGAGCATATCTGTTCAAATGTAAAGTTGTAAACAAATCATTTGTTTACTTTCATACTGTCGTGCAGAAAGTCACCCAAAAATGTAGCTTATATCAGTTCAAAAACTAATGAGAAATTTTGGAAAACCTGCTAGTGTAATGGTTAAAATCCCTGCCTGTCAGCCTGCCAGTCAGGGTTCGAATCACACACAGAGCAGTCTCCTGTCTATAACTCTGTTGATGAGGCATAATATGCAGTAATGTACATACAGAGATTGACTTTTTCTCGATTTGTTTATGCCTTTACATTTAAACAGATCGCCTAATTTAATAATTATCAACTAATTAATTTCAATCAGGTATGACTTCAATTAAGCACTTATCCTCCCAAATTGTCGGCTATTGCCATCTCTAACAGACTATAAGCCTGTTTGTTTACATTTTACATATATATATATATATATATATATATAATGTTGTCAACAATTAAAGTCCAGAAAGAGTAAATGAATATATGAATTTAAATACTTTGGGATTCACAGCTCAACAAACATGTAAAAGTGCTCAATAAAAAAGAGCTAAATATACAATTAAAAACTGAATGGTCAAAAACCAAACCAACTGGAGACTTTTGTAGTTAACAAATCTTCAGAGTAAAAGGTGTTCCTCTATTAATGTTCTTTATACATTTTTTAACTACAACAAATTTGAAACATTCTAATTGGTTGGATTTTACAGCATGTCAAACCTTGTTGGGTTATTTTATGCCAAAAACATAGTTTTATTCATTCTTGAGGGTATAGAAAAAATTTTTTGTTAACTTATTTTCTTATATTTATAAGACCCTAACAGGTACTACCACTCTGGGTCAGGGTGGACGAGGGAGCAATAGTGATGAAGGTATACTCCACACTCTCCAGAGCCCCAGAATTTAAACTTCCCAACAAGATGCAGTTTAACATCATACCCAAGACACTAAGACCCTCACAGCCAACGCCTTTCTAGCACATATATGATAAAAAGCATTGTGTGTTTGCTATCAAGGCAATTCAGTCGGGTCAATCATATAGATGCAAGGCCTTGATGTGACCAGATGATTAATTGGAAGGGTGCCTTTCTGACCGTCTGTCTAGTCTAAATAAGGACCTAAGTGGAGTGTTGCATGTCATGGACTGCTCAGCCACCACAATTCTGTCCTTAAGCATCATGGGTCGCCATTGGGGGGGATTTTACTTCTCTATAGAGGTGCAGTTGGTGTATTCTTCTGCCCAAGCTGACAAGGGGGACAAGTCACTGGTTTTCAACCATTTGGTTTTTAATCATATATATATATATATATATATATATATATATATAGAAGGGGAAAAAATGAAAAAATATATATAAAAGATCATAAAACTGGATTAAATAAAATAAAATATATCATACTTTTACTAAATTTAAATTTTGGTGTTTCAATTAAAGATAATGATTAATTCAAACTATAATATTTTCTTTATAAAAATTAAACCTTAATTCTAAAATGTGGTTATGTTTAAAATCAATACAGATATATATTAAAAAAAATAAATAAATGCCTCACAGTACAGACCTATACTGATGAATAAGCCTGACAGAAGAAAAACAAAATTATGACTGCCTTTTTTTAATAAGGATTTGTAATTAGTTAAGTGGCTCTAATTCCTGATAATCTAAAATAATATGGCAACAAATTCCTCAAAATAATTGTAAACTGAAAGATATATTTTTTTAAACACATAAAATTTTGAACAGATATTTTGAAAAATCTTTCCAATTTTATTCTTATGGAGATTATTTTAGAATCATCTCTTTACATAAACAAAGAGAAATGTGATTATGAGATATCTTTCTCTAATAATAAATGGAAATCTCAGAGTGTCACATTTTTTCAACTTTACTCCTAGAGGTTGTACTCCAACATACCATACCATTTTGGAATCTGAGGGCAAATTAAAATCATTTTGGGTTGAATACGAACCAGCAATCTAGAAATTATCTCCAGGTCAGAGTGGACCTGGGAGTAATGGCAATGAAAGGGTACTTCATATTCCTCAAAGCTCCAGTTTGAGGTCATACATAGGAAACTTTATTTGGTCAAGGATATTCATTAACAAAAACATCAATTGTATAAGAATTGACTAGTTTCTGTCTTTTATAGGCATGACATTTTGATTAAGCCATATTCTGATCAAAGACGTAAAACATTAGTTATATACTCTATTTATCTGTTAATAGACATACAGACAGACATAAGGAAGCTGATACCATTGCAGCTCATCTGGAAGAAGTGTACTGATTTCCTCTCTTATTAATTCTGCATTCTAATGTTGATTCGCAATGCTTCAAAAACAAATAAACAAATAAAAATAAATAAAACGTTCTAACAGCATCATTTTATCTATGACCTTATGTGAGTCATATAATAAAATATCAACTTGATAAAAGGGCTGAGGTGGGGGGAGGGCTAAGGACACCAAAGAGAATATTACCAACATTCCTTAATGTCAGATACCTGTACTCATTCTTCATGGAAACACCTTTCTTTTTGGTTCATTTAAACACATATATCTTATAGATTCACAGCAGTTATCATTGTTATGGCTTTATTCAATGTGAACATTTCAAACAGCATGAACAGTGTACAAAAACCAAAATCAATCAAAGTTTAAATAAAAAGAATCAACCACCATTAGCCACATTATATTCTATGAATACATACAACTTATACCTGATTTCTTTTCTGCAGGAATTAAGGACAATTCCTTCATTAAATTTTTTTTTTTTCATAGTATGTTTCAAACAATTTTAAAATCTATAAATCCCCCAACCTCTCTGTTGATTTATACATGAAGCTAATAATGCAATTTAATTTTCTCGTAATGCATCAATGTAAACAGGCTTTACTTTTCTGTTCATCTATTAATATTTATATATATTCTCTATGTTCGACTAAGTCTTTTGTCTTCCAGAGGCATAATTTTCCGACGGGCTAGAATAAAATTAGATCTCAAATTACTGCATTTACTTATTCTATTTTCTTATCGTTTGCTTATCTCTACATTAAACTTCCTTAATTTTCTATCATTATATCTTGTTATTCTGAAAGATTATGAGTTTATAAAAGCTGAAATTGATCTGAGTCAAATAAGAATGCCTTTTACAATGTATCTTGTCAGCAAACATAATTCTACTAGAAGATAATTATTAGGCTCAATTACTTTCTGATTTTTATGCTAAAATAATTTTAGTACTAAATTGAAAAATAAATGCATATACAAATGTATATGATGAGATAAAATTTATGAATTTAAGACACTGGTTTGAATATTCATAAAAGATGCTTAAGATATTTGAGAGCAACCATAAGAAGAGTTGATGCAGAAAAAATTATGTATTATATTAAAAAAATTAAGATTTTAAAGTTTTTTGTTGTTAAGTTTGATCTTGATAAAATACTAGACAAAACATGACACATTGGGTCACCTATTGAGCTCTGGGTAGATAATTGGGATTAGGGTAAAGTGAATTTAATTTTTTTTTTTAAATGAATATGGCCAGAGAACTTTTTTAAAAAGTTAAGATCATTTTGTAAGTTTGCTTAGAAATGGAAAGTTATGCTAAAATAAATTTAGCACCGAATTAAAAAAAAAAATGCGTATACAAATTCGTATGAGGAGATGAAATTTATGAATTTAAGACACTGGTTTAAAATGTTTGTATGATTTGTTTTATTCAAACTATTTTCCTCATCTTTATTGTTATCTGTACAACGTTTCAGCCAATGTGCCCTCCGGCCTTGTTCAGTCAATAATTAGCACAGCTTAACACTTGTACCCAGTCATGGTTAGTGGAATGAGAATAGTATAGCCTGTGGATGGAATAAAGGGTAGTTTCAAAAGTTCCATGAAGGTTCCCAAGTTTAAAGAGAAGGTTCCCAAGTCCAACAATACCTGAAGAAGGCCGGAGGGCACATTGGGTGAAACCTTGTACAAATAACAATAAAGATGAGGACAATAGTCCGAACAATCCAAAGAATACAGATTCTCAAGCCTCATCTCAAAAATTCAGAGAAACTGTTTTAAATATTCATAAATGATGCTTAAGATATTTGATATAAAGTGTTAGTGCAGTAAAAGTTATATAAAAAATTAAGATTTTAAGTTTTTTTCGTTTGATTTTGATAAAAGGCTAGACACAACGTGAACCATTGGGTCACCCATTGAGCTCTGGGGAGATAATTAGGGAAAAGTGAGTTTGCAAAGAGAATTAAATTTTTTTTAAATAAATACGGCCGGAGAATTTGAGAAAAAAACATTAAAATCATTTTGTCAGATTTCTAAGAAAGGGAACATTTGACCTAATTTAAATGGACCTGATTCTTGAAATTTTATAAAGAGACAAGAGGCTATGGGCTGGCTGCTTCTGAAACCTAACATACAAATATATTTCACACTCTCCAATCACTCTCTTTACATTCATATATCAGGTAATATATTGTTTTTGTTTTGTTTTTTTAGGTTCAAGCAAGGAAATCTGATTGGTTGGTTGGTTTTATTGCATATTAACCTTTTTTTGAGTCATTTAATGCCGAATCAAGTAATTTTTGATAAACAAAGGACACAGGTTGTTTATAGTATCAGCTGTTCCTTAAGCGGTCACCAAATTAAGTATTGAACTGGCTCATCATTACTTTGGTGATCTAGCAGGAACCGGAGATTTCGTTGCGACTTTACTGTAATGAGTAAATCTGGAGACCCAAGTTAAGTTATCTTTATCACAACAGGTAAATTACTGACTTGACTGATGCTTTTTTTTTTAATTATTTATTTGGTTTGTGATGTAAAACAGCAGTGAATTGAGACAAATAATTCCAACAATAGTTATTATTGAAGTGTTTATAACAATTAAAACAACAAACAAAACAGAATTGCTGTACTGGATTATGTTAAAATTTTCCAACAACATAGAAATACAAGTAAATAAAGCAAACAAGATATTAGGATTAATACAAAGGTCATATGAATACATGGATAAGAAATGTTGAAAATTTATTCATTGCATTGGTAAGACCTCATTTGGAATTTGCTAATGTTAATTTACAGCTGAAAAACTCAAATGCCAAAAAATAGATTTTTCTTTAAACAACTTAATGTATCTACAATATATAATTATCTATACATAAAAGCTATAATAATGTATAATGTAATAAACTGTGATTTATAATCTATATCATACTAGACACTGTTGGAGGTGTGTGGCGTAATGGTTATTGTTGTATGAAATGGTCATGTCAAAATGAGTTCAAATCTTTGATGAGGCTTTTTACTTTTCACCCCTGGGAAATGTATGAATCCAACTATTCCCTCTCCAGCTATGGGTAAATAGCAGGGTGAACCGAGCTCTTTAACCTTAGTTAGGCAACCAGTCTAGGAGAAGGAAAACTCTGAATTCAAACCTCTTGAAATACTTAAGAAATTGACTTTGTGTCACAACCTGTTTCATGTGGAAGGGTTGGTGTGTATGTATATATATATATATGTGTGTGTGTGTGTGTGTGTGTGTGTGTGTGTGTGTTATTAAATATCATTTCTTATATATATATATCTTATGAAAAATCAATTGTTTCTGGCAGTAACTGTCCATTCTGAAAAAAATAATCTGTTGTTTTCCATTTTGTCACCTTTCAGAATAAGCAAGTAAAAAAAACAAAAACATCAGCACACAGCCTGATAATCACAAATACAAACTCTATATTGTGCATTTTCAAAAATATGATTTTAACAATTTGATGAAAAAAAGAAATAAAAAATGATTTGACAAATCTTTTAAATATATTTTTTTGGAATTGTGTTGTATCAATCTTTTAAAGGGCTTAGTTTTTCATGCCTGACTCTAAATTCAAAATTAAATATAAAATTATCATTTTTTTACCAATGTACTGCCATGCAATATTATAAATGGATTTGTTATTTAAGACTACAATACTTTATTACCATAGACTCTACAATAGCCTCTATTACCATAGACTCTACAATAGCTCACCTCTATTACCATAGACTCTACAATAGCTCACCTCTATTACCATAGACTCTACAATAGCTCACCTCTATTACCATAGACTCATAGCTCACCTCTATTACCATAGACTCTACAATAGCTCACCTCTATTACCATAGCTCACCTCTATTACCAAGACCCTACCATCTCTCACCTCTATTACCCAGACCCTATAATAGCCTATGTTTATTACCTCAGACCCTTCAATATATTACCAGTATTACCAAAGACCTTACCATATCTCAGCTATATTACCTACTGGTAATAAGGGTTAAATTGAACAACTTAATGATAAATTCATTAAGAAAGTTCCATTAAAGTTGAATATATTTGTTAATCAATTGTCCTATCAAATGTTACAATGAAAATAACATTTTTATAATCATCTTAAACTGTGAAATCACTATGTTGCCTCTTTAAATGAGTGGCTCAAAATTTAAAGAAAGTAGTTGAAGTGTTGGTCATGTTTTCTGCTCTTAGTTGTTGTTTTTTCAAAGGCTAATTTTCTCTAATAACAAAACATAATTATCTTTTTCTTAATAGTACAGTTAGATAATTTCATTAATTAATGCCACAGATTTCTTTCTTGGCACAGATTCTGAAAACTCTAAAAATACCATTATGTAAACATGAACTATTACCAACTTTAGAAACATTTTATCTTACTTATACAAGTAATTTTAGTTGCACACTTTTCTTTTAGACATGTATAGCATTGCTCTTGCTGTAGTTGATTTCCAATGCAAATTCCACCTGATTTTAAATGGTACACAAGGAAAGAAAAAGCAAAGATAATCTGAATAAAGGTGAACTATTCTTGCAATAAAAAAAATAGGAATAATACTCATATTCATTTCTGTCTATATTCCCAGAGATGTGTAGCCTTTTTTTTATGAACACACAGTAGCTTCTTTGTTCTGAGTTACTTCCCTTTGGCATTCTATAAACTTTAAAGCAAATCCTTAAAAAACAATGCAAAGATGAGATAAAAATCAAATATCAATGGATCAATAGGGAACCTTCAATGATCTGTCAATATGATGGTTGTTTATTGCTTATACTGATTTATAAATGTGAGATGAAATAACACATTTTCATTGAACTTTTCTTGCAAACAGAATTATGCATAGAGGTGTATCAATTCAAAAATATAGATATTTTTATATAATAGTTGAGACTAAGCTAATACTGCAAATTCAGTAATATATAAGTTGAGCTCATTATTAAAGAAATATTTTCTCAGGAAAAAAAAGTACAAGTATAGTTCATACATATTTGTTTTTTTTTTTAATTTGTTTTACAGCATATCAACCTCAGTGGGTCATTTAATGCCGACAAAGTTTTGAAATAAATTCATCCTTATAGGATACTCAATCATTTCTTTTTATAAATACATGTATTTCTATTTAAAATCCTAATAGGTACAACCTCTCTGGGTTAGAGCTGACCAGGGAACAATAGTGATCAAGGGGTGCACTACATTTCCCAGACCTCCAGAACTGGAACCTCACCTTCAGATAGTTTAACCTTATTCCCAGGACATGAAGACACGGGCAGCCAAATGATTGGAGGGGGCCTCTCCGACCGTCCATCTACCCTAAGTAAAGTCCAAAGTGGTGTGTTGCATGTCTTGGACTGCTCAGCCATGAGGATTCCATCCTTAAGCCTGATGGGTCACCATCAACAGCCAACAGGTAGCCCCAATGGAGGGTGGTCTTACCCTGCTGCAGAGGTGCAGTTGGTCTATTTTAAAGCCTCCAGCTGACAGTGCTGAAACATTTTTGGTTTGCACAGTTACAAGTCTGATGGGTAAATTGTTCAGTTGGTTTGTCAAATAAAAGACATTATTTTTAACATTAATTTTATTGAACAACATATTCACTTTTTCTTCCAATACCTTCTGCCATTTTTCAAATAATCTAATAATTTCAGCAAACAATTTCTTTTTCAGCAAACTGCTGTTCAAAAAATTCATTTTCCAACAAACAATTCAGTGAAAAATTTATTTTTTCAGCAAACAACTGCTTCAGGTGACTTTTGCAGTTTTTCAAGAAAATTAATTTTTTTTTCATTAAGAAAATTCTGTAAAGACTGAAATAAATAATTCAATATCTGCTGAATATGGTGAATTTGTCAAACTTCTGAGCGAAATGGTAATAATTTTTTACCAATCATCAAAGAAAGAACTGATCAATTCCTGATGAAATATTTCATAGTTTCTCTTAACTCATTCCATGCACGTTTGGTTAATTGCTGCTTTTAATTGCTCTAAGAGCAGTACTTGTTCAAGTCATTCATTTGGTTCTCTAAAAGGAACTCATAATAGATTTGGTTGGTCAAGTTTTACTGCATGTCAACCCATTGTATCATTTTATGTCAAAGATGTTTTTGTTTTATTCATTCTTGATGGGTACTCAAATTTGTTTAAAACACATTTTTTTCTATTTAATTCATAGATGAGAGCCTAACAGATACTACCACTCCCGATCAGAGTGGACCTGGAAGCAATGGTGATCAAGGGGTGCATCACATTCCCCAGACCTCTAGAACTGGAACCTCACCATCAGATAGGAACTCTTAGTAGTGGACTTAGATCCTGTTCTGATACTCATTATCAGCTTTTTTCATTGTGTTCAGAGTTAACAAAGAAATGATAAGAAGAAACACAAATATTAAGGGCAGGGAGGTTACTAAGCCAAAATACAAGGTGAACAGAATAATTAGTAATTGCTAAGTTGAATTAACAAGTCCCATGAGATCTTGTTATTTATAGGAAAAAAACAGATGATTCCATTCTCATTATTTAGGTACTATATAACATGTTGACAACTGAGAGAAAATTATTTGTATTAGATAGGAATACCTATAATTGTGCAAAAAAGAACACTAAAACTTGTAAAAACAACTAAATATAAATGTACAATGAATGCAATTCTTTAACCTGTGGGCATAAGATAACCTTAGGCACATTGACATGCAATTAAAATCAATCAATTAACTGGTCTACCCAACTATGGAACAGTGTAACCTTCACAAACCACTTTTACCATGTTTGATTATACACAGTAACTTCTACAGAAACTATGCAAATCTTTTTTTATGTTTGAAAAAGAATACAAAAAAGGTACATTTTTTAAATAATTTCAATGTTAAAATCAATGAACAAAAATGCCACTATTTTGCCAAGTATGATAAATGCATATTGCCTGAATAGAATCAAAAATAATATTTTGTGAATAAATTCTCAACTAAACACCAAATATGTCAACGAATGATAAAAACGGAACAAACCTTTTGACTTATCTATACATTTTTGTGTTTGTAAAATCTACAACAGCAAAAGTTTTCTCCTTGGCAAATTATTTCAGTAGGAAATAAAAGTAGCCTCTAACTGAATTTGGCAGTAACAATAGAGGCTGGTCAGATAATTAGTGGCCAGTAGTCACTGGACATTGCCTAGAGACCAGCACCTGCTTCACATTATGTGCCAAGGAACAAAACCATAGAAAGGCTCAAAGTCCGTACAAGGGTACATCTATTTGATGTACACCTTGATGGGATGTCAGTAAAATTTCTTTTGTCCATTCTCAATGGCTTTACGATTCCGAGAAATGGACAAACTGGAAATCTTTGGAGAAGTCTGCTATCCTCCCCAAAGAATCTTATTTATCTCCATTCCTCAAAGAAAGAAAGATCATGCCTCTGGACTCCACGAGAAAAAAACAAATGATAACATTGTGTGGAGGACTTTGGTGCTTTATAATCACATAAATATAATAAGAAATGATAAGACTATATATATATATATATATATATGGTTGGTTTAGCTCAGTCAGTAGACCATTTATCTAGGAATCAAAGGGTTCCAGGTTCGATACCAGTCTTCACCAACTGAGTGTATGAGTAGCAGAACTTGGGTAATTTGATCTCTGTGGTAATACATCTGGCAGCTGACGGTAAGTGTGGTACTTCACTTCAGCAAATCAATCTCCCTCGTCTAGCAAAAGTAAAAAGAGGATAGACTCCCTAGGTTGATACCAACAATATGCCACTCTGCAAACTATATATATATATATATATATATATATGAGAGGGGGGGAGGATGGATGAGATAAAAAAAATTCTTGGTCTCCTGTTACACCAGCAAAACTATTTTGTACATCTTCCCATCAAATTATTAACCACTCTCAGTCATTTATTTACTCTTGTTAGTGAAGCTATAGATACACTAACTCTATTCCTATGCATTAGGCTAAGAGACCACCAAAAAGAGGTGTCCTGCTTATGTCACTAAATTGCACCCAGAAGTAAAGCTCCAGTCTAATTGTTAAACAAATGTTGACATGTCATAAAACCAACCAAAAAACCATAAATACTAATTCTCTCCCAGAATAGTTGTTACATATTCAAATAATGCTGCAACTATTATGAGACAGAGATAGTAGAATAATTTTGTGATTATGAATGAGGATTTTGCACCACTTACTCTGAATTCTAAATTGGTATTGTTTTAACAAAGGGCCAGTTTAGCTCAGTCGGTAGAGTTTCAGACAAGGAACCATAAGGTCCCTGGTTTGATACCGGCCCTCGCCAACTCAGCGTATGAGTAGCACAGGGATCTGTGCGGTAAAGTAAGGAGCTGATGATAGGTGTGGCACTCCACTTGATGCCAAAACAATCTCCTTGGTCTAGCGTTAGTGAAAAGGGGATAGACTCCCTGGCTGATACCGACTTTAGGCCACCCCGATGACTTTACTTTACTTATTGTGTTGACAAAACCAATCTAATATGAAATTAGTGCTAATATCTAATTTTAAGCAGTTATAACTGATATCACTTAGTGGATACTAGATAAATACTTCCTAAAACAAACTCATCATTTTGATAATGTAATCAATGGTTTTATGATAATTGATTGATTGATTTTAACAGCATGTGTTGTATGGCCTTTCTATTGGGTGTTCTCTTCTTCTTATTCATGTCAGTATTCTCTTTTGGGTTGAGCACCTTTCTCTATCTGGCTGGGCGTTATCTCTCTGAGTTCCATCCCATTCTTTTTGTTACTTAAATTGTCACCCATCTAAATATTGAACAGGCTCATTGATTCTTAACTTTGGTGATCTAGTGGGAACCAGTCTTTCAATATGACTTGACCATAACCCAGGAGATATTGTATTAGAAAAAATTTAAAAATTGTCTACACTTTCGCCATATCTTTATATTATTGTCACACTGCATTTTGTGCATGTACCTATAGTTGGCACTAATGTGGTCACATGATAGAAGTTTGAAACTGATTGCATCATTTTGCTTGCTGTCTCTACAGTGTAAACATGGTTGCTCCACTAGCAGTATGCATCAAGGAAGTGAAACAATTTCTCTAGTCAGAAAGAGCGGCAGGGGATAAAATTCATGAGAGGCTTTTAGCAAAATATGGGGACAGTGCACTACTGCATAGAAGTGTGTATGAGTGGATAGAGAAGTTTAAAAGTGCCTGGACAAGCATGACACAAAAAGAGGGAGAAGGACACCCATCAACCTCCACCTCTGATGAGAAAATTCAGCCAGCTCAAGAGATGGTAATGGTGAATCGGCAAGTTATTATCAATGAGGTAACTTGTTCTCTGCAGATTAGTCATGGTTCAGCTTCCATAAAACAAGAGTGCGAATATTTAAAAAAATCTTCCTCACATAATAGAGAAGAAAATACAAAATAATAAACCTTTTTGATATAATATAACAATAGAAATATTGATTAAGGACAGAATCCAGGTGGCTGAGCAGTCCATGACAGACAACACTCCACTTTTGCCCTTATTTAGGCTAGATAGTCGGTTGGAGAGACCCCCCCCCCCTGATCAGTTGGCTGGTCATGTCAAACGCTAGCACCTATATGATTGTCCCAACCCTACTGCCCTTATGGCAACCCCCAACCCTTTTTATCCTATATGTGCTAGAAGACGGTGGCCAAAGGTCTTCATGTCCTGGAAATGACATTAAACTCTATCTGATGGTGAGTTCCAGTTCTGGAGGTCTGGGTAATGTGGAGGACCCTTTATCACCATTAATCCCAGGTCCTCTCTGACCTCGAGTGGTAGTACCATCTATAGGCTAAATAGAAAAATGTATTTATATAAAAAAATTGAGTATCCATTAAGTATGAATTTATTTCACAACATTGTCAGCATTAAATGATCCACCAAGGTTGATGTGCCGTAAAACAAACAAACAAGAAATAATGAAATCCTTTGTTGAAAAGAAAATTAACTTTGTATAAAATGTGAAATGTAGTTACTTATCCATAGGTGATATTGTATAATACAGAAGAAGGGAAATGTATTTAATACAATAAGCCAAGCCAAAGAGTTCAATCATTGTATCACCTGTCAAGTTGGCAAGGAAGCTGAAGAAGTACCTTTTTAAAAATTCATCTGACATTATCTGAACTAATTCATCAAAGTCTGATCCAAGTCGGATAAATTCACTAGCCTTACTAAAATTACCATAATCATTGCTTTAAACATTAATGACTTATTTTACTTAATGTGAACTTGAAAGTGCTTTTCTGTACAATGGGTTAAGTGACTTGACACTTAATTCTGATCAAGTCAAACAAAAGTAATCATATTCATTTTTACTCGGCAGTTCACAATGAAATAGTACAATGAAAAGTTTTGTAATCATGAAGACTATGATTTTACTATTATTTCTAGAAGAGTTTTTTTTTTTTAAACGTTTTAAGGAAACTAAATTCTTCAAAGGAAATTTTCAAATATTACATTATGATCAACCTTCCAGACAGATTACTTAAATATATTTAATGAGGCGTAAGATAATTTTCGTGTCTTCTTTGACAAGAAATGATGGAAAATTACAATGAAATTCAAACAATCAAAACAGCCAATACGATCCGTCTTTACACATTGCACAAACATACAGAGAATTACAATATACTCAACAGAGAAAGAACAAACCGCACAAGTTTTCCTTATGAATAAACACTGGAAAGGTTTTATGGTAAATGTGCTTATACTAAAAAAGAAATATCTTTTAACTTTAAAAAAGCAGGTATGAAATAATCTTTTAATTTTAAAAAAAGAATATAAGTAATATAATTATCTATTGAATCACACACACAATTAGAACATTTCTCAGATTTGAATAATAAAATTCTATGCTAAAAGAGAAAATTTAGAATTTGTTATACAAAAAAAAAGAATTTGTATTATTTAGATTTCTCAGACTCTTGTCCTACTCTTTATTGTTATATACACGTTTCGGCCAATGTGCCCTCCAGCATTCTTTAGGTTTTTCTTGTCGTAACTAGAAACTTTTCACAGAACCCTTTATTCAATCCACCTGGTTTGACTGTCCTCATTCCGTTAACCATGACACAAGGTCAATTTCTTAAGCGGAGTTTAGCAGGTTTGAATTCAGTTTTCCTTCTCATAGACTGATAACCTACACAAGGTTAAAAAGCCTAGTCTGCCCTACTATTTACCCATTGTGTATCAGTGCTGTGTGAAATGCAAACAGCTTCTTCCAAGTTTTGAACTCAAGTCGATGAGTCCATTTCCTATGACTCTAACCATTACACCACACACCCCAACTTCAGTAAATACTAGTAAATACAAAGGATTAGATGAGGAGTGATGTGCTTAATAGCTGAGGTAGTTGTGTATCCTGAAGTTGGTATTCAAAACCTTGTCAAAATTTAAGATTTTCAAGTATTAATTTTCAAGATTCCACTTTCTGTTGGATGAAGATAAGTACAGAAAATATCTATTAAATCATACACACAATAAGAACATTTCTCAGATTGGAATATCAAAAACGCAAACAACCTACTTCAGGATTTGAACTAGGGTTGTTGAACTAAGATGATAACTGTTATGCTACATGGCTAAGAGATTGGAAACTCTGAATTCGAACCAATTAAACTCCACTTAAAATTGACCTTGTGTCACACCCCGGTCTTACAGAGGTGCCGGGTCAATACATACTTGTAAATGTTTCGCTGACAAAATGTATATGCTTCATCACAAGGGGAAGTAACACATAAGGTCAGGTTTAAAAAATTAGTTTGTTATACAAAGAAAAAAAAATAGAATGTGTAGTAATTGTCTTCCCTTGTTGGGATAGAGTTGAGTGAAAAAGGGTTATCTTCCCTTTTCACCAGGACTTACCATTAGATGACATTACTACCTGGTTATTTAAACTCAGCCTGAGAAGCTATCTGTCTTTCTTTCATCTGACAACCACTAAGATGCATTAGCCAATTTGTGTTCTGTCCATTAAAGCTTGGGGGGGGGGTCTTGACCCCCAACTATACAGTAAGTGACTCTTCTATTCTACATTTAGTAGCCTTGGAATCAACTCTACAAGAATTATTTCTTTCTTCCTCAGGACATTTATCCCGTTTTGTATCTGTATTTTATGTTACATGTGCTCAGACAATAAAGTCTGTATTTTGTTATCTACCTCTTTGTTGGAATTTGTTATATATACATTTACCTCTGTTTGGAGGTTTCTCTGAAGCCTCCTTATGTTTTACAAGTAGTTTTGGCTACTGAAACCAAAACCACATTTAAATTTTTTAAATGTATTGAAAAAGGAAATGTGGCTTGGTATTTTGCATATTTCTTACAAGTGTGAGGAATAAGAGTTCAAACCCAAGTAAAAAACAGGATTATAAATGCTGATTTTCAAGGTATGACTACTGCCAATACCATTTGTAAGATTGGGGTAACACAATCTTCCTCAGCTTTAATATAATAATACGGTCAGGGTACCAAAAAGGTATTTGTTATATAGCGGGGCTTGTCACCGTGCCTCAAAATTCACGGCACTAAAAATGTATTGGTTGTATAATAAAGTACCAAAGTGTCTTTGTGGCAAACTCTGGAACAATATATGTAGCCAACTCAAGTTTAAGTAGCGGTTGTCATTGTAGATAAAGAAGGCACAACAGACACGCGAGATATATGGTCACAAGGGCTTAGCATTTATTTTCAGGCTCATGTCGTGGGCTCTGTTTCGGAGAGAAGGAAAAACAGAGAGAAAGAGAGAGAGGACACTTAAATTACTGTACCTTCTATCATAGTACCAACTATATTGCTGTCCCAACACTAGGGACCAGCAGCCCCGTCTGAACCTTGCAACAGCCGAAAAGCAAAAGAGAGCAATCTTCTTCTTCCTCGTCACCATGTCACTTCCGCTTAAACCCGGAACTTCCGGTCAGCTTTTAATTCCTCTTCCAGGGTTATTCCTCGGTCAAATTACTGGCAACCCATTGTGTGTCCACTCCTCCTTTTTTTAACCTTTATTTTCTCTTATTTCTTCTTCCTCTCTTTCTATAGCAGTCCGCACACAGCTTTATTACCACTATCAAACTCTGGTGGACCCTAATAATTACACTACAAGCTCTGTTTCCTTTAATTCAACATTGTGCAGTACTAAGCTAAATATCAGGAAACTAGAATGAAATAATAAAGTAGGGAAAGCATATTTTAAGTTCTCAGAGAAAGTTTATTCAGTCTTTTTTGAAATTACTGGAGGATCTAAACACCTGCTATTAGTTATAAACCAGTAAACCTGATTGTGTTTGTGTGTTTGAAAGATAATATCAAGAAAAGATGGATGGATAAAACGGCACAGAATAGATGATGTATTGATTTTGAACGTTAAGAAAAGGTAGATATTATCTAGAAATGATTTGGTTTATATTTATACCAAATGGAATAAAAACTCAATAGATTTATATAACAAACAGGAAATAAAAGCAAAGGACAGATAAGCGGAATAGAAGGAAATGTATATTGATTGAAAACATTTAGAAATCATAATATCAGGAAAGGATAAGTAGTAGTTATTTGCTAAGATTAGCTTCGTGGACAGCATCTCAAACTCTCATGTATAGAGCATCTGGTGAGAATCAAACTCTTAATAGTCTGCTAGCACTAACCATTACACACAAAGTGGCTCATTTACAAAGTTTTGCTTAGTGTGGCACAAGGCCAGAGGTAGAGAGCATCTGGTGTAGTTTGCTACCACTAACCATTACACCACACAAAGTGGCTCATTTACAAAGCTTTGCTTAGTGTGGCACAAGGCCAGGAGGAAACATAATGAATATTAAGGATAAGGGAAAAATTTGGCATTAAATAATCCAAGAAGGGTTGACATGCCATAAAGAAGGTTCCTGGTTCAATACTGGTTCCAGCCAACTCAGCGCATGAGTAGCAATCTGATTTGTATGGTAGAGTCGGGAGCTGATGGTAGGTGTAGCACTCACCTCAGCAACAACAAAAAAAAACAATCTCCCTGGTCTAGTGCTAGCAAAAAGGGGATAGACTCCCTCATTGTCCAGCTCATATTGAAAATATACCACTCTGCCACATTTCTAATATTTATTAGCAAACAAAATTAGATAATTCAAAAGTGAAAATAAATAGGTACAAGAGATAACCTACTCGAGTTTCACCATAAGGATCTTCAGGGTTAAATACACTGAATTAATCGAGGCACCGATTAATTGCAGCCGATCACATGTCTGTTCATTGTATAAGATGTTACGTTTTGTATTTGTTGTATCACTGACTTAACCCCTGAATTTTGCACCTCCAACAATCGTGCCCATTTTCACCGGTAAGCCACCTTTTATCTTTATAAATACATATATATATATATAATGCAAGGTGTGTCAAAAAAGTATTGAGATTGAAGCTGTATTTACCAAGATAGAAATAAAGAATAAATGTAACGTTTACTTTTACAGAATACAAGGTGTGTAACAGAAGTAAAAAAAATCTCAATACTTTTTTGATACACATTATATATATGTGTGTATATATGTATTCATAAAATATAAATATTGACAGACAGTAGAGAGCTGGAGAGGCAGAAGTTATAGATATAAAGAGAATCTGCTCAGTAGCTGATAAAATACACAAGCAGTGAATCTATACACACCCACCCACATATAATCTATTGTATTCAGAATCATCAGTATTTAGCAGAATATTTTCTGTCACTTAGAACTTATCAGTTATTTCTCACCATTTAACTATTAAGATTGAAAAAATAAATATGCATTTACTAAAATTTTGCTGATATTAGATCACCTAAATTGTTACCATGGTTACCAGCATAAAAATATCTGAAATGTAAGTCTCCAATTCTTATCTTTAAACACATCTATCAGTTTATTACTTATATTTCATCTATTTCTCTTACATGCTTACAGTGAGGTGATATTTATGGAATTTTGTATTTTGTAACTATCACCAATCATAAAATAATAGATATTGAACAGAATTTTTAAGACAAATGTATTGTAAAGATGTAATGAAGCTTTTAATTATTCTAAAGAAAAAAAATCTATGAGTCAATACTAATTTAAAATGTTCAATTGACTAATTTCAATGTTATTTCAACCCACCTTCGGTTATTTTGTGCATATTGTGTTTATTGTACGTTCATATTTAGATTATTATTTTTTTATTTTTTTTGCTGTTGTTGTTTCATAAGAGTTTTTTTTTTGTTTGGTTTGGACATAGCCCTATTGAATGCAAATCATTTTTAAACAGATCTATTTGACTCATAGAGGGGACACTAACAGGTACTGCTACTCTGGATTAAAGTGGACTTGAGATTAGTAGTAATTCATTTTTGTGTAGTTTTTTTTTTTTTTGGGGGGGGGAGCTTTTTTGCACATCATTCTATTGAATGTAACCCTATCAACCATATGATTTTCCTGACTGTTTCAAATTGCTCTTATGGCAAACACCCAACCCTTTTTATCATATAAGTGCTACAAGGTGATGGCTGAGGGTCAACCAACAGTATTTATTAATACACATGAAATTAATGAAAATTATTTCTAGAAAAATAAAATAAAAACAAGATCTGGCATTAAACAACCCACAAGGATTGCTATGTCATTAAACCAGCAATACTATTGATTGTGAACAATTTTTAAACAGATCCCATGGATGGGACCCTAACAGGTACTACCACTCCAACTCAAAGTGGACTTGGGAGTAATGGCAATGAAGGGGTACTCCACACACCCAAGATCTCTAGAACTGCAGCCTTGCCATCTGATACAGTTTAGTGTCATACCAGGGACACCCCTTTTTCAGGGTATCATCCCTCTGTTGGGGTTATAGTTGGTCTATTCTAAGCCTCACCAACAGGGATAAATAAAGCTGTTCAGCTGCTTTTAAATAACATTTCAAAAACTATGATTTTTTAAAATAGCAATTTCAAAACATGTAGAATAATAATCTCATTTCAATTGATTTTCAGTTTTTGATATTTGGTGATAAAATTTAAAAAGATTCTTTCTTGATTAATAATAGTATGTTCTTAGCATAGCATAATAGTTAATAAGCTAGGCAAGCAGACCCTTGTTAATGAGTTTGATTCTCACAGGGTGGTCCACTCATCTGGTCTTGTACGAGTCCCCATGGCATAGTTGATGCATGTTCGACTGTGGCATCATAGTAAGTGAATTCTAACATCAGTCGTGCTATTAGTTTCCTCCTCATTACTCCAGCTACAGTTGGTTTGAATTTTACGGCATGTCAACACTTGTTGGGTTATTTTATGCCAAAGATGTTTTGTTCATTCTTGATGGTATTCAAATATTTTTTAAACACATTTCTTAAAACTCATTTTTTCTATTCAACCTGTAGATGGGACTCTAACAGATACTAACACACTGGGTTAGAGCGGACTTGAGAATAATATCAATGAAGGGGTACTCCACACTCACCAGAGCTCCAAAATTGGAATTTCACCATTAGATGCAGCACATATATGATAAAAATGGTAGGATGTTTGCCATTAGGGCAATAGGGTTGGGAAAATCATATAGATGCTAGGGCTTGATGGGACTAGCTGATTCATTGGACAGGGCCTCTTCAAGCACTCATCTACTCTAAGTAAGGGCAAAAGTGGAGTGTTGCATGTCATGGACTACTCAGCCACCAGAATTCCAATCCTTAAGCATCAGGTTGCCACCCATGGCCAACATGGCTCCATTAAGGGGATTCAATGGCATATTCAACAGCCCCAGCTGACAGGGTGGCCACCAGCTATGGGTTTAAACAGTACCACTAATAATAGTCTACAAAGATGGCTTTGGCATTAAATAATCCACAAAGGTTGATATACCATTAAACAAATAAACCAATCCAAACTAAGCTAAGTTTAGTAACTGTAAGTTTTTTAAGTAATTTAACAAACAAAACAAATGACATCATTATCTCTTGCAGTATCGATATTGATAAAAACAAAATGTAGATTAGAAATGGACTGTTCCATTAAGTAATAGGGGCTTCAACAGGGATCACTAAACTATACATCTCCTCTACTAGTATATAAGAACCTGGCTTTTTAGAGGCCAGCAGACTTGTATTTATGTTTAATGCTGGAAATTATCTTAGTGTCAATACTGGTATTACTACTACTACTGTTGTTACCTCTTAAATGGTGATATAGACAGGATCTAGTTTACAAGTTGAAACAAACATGGCATCTTTACCAAGCGGGACTCTCGATTTAATTGTGCAACTCCTACAACAAAAGACTGAGCTACAGAAGGAAACTATCACCCTTTGGAGAGAGGGAACCCCTAACATAATGCAGATGTCCAGCACAAGGAAACCAAACTGTCTTGTTATCAAACCTCAATCAACCAAACACGATTGGGCATTATTTCTTGGAATGGACTCAGTATAAGGAGGTGTTTCGGCTTACAGACCCAGTTAAAATACGCAACAAACTGAGGATGACATGTTCACCTGAAGTCAACAAGCTCTTTTTTCACCTTATAGGGGCTGAAACCTTAAATTCAGCTACTGTGGGAAGAATTTTGTTGCACCTCCAGTTTGTAATGGTAAAAGGCTTGCACAAAGAAGTTCATTGGTATAATGAGAACAGAAATCCATCTAGTCACACAAAAATTTGTTGGGTCACACAGCCAGATCTTGCCACTATAAAAGATGTTCTGCCCAAGAGAACTCACCTTAGCATTTATTCTTCTCTGCAGCCAAACCATTTCAGCCAACAGAAGTGACAGCAATCCAACCACTGATGATCAGGAGGTTGTGAGTTCAATCTTCACTACAATTGGCAAATCTTATATTCCACACACCAAGGGGAATGGGAATCAATTTTGTAATATCCTAGAAATTTTTTGACAAGTATTTTGTACACAATATCTACATCCACTGTTTCAATAACATCAGCTTTAAAATGTTTGAGAATAATATCATTTTCAATTGAACAGTGGAAAAATATCTTAATAAGGCAAAGACAGAAGATGGAACTAATAAGAAAGATTAAAATTCTGTGAGACTATTAAGTTATTTGCAGATAATGCCAATGGGCAAAGTCTTCTTCTGTGTTGTGTGTTTCAATACCAATCATAAAACTGCCACTGGAAAGGCATGATCAGAAATAAAGTAAAAAGGTACGCTCCTCATCCTTTTGTATTCCTATTTCACATCAGGTGTAATGGATAAGTTTGTTAGAAACATACAAGAAAATGAATTACAGAATCCTATCTAAATTTATATACAGTTGAACTCTTTCAATGAGTACATTGAAAATTTGAAGTTTGAAATTAATAGTTTTACTGCTATCTTGATATTGAAAGCTTTATCACCTACAGAAATCCATGAGGCTATGGCAGTAAACACCAGGGAAAGATGCCCTTTCTTATAGCATGATTAAAAAGTGGGCAGCTGATTGATTAATGTGACTCTTGAATGAACTGTGTAATTCATTTTCTTATACCTGAAGCAATGAAATACCCCTCAGATGAACATCAATTTCTGAGAAGGTTTTAGGTTATGGCTGAAAACCAATTATAGGTAGGCATTTTATTTGACTATAAAATACATTCAAGAATTTTGGAATAAGACATTATCATTCCAACAGATGTCTGAGCTGTTGATCATATTTGTTTTGATGTTTTCATATAACTACATTCATATAGTCTAAACTAAACTTGTATCAGAAATCAATCCTCATAAAAAGGTGGTTTAAGAATTGGTATCTAGGTTGACTGGTTGGATTTGACACATATGTTGGGTTATTTTATGTCAAAAACGTTTTATTTTATTCATTCTTGATGAGTATTTAAAAAAACATTTTTAAACTCTTTCTTTTTTTTAAAAACATTTTTTAATACTCATTTTTTCTATTTAACACATAGATGGGACCCTAACAGGTGCTATCACTCCACATGCAGTTTAATGTCATACCCAGGAGAATAAGGCCTGCAACCACTACCTTCTAGCACATATGATAATAAGAGTTGGGTGTTTTGTCACAATGGTAAAGGGGTTGGGACAACTATATAGATGCTAGGGCTTGACATGACCATCCAATTGACCATCTAACCTAAGTAAAGGCCAACAGAGTGTTGCATGAACTTCTCAGCCACCAAGAATCTGTCCTTAAGCATGAACAACAGGTGGCAAATTTGGGTGATTTTACCGTCTACAAAGGTGCAGTTACTGTATTCTTTAATGTAGCAATTGATAGTTACTCTCTTCACCTTATATCTTTGCATAGTAAACCTACTTTCCTATCCTTAATACATATTGTGTTTCTTCCTATGATTTCTCTGTTAACGTACAACAGTTGTTTACCCCATTAATTTTGATTGGTTTATATTTCAGCCTTCTCTCCCCGCCCAAATATACAGTTTATATAGATAAAAGGATCCCGATAAAAAGGAAACAAATGACGTTGGTTGGTTGGTTTTATAGCATGTCAACCCTACTGGGATTATTTAATGCCAAGTTACAGACACCAAGTCTTCATTAAAATAAGATTATTATATTTACTTGTAAAAAAAAATAGGATTATTATATTTATCAAGCGAGTAAATATAATAATTGCTATTATTGTTAATGTTGTTATTATTACATGGTAACAGAAAATATTTTTGTATTAAGAATCCTATGCTTCTAGCAAAGAAAAGATCTTGGTGAAAAAAGGTGAAGTATTCAAAATTATGACTGTTAGAAATTCTGTAGAACTGGCAGAGTCCATCAGTTACCTTGGCTGATAATAACTGTGATGGAATCTCTTGCAAGTGCTAGAATATTCATGGATGTCAACAATACCATTTGTCAAAAACCTTTTCTCCAAATTGTCTATTGGCAATGGGAACATTCTGAAAGATTACTTGAACTGGAATAACTGCTTGTCTGTTTATTTCTTTCTCTTTTTTTTTCTTTTTCTCTTATTGCTGCCAGTGATTTCATTCAATTTCGGTTGCCTGGAAATGGTGCCATTTACACCAACCATAGACTTATTTATTTGTGGGGGTGGGTGCATTGAAAAGTCAATGAAACTAAATATACACAAATCCTCAAAGTAAATGATTAGTCTTTTATCTATTGTCGTTTATATTTTATCTATTCATCTTTTGTACTTTATATTTGGTGTACCAATATGAACTAAAAAGAAATCTATTTCACCTCACACATACATGAATATATATATATATATATATATGTATGTATGTATGTATAAACATTTTATATATGTGCATTTGGGTGAAAGAGAAAAAAGACCATATATTAAGAAATGGTATGCTTATAGATTTTCTTTTCAAGAAATATATATACATATCTATTTATTAAAGGAAAAGTTTTGCATATCCATATATGAACAAAAAGAAAAAAATATTTTTTAGGGATTTCTCATATAGACTAGGAGGGTAGTTAAGTATTCATTACAAAGTATGTGTTGATATACATATCTCCGAATATATATGTATACATACATACACACATCTATACACACTAACATATACAAACATACCCACAAATATATACATATGTACATGCAAATACTCATATGTATACACACACACATACATTGATATAAAAAAAAAACAAATTCATATACACACATACATTATATATATATATATATATATATATATATATATATTATATATACACACACACATTTGAGTGTCATTCAAAAAGTTGTAAGCTTCAAACAGAAAGACCCACTTCTAAGAAAAAATTAAGATTTCTATCTTAATATCTGTGCAGCAGTTCAGGCCTATACAAAGAAGAGGGGGTGCAACGAGGCCCAAGCAGGTATAAAGCATCTGGGTGAGGCTTAGAAATTTTGAACCATATATATATATATATATATATATACTCACACATATATCTACACAAGCAGGATGAGACACATGGTAAAGTTCTTAAGCAGGGGTTAACAGGTTTGAATTCAGAATTTTCTTTCTAGACAGCTTGCTTAACCAAGGTTACAGAGCCCAGTCTGTCCTACTACTTACCCATAGCTGGAGTGAGAATAGTTGGATTAATCCCTTTGCCCAGAGTATTAGCACTATGTGAAATACAAACAGCCTCATCCATGTATTGAACTCATTTTGAGATGTTCATATCCTGGGTGACTCCAAACATTATATATATAAAAAATGGACTCTCCGTCGATTTTCGATGTATGAGGATTCATACACACAATGAACTCCCACACAGGGATTTGTTTATAGTGGTGAAGGCTTGTGTTGGACCATCCACACTTTTTGGCACAGTCGATAGGAAAGAATTGGTGCATCAAAGGTTGCCACAAACCCAATCAACGACCGACCTCAGGAATTTTGAATTCAGAGTTATCCCTCTCCTAGACTGGTTACCTACCCAAGGCTGAAGAGCCCAGTCTGCCCTACTATTTAACTCATAGCTGGAGGGAGAATATATGGATTCATACCTTTCCCAAGGGTATTAGCGCTATGTGAAATGCCAACAGCTTCGTCTAGGAATTAAACTCGAATCGACGAGTCCATTTTCCACGACTCTAACCACTAGCCATATATATATATATATATATATATATATATATATAGGCACTGACTCATCTAGATAGCAACCTAAATATTATTACTTTAGAATAGATGTTGTGCAATAGTATTCACATCTTCATTTCAATATAAAGAATCACTTGCAATAATTTTTGATCACACCATGTATATATGTATGTGTAACAGTAACCCATAAAAAATAGGACATCATTGCAAGATTTTCATTAGTACAATACACTCAACACTTTGCCAACCAAATTTCCCCCACTGCTGTACCAAATTTTCCTAATATTTTTTACCTGTATGATGGGATATTTCAAAGTTCATTTCTATTCACTTCAGAATTCATTCTATTCAAATAAAGTCCTATTATTTCTCTGAATTTTTTAGATGAGGCTTTATTTACAAAGGAAACTAAGTTTTTGTTTTTACGTACATTATTCCTCTTTAATTAGGTGGTTTACAAAAAAAAATGATTCTTTTGTAAAAAAAAAAATGGAAACAGTAATTGATTGATTATTAATGCACTGATCTTAAAAGTTTTAATGTTGTGTATGAAGGTTTTCCTAAGAAAATTTTATTCATTTGTAAAAAAAAAATAAGACAAAAAATAATACAAAATTCTATTATTATTATAGTCTGAATCCTTTTGCTCAATTATAATGAACATTTTTGTACTTTTCTTGGCAGTGGTGGGAGAGCTGATGTGAGTGGCTTAAAGTAGGCAAAGAGTTAAATGGCTCTGAGAGAGTAAAGCAATTTCCAGTTCAAGTTATAACTAAATGGATCTTCATTTGTATTGAATGTCATTTTTTTAAACATTCAAATTCTCACTACAACGCAGACAACAATGAAATGCTAATGAAAATCTTTCAATATTATCATGAACAGCTGTTAGAGTAGAAACCTAATGGATTCACGCTTCATCTAGTTTTATATAGAAATATGCATGAATGAATGAACAATGAAATCTGAAATGCTATAACCCTGTTGATTTGAAGTCGTTTGCAATACGGATGATAAAGCTAGTCATCAAGAACTTCTTAAAATTGGTATTTAAAGAGAAGAGATGATTATCAGGAACATTTAGGAATTTGTTAAGCATCATTTGGCAATCAGAAATTACAAATAGATACCAAGATCTGACTTTAAAACTTTGCATATCGCAAGCAAGTTGCAATCCAAAATTCTGACTTTTATCAATCTGTTTATCAATCTAGGTAAGGACTGGTTTAGCTTATTTGATATAGCATCAGACTAGGAACCACAAGGATTCAGGTTTGATACCAGCCCTCGTCAACTCAGCATATGAGTAGCACAAGGATCTGTGTGATAAAGTGAGGAGCTGATCATAGTTGTGGTGCTCCACCTCAGATGCAAAAACAATCTCCTTGGTCTAGCGCTAGTGAAAAGGGGATAGACTCCTTCACTAATACTGACATTCAGCCACCGTATCAATTTTACTTACTTTATCAATCTAGATACCTCTGATTTCTAATAGAAATATCCTTAAGTTTGATCAATACTTAATACTGTAGGCACCTATGCACATATCATCTTGATATTTGATGGTATTTTTTAACCCCTCCAATAGAATTTTTTCAATTGCTTTTTGAAAAATGTGGCTTGACGTCTTAACTTCAAATGGATGGTGAGTCCATTTTAGTAAGCCTAGTGTTTTAAATTAAGATTATTTTTTCTTAATTTGGGCTTACTCATTTTTCCCCAGAAATTCATGGGGATCAGAGTAACATTGTTCCTCATGTCAACCTACATGGGAAATTTTATGCCATTCAATTTTATCATTTCTCTTGATTTTGCATGTGTCTTTGGTGAATATACTTCTCTATTTTCACTATAAGGATTTATATTTTTCACCTTTATATTCATATATTTGTATCTGCATATAGTCTGAAAGTAGTTTCTCCTTTGACAAAGAAATTCTTACACTAGTAATTTTGTCTTCTCGGTGTGGTCTTATGAAAAAGCAATAAGTTGATTTTTTTTTTTTTTTTTTTTGCGTGTGCCATTTTCATATTGTTGTTGGCATCCTTCTGTCTATGAGAGACGATGGAGTAGTGTACAAATTTTTATTTATTTGGAACTATGTAGTTACCCAAGTAGCAAATACCCACCTCTCCACACCACCACTGTAATCCAAAGGAAAGATTAGAAACCAATGCAGTTTGGCAGCAGTAGTGTCACAGGAGTTGTTGGGTAGCGCTGGTTTTCAGTATCACACCACCTTAGGGACCCGGCTCCTGATTTATTTTGGGGGTTTACACCCCTAACCTTTCCTTGGGATGAAGTAGAGCCACTAGGCAGTGAAGTTTTTGTGTTGGACTTTTCTTTGACTTAGATGGGTTGTTGACCAAGGCTAAGGAGCCTCATCTCATCTGGCTCAGGGTGGACCTGACAGTAATGGCAATAAAGGGGTACTCCACATCCCCCAGAGCTCCAGAATTGGAACTTCACCATCAAATAGAGTTGAGTAATAACCTTGAGAAAGGTATGCATCCAACTATTCTCCTTCCAGTTATGTGTAAATAGTAGAGTAGAATGGATTCTGTGATTTTGGTTAGGCAACCAGTCTAAGAGAAGGAAAACTAAATTCAATCCTGTTAAAATCTGCTTAAGAAATTGACCATGTCTCACATCCTATTTGTGTAGAGGGGTTGGTGTGTGTGTATATATATATATATATATATATATATATATAAATATGTAGCTTCTACACAGCTGTTTTATCTGTTGTCTGTTCTCTTAGAAACTAGTTTTAAAAAGATTTTTCATACAGCCAATAAAGAAAAGCACAATCTTAAATTTATGTATTTTTTTTTTTAAATCTTCAAAATTCATCATTTTTAAAAATGTATTTAAAAACTTATTTTGGTTGCAACAGAAAATTATTTGTAAGAAAAAAAAAAAAAAGAAAATAGAGAGGCTATATTTGTTGGATTTTTTTTAGATGAGGCTTGATATGTATTATTTTGATTTTTCAGACTGTTGTCCTCATCTTTATTGTAAAATATATGTACACATTTCAGTTGATGTACCCTCCAGCCTCCTTCAGGTGCTCCTGTAATCCAAAGATTACTATTATTGATGATAATAAAAATAGCAGTCTGCTCCAAAGGATTACAAAGAACCCCTGGAAAAGACTGTATCAGCCAAAACGTTGTGTATCTATATTTCACAATAAAAATGTGAAAACAGTCTGAAAAATCAAAATCATACAGAAAACAGGTTGTTAGAAAAAAATAAGCTGAATCAATCTCATTTTTGAAATAAGCCACTATTTTGTTGTTATAATTACCCCTTGACTGTCATATTGTTATTATCAAAATTAATTCTCTTGTAAATCAACAACATTAACCTTATTGGAAATCAACCAACCAACCCAAAAAGTTTAATATTTCTTTAAGATAAGATAAATATATCAACCAACAAAAGTGAGATATAATATACTTTACAAAACTAAATCATATATTTTTCCACTCAGGTATTTTTTTTTTCAAATTTTCTGTTTATGATCATCTTTATATATTAGGTACACAGACACATTAATATTGAAGTATGGAGCACCGAGAGAGAATAAAACTTATGTGAAAATGTGAAATGGTCTGCAAATCTAGCTCCCATTACACTATGAAAACTGCCTGTAAAGATACATACATACATATTATATTATGTATTGTTGTTAATTCAACAAAGTTTAAAATAGAAATTGACAAATCTCAAAATGTTAATTATAATTTAAACATGTCAATTATCATTCATTCGATGGCACTTGATAACTGACAGTTTCTCACCTAAACAATTTTCAAACCAAAACTGGGTTTGAAAATCTGAGAAACTCATTTACCAAGTACCATTGACATCATATCTTCACTACACTAAATAATTATATATATATATATATATATATATATATACATACATACACAGAGTGTTCAGGAGAAATTTGACAGTTTCATAAGGAAAAAGTAAAAGTGCTTGGTAACTAAAAAATTTAATGGATTGTAAGGAAATTCAAAAGGCACGGAAATTACACTACTGTTAACAAATTTCACTCAAAATAACTGCCATTAACATTGATCACAGCCTCAATCCTGCTCCGGAACCTGGAGCAAGCTGACGTTACAGTTTCCCTGGGAAGGTTCTCCCTAACTACTATAATTGCACAGCAATTGGTGTCTTTCTCAACAGCGCCATGTACATAATAATCCATGAGGTTAAGTTCTGGGGAGTTCAGAGCCAAACATTGGGACTGGTGTAGTAAAAATTCGCCGACAACCATTTTTGATTTTCCCAGAGGTGTGGCAGGGGGCAAAATATTGCTGCCATACATATGGCTTACCATTGGCTACCCTTGTTATCCAGGGCTTTACTATAGTTTAGCAACTCCACATAGGCATCTGAATTCAGCCTGATACCCTCTGTGAAAAAATGCGGAGGCATCACATAACCCTCAGAGGACACACATCCAAAAACCATCACAGTTTGGGGAAATTTAGTCTGCATGACATGAGGTGTGTCCTTTGGACTATATGCAAGCCATCTGTTATTCTGCGTGTTGTGCTTTTAATCTTGGCAAAGTTTTTCTCATCAGAAAAAAACCCAGATTGTTTGTGGTTCTGTAGGATGTTTCACTTTGCTCAGAAGTTTCTTTGCCTTTGTCAGATGATTTTCAAGGGCCTTTTCTGGGAGCAGTTGACCTCTGTGATGTTTGTATGAGTAGTAGTGAAGGTCTTCATTGAGTGCAAGCTTCATAGTAGAGGCTGAAACATTCGATTCACGTGACAAAGCCCGAATTCCTCTACTAGAGTCCTCCAACAGTTTATTTCTGCAAATGTTCAAGGAATTCTGCTGTACAAACGCAATCAGATTGTCTGTTATATTGCTTTCTTCTAGCCACAGCGTCGTAGTCTCCACTGCAATTCTCCAGTTTATGTGTAATTGTTTTACAGTGTTCAGGGAGCATTGGGCAGCAACCATAATGTCCTTATTTTGATGGCCGGTGCAGATCATCATGACACAAGTTGTTCTCTTCCATGATTCAGGTGGGTTCCAGTCATCCATTCTATTTGTCATGAATGAAGAAGGGTCCAAGCTTTTAAATGATGCGAAGTGTGCATCCAACCTATGGAGAAAAATAACCAAATATAAGTATGTCAAATTAATCCCAAACACCCTGTGTGTATATATATATATATATATGACTTTTATTCTTTTATTGATAACTTACTAACCTTAGCTTAGAGACAAGACCAGAAGTATGGAGCACTCAGTGAGAATCAAACTCTCTTGTAATAGTCTGCTAATCTAGCAGACCATTACACAACAAAAACTGCCCAGATAGATATGCACACATTGTATATATATATATATATATATATATATATATATATAACTTATGAAGAACCAATGTCTGAAATGTTAAAAACAACATATATTTGAATGCGCATACATTATATATACTAGCAAATATATGCCCCCTCCGGGTGCAAGTATTTAAGTTTTAATGTAATAAAATATTGTATTAAATTAGAAAGGCTAATGAAACTAAATAAGAATACAGATAAAAAGATTTGAAACAGAGGGAGTATAATAAAAGATTTGAAACAGAGGCAGTATAATAAAAAATGGAACAACTGAAACTTACTCTTCCATCACTCTCGTCTTTCATTGTTATTTTTTCTAATTTAAGTATTTAGATGAAGAAGAGAAGTAAAGAATAAAATGACAGTTATTTTTTCTCATTAATGGATTTCATTTAAGATTCATTGAAGAGATTTTTGCTTATATTCATTAAAATAAAACCAAACAGTTAGAAATCAATAATACTAAGCACATATTTATTAAATTCGATTTTTTAATATTAATATGCAAATTAGCCTTCCCATTCACACTGTAAACCGCTATTTTGTTGTATATATAAATATAATTGCATGTTGTCAGTATGTAGACATAGTTAACAGTATTAATAACGTAAGACAATTTTATTAATAATTGAGGTTTAGATAAAAATAAAATCATGGAGAATGTGATGTCAATAACTAAGAGAATTGTGACTTGAGTAGGAATATAGTTTCGGTTACAGACAGGAAAACACACAATCTCCATTATAATAAGATATATATATATATATATATATATATGCTTGAATTTTTTTCAGTTTTATTAGAAGATAAATGGAATATAGCTCAAAATCAATATTCATGTATGTGTGTGTCTCTAATCCTCTTTTCTAACTTGGAATCCTTGGCTCAAAAAGGAACATAGCAATACAACACAAGGCAACCATTACTTGATACTCAAAGTGGCTCAGGGCATGTTTCCTCTGCATGAAAGTCTCAAAATATAGGGTTCTCAACAGATGAAGAACAGTGACGTCACCCAATTCTTACCCCCAAGTCATTCACACTTCCACACAGGAAATATAGAAAATGTTTTCATAGGCAAAAAAACTATCAATTTGCTTGTGTACAACTGCTTGTACTTGCACACCAGTTTTTATAAGGAACCGCAACATTTTAACACCATGGATTGAATATTTTTTTAAATTTGTATTTTGAGCAGGGAAAAAAAAGGAAGCACAAATAAAAAGAGAATAAAAAAAAAAAAACAATAAGAAAAAGAAATGGAAAAATATATTTATAAATTTGAAACCCAAATACTTTCATCTAAAATTAGATAATTATTATGTCTTTAGAAATTAAGCACACTATACATTATGTAAACCTTTATTTCTTAGTGATATATAAGACACATTGGGGACCCTCAAGTGGTGTAATGGTTAGGGAGCTAGATTAGCAGACCAATAATAGTGAGTTTGATTCTCACTGGGCATCCCATACTTTGGTCATTGTGCCATATCTAAGCTAAGCTTAGTAAATTAACTATATAAGACACATTTCAGGATTTTAAATGTAATAATAACATAGGCTGTTTTGAAGCAACTGAGATTTTCATAGAGACATCATTGATAAATAAAATTTATTCTATGTATTAATGATTTTGACTGCACACAACATCCTTGTACAGTTCTCATCTAACCTTTTTCTCCAAGTACTTTGTTAAAGTACAAATGGTGCAGCCATACAGTAGCACCGAGATGACTTCAGCTTGGAAGATAAAATATTGACTTCAAAAGGTTTTACAAGTGTGTTGTAGAGTAGCTAGCACCTCTTCAGCACTCCACTAGATGGACTGGCTCATAGCCTTAAATAGTCTATAATTAAGGACTTCAGACTGATCTTACTACATTTGATGCTCCTCTACTTCTTGTAAGTTTGTCTTGTTAATTGTTTGTAACTTATTTTTCTGTGTTTTTGTATGTATCCGTTATCACCGGATACAAGTGCTGAATAAATATCAATTTCTTCTGCATATTATTCCACCTCGGCGATACAACAAAAATGTTAATTTAAAGCAGAGGTTTTGAAAATCTTTTGGTCTATTCTTGATTTTGTATTGAGTCTACAAAAAATATAAAGTTAATTTTATCATGGGTCTCATGGGCTAATTAGAAACCATGATAAACTAAAATTAAATGGTATTTTCAAGATTTTTTTTGATGAGCTCTGATAAAAGCAGTTATTCTCAAAGAGTCATTGCCATGGAAGTTTATTTTTATTTTTCTGTGCTTAGAAAAAAAGTAAAGGAGAAACTATGATGAATTTTCCTTCGTTACCTCACTTAAGAGCTGTTCCTTGTTTCTTGTACAGCATGTCTTATTCATCTTACCTTGGTTAATGTGATACAAGGTAAGTGGCCATACAACTGCTATTTTTAGGGTGCTTCTTCCAGGATTTGTTCAAGACAACATACAACATCCTTGTACATTTCCCATCTAACCTTTTCTCCAAGTGTTTTGTTAGAGTACAAGTTGTGCAGTCATACAGTAGCATTGACACGGTTTCAGCTTGGAAGATAAAATACTGACTTCAAAAGGTTTTTATAAATGTTAATTTAGAATAAAGATTGATTTTGTATTAAGTCTACAAAAACTAAGAAGGCAATTTTATCATGGGTCACATGCGCTAATTAGTATCCATGATAAACAAAAATTAAATGGTATTTTCAAGTTTTTTTGGAAGTTCTGATAAAAGCACTATTATTCTCTAAGAGTCATTGCCATGGAAGATTTTTTTTCTTTCTGTGCTTAAAAAACAAAAGAAAAGAAGAAACTATGATGACTTCTCCTTCATTCCCAGAGGTCTGACTGATCATTCTTCCTAGCAAACACAATAAAAAATTATTCAGTATTCACATAATAAAAACAAATCCCCTCCCCCCCTCTAAATAAATAAATAAAAATGCAAATATAGTCTTCAGAAAGAGTTACTGCACTTCCAATTTTCTTCTTTGGTTTTAAAGCAGCGGCACTTTCATTATCTCTTTCTATCTCTCTCGGTTCTGCGCAAATACATGCCAACATTATCCATATCCAGCGTTGACAAAAATTCAATTTTACATTGTTGCTATTCCAAGCTTCCTCATTAGATTACAGAATTGAGATAGGATCTGCAAGAAATAGGCGGCCTTTCTAGGAAAAGAAATCAAGCAGAACCAAACTGCTTTGTATTTGTATTTTCAAATACCTAAATTAATGTGCAGAACTATATTTGGATAAGTCTGACATTTGCATTGCTGCTGCTGCTGCTGCTGCTAAGGGAAAGTGTCACAGCTCATCTGGTAAAGACAAACATTTTTTCAATCAATGACTATAAACTCTTGATCCTCATGCTTAGAGTGAGGTTTCATTCCTTACTAAATAACAGGGAAAATATATTTTTCTTTTATCATCCATTTAGTGTTTGTTTATTCCTTATTTCTGTCTTATAATCACTGAGGCAATTGTGCTGCAATGGTTATCATAGTAGTAAATGGACACAATGAACTGAGTTTAAATCCTGGATGAGTCTGTTTGAATTTCATATAGCACTAATAACCTAGGGAAAGGTATGAATCCAACTTTTATCCCTTCAGCTATGGGTAAATAGTAAGATAGATTGGACTCTATAACCTTGGCACAAAGAAGGAATGATAGATCCTTGCCCCAACTAGTCACTGAGGTATGGAGGACATTATAAGTTGATTGAATGAGGAAGCTTATTCTTCCTGCATCAGTTTTCCACAAGTCTCTTCAGTTGATCTTTCATTTTTCTGAACCCTCCAATCTCATATACTTACATCATTTGGCCAGAGACATAGCCCTGGCACACCTCATCAAATCATTAGTGAACCAATCTGACAATGATGCTTCATAACCAGGTGAGTTGTCTCCCATACCAAAGCCACTGTTGAACCGGACGTGTAATATTCCAATGATCGCTAGTACATATTGCCTGCTGTGTTTTCCTTCTTTTTTTTTAACCAACCCCTTCACATGAGTAGGATGTGAGACATGGTCAATTTCTTAAACCATGTTTAACAGGTTTGAATTCAGAGTTTTCTTTTCTCACCAGGTTAGTAGCCAAGGTTAAAGAGCGCAATCTGCCCTACTATTTACCCATAGCTGGAGGGAGAGTAGTTGGATTTATACCAAGGGTATTCTAATGATTACACCATGCACCTCCATATATATTTACCAACCCCTTCGCACGAGCAGGATGTGATACAAGGTCAATTTCTTAAGTGGAGTTCAACAGGTTTGAATTCAGAGTTTTCCTTATCCTAGACTGGTTGCCTAAACAAGGTTAAAGAGCCCAGTCTGCCCTACTATTTATCCATAGCTGGCGGGAGAATAATATTCATACCTTTCCCAAGGTATTAGTGCTAAGTGAAATGAAATTACCACATCCAGATTTGAACTTGCTGACAAGTCCATTCCCATAACGTTAACCATTACACCACACACTTCCATGCACCTCCATATGGTCTGCTGTGTTGCTGTCTTAGCAGTCCACTTCTTTCCTGCAACCAGGTTTAGGGCTTCTACCAAGATTGCTGTATTCTTTGATTTTTCAGTATCATCTTGAACCTCACTTTAGCATATTTCAACTCTTCTTTAGGCTAGAGGCAGCTCAAAGAGCACCCAGCCATACAGGGCTACATGCTCAGGAATTGAGGAACCCAAAACCATTTCTTCTCAAAAGAACTGATAGTCTTTTCCATTTCTTTTCTACACTTGTGTGGGTGATGTCATACATAGTGGCCACATTTAGTGGGGCAATAATCCAAACTGTAGACACCAGATTTTCAGCCTACTGGGAAGTCCTTCAATAAATTATTTGCTGATCCCTAATATCCTGTTATTCTCATTAAATTTTGTATCATACTATTTCTCCAGGCTTTTTAGTTTTTTTTTTTCTGACACTAATGGAATAGGACTTTAGTTAATGCAGAATCTTTGTTCTTTCTTTTTACCTCTAACATAAGAGATGCTTCTTGATTCAGAATGTTTAATTTCCATTCTGGTTCGTGTTATAATTTCTTGGAATTTTCCAAAAAAGGCATCTGGTGCAAGACACTAATGTTTTTATGGTCATCATATTATTATGTAAACCCTTATGAATGGTAATCGCTTCTGAAATTCAAAAGAAGTATAATGGCTTAATTATGATTAATTTTTATTAATTTTTTTTATAATAATATTTTAGTTTCTTTATTATCACAAATCACTTGAGCCATTAATTCTCAACAATGAGAAAATGGTGCAAATAGGAAACAATAAACTATCAGTAAAATTTGAAAATCTTCACCAATATTAAATTTTCATATTATTTTTTTGTTTCCTATAACTGTCTTGGCTGTCAGGAGCCTCTTTGGATATTTCAGGAAGTTTTTTTTTCTAATACTGTTGGAATAAATTTGATTCCTTCTGTTTTAGGTTCATTTTTTATTTTTTATCAGCATTTTTCTTCAAATTAATTGATCAAAAATTATAGTTGAAAACCCTTTTAAATAGCCCTTAGAGTCTGTCCAATATATATATATATATATATATACATGATGGCAGCAAACTCATGTTCGAGTATTGCCATTGCTTGATAAAAATAAATAAATAAATAAATAAAGTTCAGAAGTTCAAAGAATACAACAATGAGCTTCAAAAAGTTCAACAAGTTCAACAGTGAGCTGCGAGAATGAGGCTTTCTAGTCAGCTAAAGTCTTGCACATCTTCCCACAATCACAAGTTATTCCAGGAAGCACAGGGTATTTTATTGGTCCATTTTGACGATGCACAGTTTGGTGACTGATCAGGCCAGCTCTGCTCAGACACGGCCTTCCGCACTGTTCACATCATAGTAGACCGATTTGAAGTTCTTGGTCATCTGTTTTATTAACATTTCCCTTGCGAACATCTCGCTTTAATCGTTCATGTTGCCTACGGTTGGTCTCAAATTTCTTTATGCCTTCCAGCAATTTTTTCTCGACTGCCCATGGTCCAAAGCTTTGCTTTCCCATGTTTTCTCGTCAATGCTACACTTTTTCAAGGTCAACTTCAGACAATCCTTATACCTCTTCTTAAGCTTTTAAGCTAAACACTTTCCGTTCACAAGTTCCCCATAGAACAGTTGTTTATTTGGCATTAAACAAATCAAAGTGGAAGGACGTTGATTTTCGGGACTTTTAAGAAAGAAAATATTCTCTCAATGGACAATAACGATATACATTTTGAAATAAACAATTCAACGTGGAAATATGTTGAAAATGACTAGGAAATATGGTGGCTGAAAAGTTCAGGTAATCTGATGAGTATGTATGTATGTATATGTATATGAATGTAGTCAGGTCGTCCAAAACGCTATGGGTACTATGTACTCCAGTACTACCTGTTTCATAGTCGGGTCATCGGCGACTAAACTGGTTACCCTACCAAGCTTGTCTGGTGAGGAGGGTGGCTAGACATCCAGCAGGATGAAAAACAAAACTGTCAAAAGGTGGATGAAGCCTTTCGCTCAACAGCTATCTGGCAAATAACATACGTGGGGATGTAAAAATATATATACATATAGTTATATATGCATGCATACATACATACATACATTTATACATAAATATATGGCATTGGTGTTATCTGAGTTCAAATACTGAACAAATCTAATAGTAGAACAGCCTGGATTCTTTAGCCTTGGTAAGGTAACCAGTCTAGGAAAAGGAAAACTGAATTCAAACCAGCTTTAATCTGCTTAAACACAAATCTTGTGTTGCATCCTGCTCTTGACGTAAGGGTTGGGTATATATATATATATATATATATATATATATATACACATAAAAAAATATAGGTAAAAACTCACAAATGATTAAATGCAAACTATCTGAACTACACAATATCATACATTGGCAAAAATTGAAATTATACTTTTAAAACTCTTCTTTCATTCTGTTCTGTACCATATTTGTTATTTGTATTTTTTACACTAATACTATTAGTACTATCTTTTATTTATTTTTAGGTGTAGCATTGTTGGCGATTAATTTTATAAATTCCAAACAGACATTTTCTTTCAACACCGCTGTTTCCTTGTTGTCATAACTTGACAGCATGATTTGTGATTAAAAAGGCGAAGCACAGTAGTAATTTTGTTCTTGTGTTTGAAGAAACCAGAAGTACCAGTTCTGCCATTGTGTAAGGAAAATGGAAGTATTGGTTGCTTCATTGTTATTTGTCAATAAAAAGGTTGTAGGAGTCTGTTCTGGCAACTAGCAGCTGACTGGAGTCTTGTGTTGAATTTATTACAGTTACCTTGATATTGTGATTATAGTTAAAAATTGTAATTGATTAAATTCTATAAATATGAGTAAATAAAAAATGATTATTTGTTAGTTTAGTAACATTGGACAGTAGTTGTATGTAATTCATATATCAATGAATGGGATAGATATATAGAGCAGCAAAAGAAGAAAACTGGGAGATACAAAAATGTTACATAACTGATAGGGTACCTATCAATTATGTATGGTAGTGAAGTTAAAACAAACTTGTGGTTTTGTGGAAAAATATAGGTAATTTGATTGTAAAATTTCAACATATATTTTGACATCAGCTTTAGTCCACCAGAGCTGTGTTAAACTTAGTTTAGGAAAATCAGATTTGTCTGGGTGATGAGACAAGACAGATCACAATGGTCTTCTATCTGTTCGAAGCTTAAATCTCCATGTGTTTGCCTTGGGTTTAATATTAAAATAAAAGGTTTCTGTGAAAAAAATAAAGTCTTGTGTTCCTTAATAAATAAAAACAAAAAAAAACAGACCAAGGCACAGAAGACTTTCCAAGATCAAGACAAGAATTCCAACCAGAAACCAAAGGCAGAAGAAATCCAATCCAAGCTAAGATAAAAGAAACAGAATACAAAACAAGCAGTTTAATACCAGAACCAGATAAGAAGAAGAAAGAGAAGCAAAGTATATAAGTATATTTCCATGTAGACTCTACAATATGATACAAGACGCATCTAATATAAAATGAGTATCTATGTTGAATTAAAAACAAATTCTGATGCAGGGTCATTGACAAAGTGTTTCTTCACTGACTGCAGTCTCATGTAGGCCAACTACTTCTGCCCAGCGCTCCACTCACTTCAGTTATTTATGGGCATATTCCCCCCAACATCCGGGCACATCAGTTGAACGTCGCACCTGTGCAACGCACCTTTCTCGTGCATTCCGATGGACTCGTGTAGGCCCCCAATATCCAGGCACCTGAATTGAATCTTGCATCCATGCAGCACCTAAATCGGATTTTGTTTGCATTCAGGAGGACGCGGGTTCGATTCCAGCAGGCAAGACAATGTCTTGCTCTTTTTCTAAATGAGTATGATAGTACTCATTCTCCAACACACTAGAATAACTTATGAGGTGACATCAGAAAAAGTTCATTACACAACAGTATGGAGTAAATAGTTATTTACTAAGCTTACCTTAGTTGTTGTCCAAGTCCAGACATTTTGGGCATCCAGTGAGAATCAAAGTCACTAACAATTGTCTACTAATCTAGTTTGCTAACCATTACACCATATGAGATGCCTTTTATATATTTACCAACCCCTCCCCATGAGTAGGACTTGGCACATAGGCAATTTATTAAGCAGAGTTTAAAAGGTTTGAATACAGAGTTTTCCTTCTCCTAGATTGGTTGGCTAACCAAGATTCCAGTCCATCTTACTATTTACACATAGCTGGAGGGAGAATAGTTTGATAGCTATGTGAAAAAAAACAACCTGTTCAGGATTTGAACTCTGGTCAACAAATCCATTTTCTATGATGATAACCATTACACAAGTGCCTCCTAAATTCTGAGGTGCTCTTTATGGAGCAAATAGGACCCCATTGATGAAAAATTCTTAAATAATTTTATCTATATCTTGAAACACGATATTATAATCTCATGTTGGTCTAGTATAGAAATAAACAACCTATAGGAGACTGTAATTAAGTTACCACCATTAAAGTATTCTACTGGACAATGTCATAGTAGATATATGTGTTGGTTAAAGTGAATTTAGTTATTTTGCAGTTGTGAGTTCAATCTCTGGATTAGGCACTGCATTAGAATTTATATACTCAGGTTCAGCAAAATAATTAACTGATACAAGATAAGCTCTAAGCATGGATGAAAGAATAATTAATGGATTACCTTTCACGATAGACATCTGTAAAAGGCTGGAGGATTGTTGCAAGTATCAGAGTTAACAGAAAAATGATAAAAAGAAACACAATTAGTATTAGGAATAGGAAAAAAAGTTTTACTGAGCAAAGATTACAGAGTAATTAGCAATTGATAGGTTAAATTAACAAGTCCCATGAGATCTCATTGTTTCTCTTTTCCAAGGTTTCATCAGACATTATTAATAAGAAAATTCCATCCTCATTATTTAGGTACTATATTACAAGGATACAACAGCTAAAACACTGTGGCTATAGTAACAACCAAGATGAGGTCACTAGTCAGAGTACATTAGTGAATATTTTATTCTGAGAGATTTAACTCACAACAGAAAGTGTAATTTCTCATATGCAATAATCTCACTATTCTTCAAATAGACTTAATAGATTCAGATCTGAGCATGACCTTTTCAATTTCTAACTTGATCATCTTGGAGTGAATCACATGATCGACTTGTACAGCATTATAATGACTATTGCTACACTCTAAGTAAAATCTTATTATGATTCATAAAATCTTCATTGTGATCAAAAAATAGAACAGCCTGTAGGCTCGTCAAGGTCACTGTCTGAGGCTGGTGGATGAAGCAATGACCAATCAGAATAAAGAATTAAACCTTTTTTGACCAATTAGTATGTATCACATGCTGAAATTAGATGCTTTCTTGATCCTATCAAAGGCATATAAATAACACCAAGTATTACAAAATCGGCAGTTCTCATTGTCACAGGCAGTGAGGGAAGATAACACTCAGAACATATCCTTGGGGATCAAAAAAAGTTTTTTGAAAAATTGAACACCCAATAAAAACGCCTTCAGCATGCTGTAAAATCCAAATAACCAACCAACCAACCAACCTATATGAGTCAATTGCAAAAAAGATTCATTGATAGAAGCTGAACAGGTACTATCACTCCAGGTCACAGTGGACCTGAGAGTAATGGCAATGATGAGGTGACTCCACACTTATCAAATCACCAGATGCAGTTTAGTGTCATACACAAATATACAGAAAAGGAACCTTCGTTTACATTTATGTAAATAGACTTCACCACGTTATTGATTCTATTGTTGTTTCCTAACATATCTTCTGTAGCTTACCAAGTCAGTTTTCATTCTCCTAGACTGTTTGCTTCACAAAGGTTAAAGAACCCTGTCTGGCCTTTTATTTACTCATAGCTAGAGGGAGGATAGTTGTATGCATACCTTTCCCAAAGGTATTAGCGCTATATGAAATGCAAAGTTCCTTGTCCAGGATTTGAACTTGTGCCGGCATGTTCATTTCATGTCCTATGACAATAACCTTGACGTGTGTCTCCCACACAAACATATATATATATATATATATATATATATATAATATATATATATATTCAAATATAGCACTAACTAAAATATACATTCACTAACTTTACAATGAACCAAACTATATAATTCAGTCATAAATTTTCAGTCATACCCAGCCAAGTTGTGACAAAATATGTCTACATCAACTTTTGAATTTTCAAATAGGATTCTCTGCTTTTGCTAAAACAAACTGAATTGGTTTATATATTCAGACATAATCCATGGACTTACTTGTGGACAAGTCTGCGGTGCTGCTGCTGCTGCTACTAGTACTTAAGCTACTAAGTTCTCTGGCTCAGTTTTAAAGCCTAATAAGTCTTTCTACTCTGTTGATTCAAACTCGGAAAGAAAGAAAAGAGATTTGAGCCTTGAAAAAGATTTTATGCCTTTGGGATAACTGAGCTGAACTGCTCTATATTCTCTAACACTTAAATTAATACTGTAAAACTATATTTGGATAAGCTGGTTGCTTAGGAACAGAGAAAAAACTAGGAATTATAAGTTTTAGCAATGACAATACAAGATGATATAAAAATGCTCTTCAGTTGGATTTGATTTTTTTTAACCAAGTTAAACTGGAATTGTTCAAGTCTGTAAAACTAGCATTTTTAGAAATCATGTATTGATATAACGACTGTGATTTAATTCTAAACATAAGCAAGTGAACTGCCTACAAGTGAAGTTATTTTTGGTAAAAAACAAATTTTTTTTTTTTAGGTTATTCTGGCATAATTATCTGCAGCTGAATTTTGAGTTACAGTGAAGAAACTAAGATTTGTATAAATCGATCAATACTGTCCTATGCAAAAGTCTGAATTAAACAGAAATATTTGACTAAATTTGCTGATTCTGTTATTATACAACATCATCAAGGCATGCCGGCAGCATGGATCTCATTGACTCTCTATAACCATTCGAGTTTTTACTGGTCAGCCAACATTGGTGTGTCCTTGTGTAGGAGTCCAAGTCAATCAATACTGTCCTATGCTAAAGTCACAGAGCAATATTTGACTAAGTTTACTGATTTAGTTATTAATCATAATCAAGACATGCCAGCATCATGGACTTCCTTGACTCTCTCTCGCCATTCACTCCCTATTGGCTATCACTCTTGCTAAGTCCTCTTGACTGTATCCAGGGTCTGTACAGTGCTGATGAAGTAAGTTTTTACTGTTCAGCCTGAACTGGTGTGTCCATGTGTAGGAGTCCAAATCAATCAATACTGTGCTATGTAAAAGTGTAAATCACACAACATTATTTAATTAAGTTCGGTGATTCTGTTATCCATCATCATCAAGGTGAGCCAACTACATAATTTTCATTGATTCTCTCTTGTCATATGTCCTTATTGGCCATCACTCTTGGTAAGTCCTTTTAATGGCATCCAGTGTCCACACAGTGTTGATGAAGGTAAGTTTTGTTAGTGACCAGCCAACACTGGTGTGTCCATGTGGAGGAGTTCATAGAACATTGCTTATGAGTTTGTCCTTGTTTCTTATACATTTTACTTGGATGGTTTATGAGATACATAATATGCATACAAGTATATTGTTCTGTTGGTTACTTATGAGTTCGTTCTTGCTTCTCCAGCTGTGCCCAGCATGTTTTATTTCAATTGTTAATGAGATGGGAGATAAATGGCCATACAACTATTGTTTTGTAGGGTGGTACTTACAGGATTTGTTCAAGACAGTACGTAGCATCCTTGTGTCGTTTTCATCTAGACTTTTCTCCAAAAATTTCATTAGGGTCCAATTGGTACAACCATACAGTAGTACTGGCATGGGTACAGCTTGGAAGAATTCCCATTTCATTTTATCGAAGGGATCAGATTTCCACATAGTTGATAACATGTCAATAGTATTATTTCTCTGAATTTTTTAGATGAGACTTGATAATTTGTATTATTTGGACGATTGTCCTCATCTTTATTGCTATCTGTACAACGTTTTGGCTGATGCCTTCCAGCCTTCTTTAGGCATTTCTTGTTGAACTTGGGAACCTTCTCTTTGAACTCGAGAACCTTTTTGTCATAATTGGGAGCCCTCACAGAACTCTAAAACCAACCCATTATTCAACACATGGAGGTATACAGTTCTCAATTTTCTTACCATGATTGGGTACAAGCTGTGTTAATCATTATTCTATGTTACTGTTGCCCTTGACCAGGATTGAACCTGCAGCCTAGAGATAAATCTCACTTAGAACTCAATACCTATATCTACTATGTCATGTGTTCAATAATCCAAATAATACAAACTGTAGATAGCAGTATGAATTTTCTTAATCCACTTTGAGAGTGCAAATTAAGAGAATAATTCATCGAGTTGTGGCGACTATGATAAAATGAACAGAAACAAACACTCAGAGGTTTCATAGTTTCTGTTTTTATAACAACTGACTCAAAATTGTTATTTTTATGACAGAAAAACACTGCATATCATGAGACAATAATAAACGATAAGCTCTTGGTTAGATTCCAAGTCACATTCCCTTTTGCCTCAGGGAAAGTAGGATTATTTATACCAGCTTCTTCATCCTCTGATCTGCAATAGCCACTGGTATCACAGTAGCCTTAATCATACATATTACTCATCTCCTACATTGTCTCTGATCTATCAGGGCCATGTTTATTGTTATTGATTTTACATATAAATAGTGTTAATAGCATATTTTATTGATTTTGTTAATGAGGTATTGTCAATCATTATTATTATGTCGTAAACTGTTGAAACTCATTTCAATAACTCAAACAGAAATGGTTTGGTTTCTTTTTTTATAATGGCATATCAACCTTTGTGGGTTATTTAATGCTAAAGCTATACTTGAAGAACAGTAGAGGTGTTATCTAACCTATACCTGGGGAGATGAGGGGGTTCATACCTCTCGTAAGTGTATTAATCAGAAAGTGAACATAATAGAACAACAAGAGTTTGAACTTGCTTATTACAATGATGGAGTCTAGCATGTTAATCACTACATCATATAAATTCTCCCAAACAGAAATATTCACTTTGACAACCAACACTCATATAACAAAGACAGAACAAAATTAAACCGGTTCCATGATGTGTTATATAATGAATAGGTGGCCATTTCATTCTGTAAAACAAGAGTAAAATTTGAAATATTTTGGTTTGCTTTGGTTTGTCTTACGGCATATCAACCTTAGTGGGTCATTTAATGCTGACAAAGTTTTTAAATGAATTCATTCTTAATGGATACACAATTTTAGATGGGACCCTAACAAGTACTACCACTCCAGGTCAGAGTGGACCTGGAAGCAATGGTGATAAAGGGGTGCTCAACATTCCCCAAACCTCCAGAACTGGAACCTCACCATCAGATAAAGTTTAACATCATTCCCAGGACATGTAGGACCTCAGCCACCACATTCTAGCACATATATGATAAAAATATATATATAAAATATATGATATATATATAAAAATCCTATATCATTAAGACAGAACAAAATTAAACCGGTTCCATGATGTGTTACATAATGAATAGGTGGCCATTTCATTTTGTAAAACAAGAGTAGAATTTAAAATATTTTGGTTTGCTTTGTCTTATGGCTTATCAACCTCAGTGGGTCATTTAATGCCAATAAAGTTTTAAAATGAATTCATTCTTAATGAATACTCAATTTTTATAAACACATTTTTCTATCTAACCCATATATGAGACCCTAACAAGTACTACCACTCCAGGTCAGAGTGGACCTGGGAGCAATGGTGATAAAGGGGAGCTCAACATTCCCCAAACCTCCAGAACTGGAACTTCACCATCAGATAAAATTTAACATCATTCCGAGAACATGAAGACCCTCAGCCACTGCCTTCTAGCACATATATAATTAAAATGGTTGGGGTTTGCCATAAGGGCAATAGGGTTAGGACAATCATATAAGTGCTAGGGTTTGACAGGACTAGCTGATTGATCAGAGGTGGCCTCTCCAACCACCCATCTAGCCCAAGTAAGGGCCAAAGTGGAGTGTTGCATGTCATGGACTGCTCAGCCACCTGGGTTCCATCCTTAAGCATCATGGGTCACCACCTACGGCCAACAGGTGACTCCATTGGGGGAGTCTTACCCCTCTGCAGAGGTGCAGTCAGTGTATTCTAACGCCCCAGCCGACAGAGCAGTAAAATATTTTAATTCAAAAGTTAACTGGTAATTTGTTTGAAGAAGAATCATAGAAAATAACATTTAGATTATCAGAATTATCCACCATAATCTGAGGTGGAGTTATTTTTTGTTTTGTTGTTTTTTTTTGGGGGGGAAGGGAGGTTAATATATAATTCTAAATTATTTACTACATAAGATTTATTCTAACCCACTGGATGTTGAGCTGTAGAACTTTGAATAAGTCCACAAATCAATTTTTTATTAATTTTTTGTTTATTTATTTTTTATTAATTCTGTGTAAATCTCAAGTTATTGAAATTTTTCTTACATTTGATCAAATATATTTTTTAAAAAATCTGAATGCTATAAATGCTGAACTTTTACCAGAATATTTGAATTTTTCTTTATTCAGTTATTGTGAAGATTTGATTTGTGCTTAAAAAAACATCTCCATTGTAGAAAGAGTTAAAACTGTTCATCTTTTCAATAGCGATGATCAGCAGTGATGATGACTTTGAACTTTATATTCATGTCAACTACTGCTGCACCCTTAAAATATTTACAGGTTTAAAAGAGAAGTGTGGCCACAGGAGAATAAAGATTTTGATGTGCATCTGTTTTAATTTAAAAGAAAATGATTTTAACTATCAACTGGTTCCTGAAACAAAAAGAAGTTAAATTGAATAAAGAAAAAAGTATTAAAAAGAAAGAAGGATAGAAAGTAAAAAGTCAAGAAAAGAAAGTAAGAGATGAAGGAAAAGAAAGAAGAATGGACAAAAAAATTATAGAAACATCAGAAAAAATAAAATAAAAGATTGAAAAAGGAAGAAAAGGAATAAGATTTAAAAAATGATAGAATAAAACATCAGAAGAAACAAACAAGGAATAATAAAGGAAAGAGGAATGGAAAAAAAAAAAAAAATAAAAAGAAAGAACAAAAAAAAGAAGGGATGGAAAAGGAAAAGAAAAGGGGAAAAAGGGGATATAAAGAGAAAAGAAGAAGGGAAAAGAAAGTAAGAATGAAAAAAGGAAAAAGAAGAAAAAGGGAAAGAAAGGAAAAAGAATGAGAGAAAAACAAAGATCAGAAAAAAGGAAGGAAGGAAGAAAAGAAAAGAAGAAAGGACGGACACAATGAAGGAAAAAGAAGAAAGGAAAGGAAGAAAAGAAGAAAACAAAGAAGAAAGGAAAGAAGGAAACAAAGAAGAAAGGAAAGAAGGAAACAAAGAAGAAAGGAAAAAGAAACAAAGAAGAAAGGAAAGAGGAAAAAGAAAGAAAAGAAACAAAACAATATATAAAAAGAAGTCAATGTTTTACAAGAACCAATAAGAAAGAAAGTAAGAGTATTGGCAATATTTCAGTTTCTAAACATGAATGCAGTTTCTGAAAACCTTGAGCAATGTGACGCAAATGACACAAATTTCTCTCATTTATTCTTTATATTTCATTTTCTTACAAACATCTTTTTGATCCATTGGGAGGATGGAATTCAAATAAATCATATGCAAAGATATTTTTTTTCAATTCATTTCTGTACATTATAAATGATGTATCTTACAATATTAATGTGAGGAGAAAGTGGCAGTATTCTTTTAGTTTCACAAGACCAGAGATCCACACTTGGATCTGGGCACACATCTGGCTAAGATTGTATAGAAATCTGGCAGTTTCCCATGCAGCAAATCTCTCATCTCTACATCACCAGTGTTTTTTCTTTCTTTTATAAAAAGGGTATTCACAGGAATTCTAAAAATATTGTATGTACTTACCAATATCTCTGGACAAGTGGATGTGACACCAGATCAATTTTTAAGCAGGTTTGAATTCAGATTTTTTCTTCTAGACAGGTTGCCATACCAGGGATAAAGAGGCCAGTCTGCCCTACTATTTACCCATAGTTGGAGGAAAAGTTTTAAAAAATCTTTGAATTATTTTTCTACATATTTGTTTCATAATCTTATATTCTCTGTATAATCATGTTTTTAAGTTCATTTTTGTCTTAATATATTATTTTATTATCTTTTATTAATTTGTTTTATTCTCGGATAATTATCTAAATTAATTTTTTAATATATTGATTTATAAATCAATAATATATATTTTGTTTAGATTTTCTTAGGGAAAATGAAGGGTAAGAGGTTTTTTTAAACTCCTCTTGGACAAAAATAGAGTATTGAGTTTATTGAACTTTGGTCTTTGCTGATCTCCAGCAATTTCCCTTTATAAAAGGACTGTGCTTGGTCATTGTACAAATATATATACAGAATCATTCTTATATATATATATATATATATATATATATATATATATAACCTGTTGTTTTTTCTACTTGAGTGAAAATTTAATATTTCAGAAATTCTAATTTGAAAACTGCTGTTTTGTTGCTTTGAGTCTTTTTTAATTTTTAATACTATTTTAAATTAAAGTTTTAAAAATAAAAATTGGAGTTTACATACGAAAAGACGTAATGCAAGATTAATAGTGAGGAAAGATTTTATTTATTAAATTTGATATTTGTGAGAAAATTAATTTCAATTTGGCATTTATGTTTGTGAGAAAAAAAAAGAAAATTACTGCTGTGCTTCATTTGAGAAAATATGAAAAAAATAAAAAATTAAATTCTACTTTATGTGGTGCATGTCATTTGACTCATTAAAAAATGGAGTTAAAAATATATATTTTTTACATTTCATTTGTCAGTCTTTTTTTATATAAATATAATGAAGTAAATTTTTAAAAAAAGAGGTGTTTGTTGTGTAATGGTTATCATTGAAGGAAATGGACACAATGAAATGAGTTTAAATCCTGGACGAGGTTGTTTGAAATAGCGCTAATACCCTTGGGAAAGTAAAGAATCCAATTATTCTCCCTCAAAGCTATGAGTAAATAGTAGGGAAGACTGAGCTCCTTAACTTTGTATGACAATTGGTCTAGGAGAGGGAAAATTCTGGATTCAAACCTGTCAAAGTCCACTTAAAAATTGACCTTATGTCACATCCTGCTTGCACAAAAGGGTTGAGTAACAAAATAAAGAATGGTATTCTAAATCAGTGATCACCAAACTTATTTCACGGTGGGCCGGATAATTGAAAAAATAACGAGCATAGGCCACATTATTATTGTGTTCAATACTTGCTTAGAATACAATTTTTTAAAAATATATTTTCATCAAGATAAAATATTCAACTGGAAGTGACTAGTTTTATTATTCATATTCTAACAGAGAATTGATATTTTTAACCCCTTACCTCACAATTCCAATTATATGTGTTTACCCAACTCTTTAAATGAACAGGATGTGATACAAGGTCAAGTTTTAAGCAGAGATTAACAGGTTTTAATACAGAATTTACCTAGACCAGTTGTCATACAAAGATTAAAGAGTCCAGTCTGCCTTATTATTTACCTATAACTAGAGTGATACCTTACCAAGGGTAGGGTGTCCCATCATGGAGTAATGGTTAGCAAGTTAGTCTTGCACATCCATTATTACTGAATAGCTATTTTATGCCAAAGATATTTTAATACTCATTTGTCGATCTATTTAACCCTTAGCTAGGACCCTAATGGGTACTCCCATTTTGGACCTGAGAGTAATGGCAATAAAGGAGTACTCCACATTCCTCAGTTCCAAGATTAGAACTTCACCACTTGATGCAGTTTAACATCATACCCAGGACATTAAGACCCTCAACTACTGCCTTTTATGTTCACTTTCAGACTAATACTATGGATCAAATAGTACCATTATACACTGTAGTGGCAAAAGCGGTCACCCACTATACATATATAAAGGGCAGTTTGTGTGTATTTATGTGAGTATGTCCAGAGGAAACTACAAAAATAAAACAATTAATGACAATGTAAATATCTATATACACATTCACAATCACCAGAGCTTGCTTTTTATGCAAATATAATGAAGATTTGATATATATCTGGAAAGATATTTGAAAATTAATATTTTAATAGTTAGAGAAGAGAAAGTCATTGGTTGGGTTTGTTATTAAAACAAATCAATTATGTAATACCAAATCAAGCAATAGATCTGCAGTACTAACATTTTATTATATCCCTCCACCCAGGCAACACCAGGTAGCTGCTTCCAGTATTAAATAAAGACAAAAAAAAAAAAAAATCTGTCCCCACCAGGACAGGGAGTGGCATGAGGTCAAGTTTAATGTGCGTAACTATTATGGGATATCTGGAATCAGCTGGAAATGACCCCAATGATTACAAAGTGCAGGTATCCATGAAGACACCTGAAGAGAAGTTACTAGGTAAATAAGATACACTGTACTGGAAACTATGCTCAGTTAGTTGTTTGGATTTTACGGCATGTCAACCTATTTGGGTCATTTTATGCCGAACATGTTTTTGTTTTATTCATTCTTGGTGGGTATTCAATTTTTCTTTTTTAAACACATTTCCTTTAAACTCATTTTTTCTTCTATTTGATCCATAGATGGGACCCTAACAGGTACTACCACTCTGGGTCAGAGTGGACCTGGGAGCAATGGTGATAATGGATGCTCCACATTCTCCAGACCTCCAGAACTGGAACCTCACCATCAGATAGTGTTTAACACCATACCCAGGACATGAAGACCGTCAACCACCGCCTTCTAGCACATATATGATAAAAAGAGTAGTGGTAGTTTTAGTAGGAGTTAATAATAGCTGTAAGGAAGGAGAAAATATTGTGGGGTGTTTGAAGAAAGAATTCATTTGAATTTTATTGGAAAAAGAAAAATGTTAGAGTTGCATCAATGGGTTAAATAGAAAAATGTGTTTATGAAAAACAAAAAAATGAGTATCCATTAAGAATTAATTTATTTCAAAACTTTGTCAGCATTAAATGACCCACTGAGGTTGATTGCCATAAAATAAAACAAAACTACTACTCTTTTTACCTCTCCTTTCTGCATTTGACTTCATCATAAATGTAACTGTCACCCAGTACACAATCTCTCCCTTAATGACATCTCACAGCCAAATAACCCCATAAAAAAGTGTCCTTTTATTCATGTGCAACAAGGTCCCCTCTGACTGGTCACACAAATGAGTCTTGAAATATTGATAATAGCTGGATCATTTCCAGACAAATTTCATTTATGTAATGACTCCTGTTCATATCGATTAACTTCAGCAGTCAACTAACAGACTGCGTGTGTAATAAAATATAGCTCCAGTTAAATAATAAAATGAAAGTAAATGTTTACTTGGCCAGTTTTTAGGATACGTCTCAAGTAAACATGGGAATTTCGAAGAAATACGAGACAGGAAAGTTTATGCATCACCAGCGGAAAGAATCACCAGCTACAAGATAACATATAATTCATACCTACATTGTTATTGTTGTTGATGAATCTTTCTATCCACACACAGATCTTTTTATCTTTCATTCACTGGTCACTGAACAAGTCAACTGACATCTCTCTTGAAATCTTTTTCACCCTGTCAGCAGAGGCTGTAGGATGCACCTCTGCAGATGAATAAGACCCCACACCCAATGGAGCCACCTGTTGAACATGAGTAGCAACTCATAATTCCTGAGGACAGGATTGTGGTAGCAGAGTAGTTTGTGACCATGTACTATGTGGTCTGTGATATGCAATACTCCACTTCAGCCCTTATTTGCAATAGAGGGTGGTCAGATAGGCTCCTTCAGATCAATTGGCTGGTCATGGCGATCCCTAGCAACTATATAATTGTCTCAACAATATTCTTTAAATTGCTCTTATAGCAAGCACGCAACACTTTTTATCATCTCGCTGTTAGGTGGTGGCCGACAATCAACCACAAGTATTTATTCATACAAATTAAGTTATTAAAAATTATTTCTAACAATTTATTAATGCACACAAAGTTAAATCATATATATATATATATATATATATATATATATATATATATATGGAGGCACGTGGTGTAATGGTTACTGTCAAAGGAAATGGGCACAAGGAAACGAGTTCAAATCCTGAATGAGCTGTTTGGATTTCACAGTGCTAATATCCTTGGGAAAGGTATGCATCAACCTAATCTCCCAGCAGCTATGGGTAAATAGTAGGGCAGACTAGGTTCTTTAACCTTGGTTAAACAATCAGTCTAGGAGAAGGCATAGTCTGAGTTCAAACCTGTTAAAATCTGCTTAAGAAAAAGACCTTGTGTTGAATCCTGGTTGTGCAGAGGGATTACTGTGTGTGTGTGTGTATATATAAGATTTGGCATTAAATACCCCACAAGGGTTGATATGCTGTTAACATCAACAAACCAACCCAATCAAATCTGTTCATCATTTTTGATACAAGGATATATTGTTCAGAACAAATCAAAGAATGTTAGACACTATTTGTCTTAATTTCTAAAATTCAAAAAATTAAACAGTTGTCTTTGAAGTCAACTTTAAAAAAATCCAAGATCAAAAATTATTTCTAGACATTATTGATCCCAATAATTACCAAGCTCGATATTATATAACTTTTGTAAACAAGAGACAGAGTCCAATAAATTTTGTAAGTTATCATGGAAGAAATGAGATAGAAAAGTTGTGCATCATCAATAAAAATGAAGGAACTGAAACAGAATTAAATAAAAATGTTTTTTAACAGATAATAAATAAAGGAAGATCTATTTCTCTGAATTCTTTAGATGAGGCTTGATAATTTGTATTATTTGGATTGTTCAGACTATTGTCCTCACCTTTATTGTTACCTGTACAATGTTTTGGCCAATATGCCCTCCGGCCTTCTTCATGTATTTCTTGTTGGACTTGGCAGCCTTCTTGAACTCGGGAACCTTCTTGTTGTAATCGGGAACCATCACGGAACTTTGAACCCAACCCTTTATTCAATCCACAGGGTTATCCTGTTCATTCCGCTAACCATAACTGGGTACAAGTGTTAAGCTGTGTTAATTATTATTCAATGTTACTATTTCCCTTAACCAGGATTGAACCTGCAGCCTAGAGATAACTGCCACTTAGAACTATATTAACTCAATGCCTATATCCACTATGCTATGTGTCCAATAGGACGCAGTCCGAATAATCAAATAATACAAATGAAGATCTATAACCAACTTTATCAACAGTTTCTCAAAATGATCTCTTCTTAAATAAGCCAACTCTGGAGGTACGTGGTGTAATGGTTATCATCATAGGAAATGGATATATTGAAATGAGTTCAAATCCTGGATGAGGGTATTAACATTTCACATAGTGCTAATACCCTTGGGAAAAGTATGCATCCAACTATTCTCACCCCAGCTATGGGTAGACAGTAGGGCTGACTGGGCTCTTTAACGTTGGTTAGGCAACCAGTCTAGAAGGTAAAATTGACATTGTGTCATATCCTACTCATGCTAAAAATATGTATTCTTAAATAAGTAAATAGTATTTTGTAGCTGAAAACTTGCTCTATCCAACAGGGCCATTATGCTCCCTGCATTTGTTATGATTTCCAGGGAAAGAAATCGGACACTTAATTTTTGGAGCATCCCTTGGAAAAACTTCTGAACCAACAAGTCTTAAAAGAATTAAAAATTAAGTAAGTAAGAAATTATCTACTTACGCTATACAAAAGGAGATATAATCAATGTCAACATGTCTTTGGGGTGCTGAAATATAGAAAAAATAATTGAGGGCATTTTGTCAAATGAATTAGATTGCTGAAAGCGATTAGTACAAACACTATATATATGTGTGTATTTAGCCTTAGAAAGGGCCAGGTAAGAATTGTCTTGATGGACCCCTTAAAAATGATAAAAACAAACAAAAAGCTTTAAAATCAAATATTTTTTTATTGAAAATACATAGATTATGAGTACTTTTACATGTCTGTTTAACAATGAATCCCGGAGTATTTAAATTTGGATATTTATTATTTCTGTATTTTAATCACAGACTATGCTCTCTATCTCTATCTCTCTATCTCTCTATCTCTCTCTCTCTATATATATATATATATATTATATATATACACACACACACACACACACACACAGAGTATCACCCATAAATTAGCAATGCTCATGAAAATATTCAAAATTAAATCATCTTATAACAAAGGATATCTTGTTATAATGAAGATTATGTAAGTATCTGTCTGTAACCAAAATGACACCATTGACATCACGATTTCCTTAGTTATTTAAGTCATATTGTCAATGATTATGAAATAGTCATTATTTAATCTTAATTAACATCTTATTTATTAATAGTATCTCAATTAAAATCTAGTTGAGTTAGATTTACCACAAAACAGCCATTATTATTAATGCATTTAAAATCCTGAAATATGTATTATATATCTCTAAAGAATAAAGATTTACATAGTTTATGGCGGGAATAATTTTCATAGTGATTTTAACAAAACTGGGTTTGATAAAAAATTATTTGCTGTTACCGATTTCTAATAATATCATGTTATTCTCAAATGTATTAAAAGCTATCCTATAAATAATTTTATATAGAAATCAATTGGTATAACATTAAAATAAGTAATATTTTTATATTCATTATTTAGTTTTGTTAGTCTTTCTAATTTAATATAATATTTTTTTACATTAAAACTTAAATACTTGCTTCCAAAGGTTGCATACTTTTCCAAGTTTATAAAATAGAGATTGGTGTAAGATTTTTAGGTTTTTGAATTATCAAAATCCATCCATAAATTTCTGAAAATATAAGAATTTGAAGTTGAAAAAACCATAGACCAAAAAGGCCCGTAATTTTATTCACAATTTTCATTTGTATATAAGCTTTTGTATATAAGCCATTCATTTGCACATATTCGACATTGACGAATGGACCTGCAACGAAGGACTTTGCTCAACAAAAGAATTCTACCCAACACTAAGGAACACCCAAGGAAGAACCAAAGGATTCTTTCCAACACTAAGGGACACTGAGGAACAACCAAAGGATTCTACACTAAAGATCAGCCTCTGCTTAACACAAGAGATCTCCACTGTAAAGTGCTCTCATTTGAAGCCTAAAAATGACGAGAAAAATTGTAAATCATGGACCAAAAAGGTCCAAATTTTTTCACAATTTTCATTTGAATGATGATTTGGTGCCATCTGCATCATTATTTAACCCTTTTGGTGCAGCACATTTCTCTTACTCTTTTCCTTTTCTTTCTCCTCTTCTTTTGACCATAACATTTCTTATAGATTCTAATTAGCATTTCACAGTTATCTTCATTATATCCAGAATTTGAATGGTTAACCCTTTTAGTGTAAAGAGCAACTCAAGTCATCCACATAGATTCAATGCATAAGGCTAAGATGCAGCTTCAGTCCAGATAATGTGTGATATACTTACTGAACATGTCTCTTGTATGATATACACCAGACCTAAAATTTAAAGAAAAAAAGGACTTTTTTACAGTACGGTAAAGTAAGTAAAGTCAGCGGGGCAGCCTAATGTCCATATCAGCCATACAACGAGGGAGTCTATCCCCTTTTCATTAGAGGTAGGTTGTTTTAGCATCTGATGTGGAGCACCATACCTACCATCAGCTCCTCACTTACTGCACAGATCCCTGTGATACTCATATGCTGAATTGGCAGTACCGAACCAGGAACCTTGTGATTCTTAGGTGGACGTGCTACCGACTGTGCTAAACTGAATTTAGAAATGGCTGTTTATGGCTGTTCTCTAATTGGTTAGTTTGGTTCTTAGGTGGACTTGGAATTTAGGTAGTTTGAGCTTAGGTTTTCAAAAGTCATTGGAAAAATGCCCAAATCTTGGTGTTCATTACTAAAAGCAACAATGAATACAGATAAGGAAGTCCCAAGGGAAGAGACCAGATGAAATGAGAACCAGTCCAGTTACTTAGATAGAGAATAGACAAGCTGATCCAACAATTGTGGGCAGATAAATACAAGCCAGCCCTAAAATTAAAAAAAAAAAAGGACTTTTTTACAGTAAAGTAAGTAAAGTCAGCGGGGCAGCCTAATGTCGGTATCAGCCATACAGCAAGGGAGTCCCATTGTAATTAGCACTAGGAGATTATTTTAGCATCTGAGGTGAAGCACCACACCTACACCAAGATGGGGAAAAAAGTAAGGGACTATATAACATTTATTGCTTCTAAAACTTTTCTCAAGACAAAAATGTGAAGAAGGAATATAAAATGGATTGAAATTTTGAATGAATAAGCATAAAAAATATACAGGTATTTATAGAGGAATCTTTTAAATAGTTGAAAAATATAAGCAAGAAAAAAGGAAATACATTATATCAGGATTGAAAATGAAATAACTGCATAATAGAATTGACAGTGAAACAAATAAGATTTTTCTTTAACTGAATATAATACAAATAAGTGGTTATTAGATTAAGTCTAGAGGTTGGGGTAAGCTGTTGACTGCTTGTGGACTGAGACACTCCAAAAGTGTGACTTTAAGACAGGGCAGGGTTGAACAGGTTGTCACTATCAGAAAAATCTGAGTAGCATTAAAACTGTGGGTTCACTGACAATTTATGTAATCATATTGCTTTCATAGAATAGAATTGTTCACTCTTGTAGAGTCCATTAAAGAAATTTGCATCACAAAAATAACATACACACACTCACAGCAAGAAACAAAAAGAAAGGGAAAATGCCCACTAACTTGTCAGTTCATATCAAGGGTCCTAAATCTACAAATTTGCTTTTTAGCCTTGACAAATAAATAATGGACAGTCTCTTTTATTTTATTTTTCTAAAATTGCAAACCAGCAATTAAAGTATATGGTGAACAGGTTAACATCACAAAGTGACAAATCACTTGAACTGGGCTCTGATTACCCCCCCCCCCTTTTTTTACCACTCTTGCTGCTTGCTGCTCAAGGTAAGAGACAATACAGTTAAACATTACTGGGGTGAAAATTGCTAACACGACTGGCAGGTTTAAAAGACTTATCTTGCTTTGTTTTTGAAGCAAAGGTGCAAATTAAACCTTCACTTTCTACTAAACTCCTGAACTTCTGCTTAAACAAATCTTCTGCAACTACAAAGCTTCCAATAAATCTAAACTGTTACTGACCATATTATACAAGTGCACTCTTATTTGCTGGATAATGAGGCATGTTTTACAAAAGTACAATTTTAAACTGCTTGAACTTAGCTTGAATTGTTATTACTTTTACATTCGTATCTCCAAAAATCAGACATTTGTTTTAAGGTTTTGTTCAGTCAGAGCATTTGCCTAGGAATCACAAGGTTCCAGGTTTGATACCAGTCCTCACTAACTCAGTTGTAGATTCACTTGGTTAATCTGATCTGTGTGGTAAAGCATTTGAGAGCTAACATTAGGTGATGCACTCCAACTCAGCCAAATGACAGACTCCCTGGTTTTTCAGCTGATATTGGCAATAGGCACTCTGCTGACTTTGCTTACTACTGCAGAGCTTAAGCCTTCTCCAAGGTTTGTAAGACATGGATAGTAATAAGAATTGCCTAGCCATGCTGGTCCATTTTGTATGAGAGTGTTGAATTTAAAATTATCTTTCTCCTAGATAAGTTGCCCTATCAAGCCCAGTCTATCCACTACTATTTACCTGTTGATGGGAAAAGATTCTTACTTTTCCCAAGTAAATAAGCATGAAGTGAAATGACAACTGAATGTATCTCTTTATAACTTTGGAATAACCCTTATAGTTTCATCCAACTCCTCCATACAAATAGAATACAACTCAAGTTCAATTTTAAGTGAAGTTTAACAAGTTTGAATTCAGTTTTCCTTCTCAGAGACCATACCAAGGTCAAAGTACCCAGTCTGCTTTGATGCAGACCTTTCCCAAAGATATAAGCACTATTTTAAATACAAACAACTTTGTCCAAAATTTGAACTCAGTTTGCAGTGTCCATATCCTATGATATTAACCATTACACCACAAACACTTTCTAAAAAAGAAAACAAAACCTTATGCCACAATTTAACTTGTATACAAATATATTACTGTTTTCTCTTCTGAAAATTTTAATTAGTTTTTATGTAATAGACATTTAATTTCAATATGTTGTTTATTTTTTACTTGCAATACTTAAAAAACTAAGTTTACTATTAAGTTTATTATTGCTTTATTTATTCATGTATTTGACACATGTGATTTATATTCCATTACAAACTTGGTTTGAATTTTCTACTATTTGTGAACAAAAAATACTCCATTAAAAAACAAAAATAAATCAAAGACTTCATTTAATATCCCATGACTCTCATATTCTTCAGTGTATAAAAGTAATTAATTTGACTCTTTGAAGAATTTATCAAATTATTTAAATGAATCATGGACAAAATTAGTTGCCAGTCTATATATATATATATATATATATATACACACATAGATATATACATGTATATATATGTTTGTGTGTGCATTTATATGTTTGTATATATACATGTATATGTGTGTGTGTGTGTGTGTATGTTTGTATATATATATATATATATATATATATTCACAAAAAGTTATTAAATAATTCTTTGACAACCTGTATCAGACTAAATCAAAAACACATGCTTGTTGGTAATTACTATTCTGACAAAAAATAAATGTGATGGATTTTGTTAATCTTGCATGCAAATAAAATAATATCTACCTTCAAACCTATTTTCTGCTGTTACTGCTATCCTTCCTTATAAGAGATTAACTGTGAGAAGAAAAAAAGTAAGTAGTGTCCCATTTTCAGAAAATATACTGAAGAGAATAGACTAATGAACACATTGGAAATAAAGTAGAAATTATAGCATTAACAACTACACAGATATCCATATATAATATACATATATAACCTTTGATTGAACAATATCACTAAATCTTTTATGCCAGTCAACAATAAATGGTTAGTGAGGAGAAGAGATTTATCTGAATGGCATTATTTTATGCCTGAAAGTTAGGGAATAGCATTCATGTTAATATATTTTGGGCACATGGGAGGTGGCCAGCATGAGCTGTGCAATTTGCATAGTGACTCCACTGACCACCATAAAAGCAGGTAGTAATTGTTATAATTTGCTTTTTTATATCCCAGTTTATAAAAATAGTAACTGGGAGTTCTTTAAGCAAGAATAAAACAAGTCAACACTCTTCTGATAACAGGATAAGAACTGAATTTTATTTAAAAGATTTGGCGCCTGTCGGTGTATGTATATGTGCGCATGTCCGGAAATGAATCCTTTATTTATGAGGTTACAACAGTAATTTGTAACAATACTTGTGGGGTATTCATCTTTTAAAAACACAAATCTTTTTTAAACTCATTCTTTAATCTATTTAACCCATAGATGGAACCATAACAAGTACTACCACTTCAGGTCGGAGTAGACCTGGGAGTAATGGCAATGAAGGGGTACTCCTAAATCCCCAGAGCTTCAGGATTGGAACCTCACAACTAAATGCGTTTTAATGTCATACTCAGGACAAACTAATTTGTTCCCATTTGGACCATCATTGGGGGATGTGTATATTGCAAAAACAATACAAATAAAACACTTAAATCTCACCAAGTTGTATTGTTTTTGCAATATACAATTCCTCTGATAAGGGAAAACTAATAAGTGATAGTCTCACATGAACAAACAAGTGTTGGCCAACCAGCAAAAAATTACATTCATCAGCTCTGTATGGACACTAGATGTCATGCTGAGGACTTGCCAGGAGCAATGACTGATAGGGACAGGTAGTGAGGGAGATTCATAGGAATCCATGCTGCCAGCACAACTTGATGACAATTAAATATTCTTCCCCATAGTTTTAAGAGGGAGGACATGTAACTGACAAAACTTAAGGGAAATGATATAAATGGCTACTCTAGGGAGAAGGATATTAAAGTAACCCAAGGTAGATATTTTTCAAAGTTAACTCTTTTCTCATTCCTTCTTAAGATTGTTTTTTTTTCCCAAATGTTTCCAATGTGCTAAATCACCTCACATAAAAAAAAGACATTCCAAATCTTCAATGGGCCGTTTAATGAGGTCTCTGAAAGTTAATTTCAAGCCATGACCTAACCAAGTGCCATTTGGAATAAAAACCCATGGGAGCCAACAATTTGTTTTTTTGGGTTTTTTTTAAGGGGGGGGGGTGCAAACCGACTTTTGAATCACCAGTTACTAACCCGGTTTTGGTTGCTTGGTTGGATTTTATGGCATGTCAACCTTTATTGGATTATTTTATGCTGAAGACATTGTTTTATTCATGCTTATTGGGTATTCATTGTTTTTTTCAAAGACATTTTTAATACTCATTTTTAATCTATTTACCCCACTCCAGATCTGGGTAGAACTGAGAGTAATGGCAATAAAGGGGTACTCCACTTTCCCCAGAGTTCCAAAATTGGAACCATTGGGGCGGCCTAAAGTCGGTATCAGCCAGTCAGCAAGGAAGTCTATCCCCTTTTCAATAGCGCTAGACCAAGGAGATTGTTTTTGGCGTCTGAGGTGGAGCACCACACCTACCATCAGCTCCTTACTTTACCTCACAGATCCCTGTGCTACTCATACACTGAGTTGGGGAGGACCGGTGTCGAACTAGGATCCTTGTGGTTTCTAGCCGAACACTCTACCGACTGAACTAACCCGGCCCCTTAGTTTAATGTTATATCCAGGAGACTGACCCTTAGCCATTGCCTTCTAGCACATATATGATAAAAAGACTTGGCGGCAATAGGGTTGGGAAAATCATCTAGATGCTAGGGCTTGATATGACCAGCTGATTGATTGGAGGGGGCATCTCTGACCACCCGTCTAGCCTAAATAAGAGCCAAAGTGGAGTGTTGCATGTCATGAACTGCATAGTCACCTAGATTCTATCCTTATGCATCACAGGTCACCACCCATGGCCAACAGAAGGCCCAATAGAGGAGATTTCACACATCTGCTGAAGTACAGTCAGGGTAGCTATCTAGGTTTTCTACATTATCTTACTAATGGGTAAAATAGGGCAGATTGCATGTCCTGGACAAGGCTGTTTCCATTTCACATACTGCTAATACATTTGGGAAAGGTAGTAATCCAACTATTCTCCCTCCAGATATTGGCTTAGTAGGACAGATTGGTTTCTTTAACCTTGGTATAGCAACCGGTCTAGGAGAAAGAAAACTCTGAATTCAAATGTGTTTAACTCCACTTAAAATTGAACCTATGATGCATGGTCTGCTATAGACAGATTATCTATCATATGGAAATATGATCTCTGATAAGATAAAGCAAGAATTCTGTCAAGCTATAGCTGTGTCAGTTAGTAGAGTATTACCATTGTTACATAATCTATGCAGTTGCATAAGATTATTGTCAATCCCCTGTATTTCTAGAGGGATGGCCCTTTTCATATCACAGGTGGGACTTTCCATGGAATAGTACAGAAAGCCTGCGAAATACGTGAAGTCACGTGGGACCTGGTTGGTTCCTCAGTTTTCAGTTAGACATCGGGCAGATAAGGTCTTTCTGCCTTAGCTGAAGCTCACTGCATACACACACTATGTTAGTTACATGAAATGGTTAGTTAAGGAAATAAAAGTTTAAGAAAAATAACACGGTCTTGTGGTTAATGGGTGTCTTGGTAACAGGACTGATTGGAAGAAGAAATGAGCTAAGTGCGACCGATCACCAAGACGAAGTCCCCAAGAAGAAGAACTTAAGATAGAAGATGAATAGAAAAAAGAAAGTAAAGAAGGGTATACAACACCATGTCAATGATGGTACTGTAGGTTTGTACAGTTGCTTGCCCCCCCCCCATACACACCTGGTTTTAAATTCAATGCTTTTTTCTTTCTTTTAGATTGGTTGCCTAGTGAGCCCAATTTTATCCATAAATAAGATAATGAACAAAACCTGAATAGTAACTGTGGATTATAAAAGTAATTATAATATGGAGTGCTGCTTCCAAGATTTATTCAAGATAGCATGTAGCATCTTTATGGAGTTCCCATCAAGCCTTTTCTCTAAGTGTTTCATTAGAGTCCAAGTGGTGCAGCCATACAGTAGCACTGACACTGCTACAGCTTGGAAGAATTCTTGCTTTATCTCATCAGACTGATGAGATTTCCATATGATCAATAATCTGTCTATAGCAGTTCATGCCTTTCCTATGCATATATTGACACCACTTTCTGTAAATGAGATGTTACTATGTGGGTGCATGAACTGGTCTAATAATTACAGAGGCTTACCATCCAGTGTGGAGATGTCTTGATATTTTTTGAAACACATGAAATCTGTTTTTCAGATAGAGGCCAATGCCTTTTGCTGCCTGGATATGTAAGGATTATTTGGGTTGTGCAAGTGTATATGCAAGTAGTGCTAGATCAACTGTGTAGTCTGCATCTGTGATAGTTTCTGCCAGATATCGCTGGCTTCTTAGTGTCAAATTCATTGGCAAGTTGAGAAAATGTTCTACATAGAACAAGTTTTTTTAAAAATTAGATAAACAAAGGAATTCTATGTACTGTGGGGAATTCCTGACTCTGGATTCCTTCAATTGATTTATAATCTTGGTATGAGATTTATGCTGTTATCGATACAACAATATTTCATCTACCATAACATACAGAATTGTATAAGAAAGCATTAATGGTACTGTGTGTGTGGGGGGAGGGGGTGAAGAGTATATATTCAATCAAGAATGATTTAAAAACATATCAATTTCAGAATGGCTTATTTGTAAAGTAATGTAGCTCTGTTGCATAGTAATTGGCTGCATCTTGAAAATGTCCTAAGAGTATGATAAATGGTGCAGAGCTAATAGTATGAATAAAATCCAAAGACAGACTAAATACAGTTTGGGACAAAACAAAAAATACACTGAAAAAAATTTTTAAAAACTGCCACAAAATCTAATGAAACTTCAATGGTTTAGAAATTGATTAGGTTTGGTTTATTTGTTTAATGACATATCAATCTTCAATTTGATAGAGTTTGGTCATAAATAATATCTAATAATGTCTGTTTTGATTGTATAGTGTCTAACTAGAAATTATAAATTTAAGAAAAAAATTAACTTTTTATAAGAAATTTAACACACACACACACACATATATATATATATATATATATATATATATATATATATATATATATATATATATATACATATATACCAGACAAAACGTGACCCATTGGGTCACCCATTCAGCTCTGGGTAGATAATTGAGATTAGGGAAAAGGGAAATTTTTAAAAAGATAAATACGGCCGGATGAAACCTTAAATTCATTTCGTTAGCTTTCTAAGAAAGGAAATGTTTGACCTTATTTAAGCTACAGAGTTGCTGGTTGTGAAATTTAACATAGAAATAAATTTCAAATTCTACCGGCTCTTTCTCTCTCTCTCTACTCTCCATATAAACTAACATTATAGAGAAGAAAGAGATAGACATAGTAAAGTAAGAGATTGGTCGGTTTTTGACTTAATTGCAATTTATGACTAATTAGAACCAATTAAAACAGAATTGTTTTCAAACATAATTCAATCCTAAAAGTAAGGAATAATTTAGTATAATTTTCATGTCACTAAACCAAACAGTAAAAAAGCCTTTAGGAAGCAAAAGTTGATTAACTCAGCTTTAATATAATAATAACAATAATAATAATAATAATAATATATATATATATATATATATATATATAGTATGAAAAAAAGTAATAAGACAAACAGGAATATTTTTTATATGTTATTTATTCTCAACTAGTTTCGCCCTTAGGTCATCGTAAGGAGGAAATTTCTTATTTGAAGAAATTGTTTTTAGATTTTTTGAAAGGGAGCATTATAGAAGAACTATAAAAATTGAAGTATTTTTGAGTGTTTGACATGCCATTAAAATCCTGGTAGAAGAGTGTGTTAGTGGT
>CM042137.1:10586060-10608560 GCA_023376005.1 Doryteuthis pealeii
GAAAATGTTGAGTTTCTTCTGAACCAAAAATAATATCATTATAGTCAATCATTAAATAATTAAGATAGATATCATTATTAATTTTGCAGCAGTTTTTCATATTGGTTGCATATTGAAAAAAATAAAAATAAAAAAAGCTGATTTTTAAAAACTTGATTTAACTTAAAAGAAGGAGAAAAAAAAGTCCGTTCAGTTTTTTGAAAGACTTAAAAACCACTCACTACGCAATGAAAATTCATAGCAGGGGGTTTGAACTGATGCCAATAAAGTTATTTCATGTACTGGTTTGTTTATTTTATCTTTTTTTGTTGTAGTGCCAAGTATAAACAAAATAAGGTACCCCCTTTGCTCCTGCTGGAGATACAATGTTGGCCCCATCTTCTCTAACATTTTGGTTTATTATTAAAACACAATACTACTTCATGTTGGCCACAGACCAAGCCTTTCAGAGAACCACAATGCAAAATTCCTATTGATGCAGAAATATCTTTCTAATGCGTTTTCACTTTGGGAGTCTGTCACTCTGCCCTGGCAGCACTCGTCTTTGATGCATATGCAGTCTATTTTTATTTTTGTCTTCAGTCATGTCACTGGCCTTATCCTAGTGCTCATAATTGCACCTATTAGATAATTCTATCTGCCTCATATCTGCTCTTACACTGTCAAAGAATGTCAAATATTATACATTGAACAGAAAAGGCTTTTCAGGTTTATTTATTGTCAAAAATTATACACACACACACACATATATATATATATATATTAAAGAAGAAGACATTTAATATAATAATTGTATTATCCCTGCACCAAAGAAGTTTGAGATATATTTTCCAAACAAATTAATGAGAAGTTTTATGACAGTTTCAGTTCTCTATTACAATAATCAATTCTATGTGTTTTTTTTTAAAAAGGTTAAAAGTTTATCTGATGAAATGAAATTATCCATTAAATTGATAATTCTGAAATGGATTTTATTGCTATTAGATGTATATCTATTGCTGACTAACAAAAAAGAAAATTCCCATTTTATTTTCCAAAAACAAAGTTATAATTTTTTTTTTGGCCTCATGCTAAACTAAGCTAATTAGGTATTTACCTAATTCATTTACCACAGGTAAAATGTGACACAAGGTTGCAAGTAAGGGACATTGAGTGGAGATCAAACATGCTATATAGTAGTAATGGATCTGCGAGACTAGTTTGCTAACCATTACACCACAATAGGACACCTTTCTTATCCAATCCATTCGCCACAGGTAAGATGTGACACAAGGTGCAAATATGGGGCATCCAGCAAGGATTGATTAAATGATTTTAATGGCATGTAAATCTGTTTTGGGTTATTTTATGTTTATAAATTAAAGAATCATGTTCATTATGCTTTCATATTTACATTTTTGTGTAGTTGTTTCTTAAAAAAGTTTTTGTCACATGCACTCCTATAAAATACTTATTAAGTTTCAATTAGTTAAAGAGACAGTTCTTCCAGGCCATTGTCATGTCAGTACTGCTGTATGGCTGCACCACCTGGACCCTAACTAAGCAACTAGAGAATAAACTAGATGGGAGCTGCACAAGCTGCGGGTGATCATGAACAAGATGTGGAAACAGCACCCTACGAGAAAACAGCTGTACGGCACCTACCACATATCACCCAAACCATCCGAGTAAGACGGACAAGACACGCGGGACACTGCTGGAGAAGCAAGGACAAACTCATAAGCGATGTCCTCCTGTGGAAGCCAGCACATGGACAAGCCAGTGTGGGCCGACCAGCAAAAACGTACGTTGATCAGCTCTGTGTGGATGCAGGATGCTGCATAGAGAACCTCCCGAGAATGATGAGCAATAGGGACAGATGGAGAGAGATTGTCATGGATATCTGCACTGAAAGCACGACATGATAATGATGATGATTATTAATTACTAATTTTTAAACAAATCAAGTTGACACATTATGAATATCCTAAAGGGTATTACTAATCAGGATCAATGTGGATCTCGGAGTAATGGCAATAAAGGGGTACTTCATACTCCCCATAACCTCAGAAGTGGAGCCTCATCATCAGTGGCAGTTTAGTTTATTACCCCTCTGTAAGGGATACAGTCAGCTTATTCTAAGCCCTTCCAACTGGGTAAAAGACTTATGTCATCCACATAGAATTAGCAGTATATTTATTTAAACTAACTACACTTACTGTCAGAATAAATGCATAACTTTCAAATAAGTAACAATAATGAACATTATTTTTTTAAATAATTTCTTTATTTTCTGCAAAAATTAACTTGCCTATTTTTTGAGTGAAGTACTATAAAATGTGATCTATATTCTGCAAAAGATAATCCTAAGACTTTTTCTTTTTTAAAAACTAAATTTGACTTTGAAAAATTCACATAAAAATAAACTATAATTTCTAATCAAATTTGGCAAATATCACCATTTCATATAAGTACTATTCCATTTTATGTTCTCTTTATATCAAGACCACAGAATTAGCATCTTTAACTCTTCTACTGCTATATTCTTCAATTTTGTCAATGCTGCAATTTGAATGTTGCAGTTGCACACTAACTATTGCAGTCTACAATAGGTGCTAAACATGAACTATCAAAGACAACACAGTCCAAAATTCTACTATGGCTGTACACAGCACAGGAAGGCATTCTTGGTATCATCAAAATGGAAATAGCAACCCAAATTAAATTCCTGGCCAAGGCTGTTTGCATTTCCCTTCACACTATTTCTCTTGTGGAAATCATAAATTCATCTGTTTTCCTCACAGCTATGGGTAAATAGTAGGACAGAATGGGTTCTTTAGCTTTGGTAAGGCACAATCAGTCTAAGAAAAGGCAAACTGAATTCAAACCAGTTGTACTTTTCTTTAACCAATATCAAATTATTACCTAAATTTCTTTTCAAACTTTTACTAAGCTCAGTAAACACACACACACAAACACACACACACACACACACACATATATATATATATATATATATATACATGCATACACATATATATACTGTTATTGGGGTGTGTGGTGTAATGGTTAGAGTCATAGGAAATGGACTTATTGATCCAAGTTCAAATCCTGGACAAGGCTGTTTGCATTTTACATAGAGCTAATACCCTTGGGAAAGGTATGCAACCAACTACTCTCCCTCCAGCTAGAGATAAACAGAAGGGCAAACTGGGTTCTTTAATCACGACTAGGTAACCAGTCTAGGAGAAGGAAAATACAGAATTCAAACCTGTGAAATTCCTTTTAAGAAATTAATCTTGTGTGACATCCTGCTCATTGAGGGGCTGATATCGACAATAGGCCACTCCGCCTACTTTACTTACTTTATATATGTATTGGCTTTAAGCACAATGAGAAGGAAAATGTGCTCATGTGAATAAATCTGAGTTGACCAGACTTCATCCTGTTGGCAGTGAAGCAATCTAGATTTCTTTTAGAGTGAGATTAAAAGACAGAAAAGTCCACCAGTGAAAGACAGACTCCCGGAAAGAGAACAGTGCTAATGAGCTAAGATAAGAGACTAAGAGGAGAATAACGAGTGACAGGTAGAACATTGGTAAAAACAGAGATGATTGATGAACTTCCTGCAAACTATTGTCAACACTTTAACCTTATGCAGTGTTGCTCTTCCAGAAAAGGAGTCAAGAAAGTGAAGGTGTGTGCGTGTTGGCTGGGAGTAGGAACTTCTGCAGCAAGGAAATTCAGTTGATCTATGTGAAATTTATCAGGAAACAATTAACCCCGGTGTAATCAGTGTTGCTGTTAATGGGTGCCTTATTGAAGATGAGAGTAAATATTGATGTTGCAAAGGAGAAATATGACAAAGTGATGGCAAGGAATTAGTTGTGACAGTGTCAGGGGAGTTAATTCGATTAGCAAGTAGAAATTGAAAAATTATCTATTTAGAATCTTGGAGCAATCAATGTCTCAGAAATATACTGTAGCTTTCCTAATGAAACAGACATTTCAGTGAGTTTTAGTCTTTAAAATCACTTTTGTTTCGAAAATAATGTTAAGTTTTATTCAGGATTGCACAGTCGGAATCAGAGTCATAGGGAGTTGGAGGTTTTGGATAGAGTCAGAGTCAGCATCCTAAGAATTTTAGGAGTTGGAGTTAGACCTTATACCTTCTTATTCTGCAACCTTGTTCTTTACTGACTATAATTTTATTGTGAACTAAGGTTTTATTACTATTTGGGTTTTTTTTACATTTGCATTAAACATGTAACATATTTATTTTTATTTTCTCAGTTTTAAAATCATTTCTATTTAGAATATAATGTTAAGTTTTATTCAGGGTTTGCGGAGTTGGAGTCAGTGTCACAGGGAGTCAGAGGTTTTGGATGGAATCAAAGTCAGAGTTGGCATTCTAGGAATACTAGAAATTGGAATCAACATCCTACTTCACAGGAAGGCTGTGACTAGTGTCCCGCCACCAGACAGGATAGAGAAAAGACAGACAGTAACCGAACACAAGCTCTGTAAAAACAACCAGAATACAGTCAAGTGTTTGGTATATATGGATAAAAACATGCACAGTAAAACAAGCAGCCAATGAGAATCCTGGGAATGGACTTGGCCAAGCTACATATTGGAATAGCCCAACCAGCTATTTAAACCACCTACCAAGTCTGGATTCTCATAATCAATTCAACTTGCAGCATAGCTTAATACTTGACGATCAACACAAATCCCTACACTACCTTCTAAACCTGCAACCTTGTCCTTTACTAACTATAATTTTATTAAGATTTTATCATTTTACAATTACATTAAACATCTAAAATATTTCTTTTAATCTTTTACAGATTTAGAAATTTATCAAAAATACATAATGTTGCAAATTCATCTTATCAAACATGATGAACCCTTAACATAATGAGAAATAGATGCAGAATCACATCAAGTGACAATGATGAAATAATTTTTTTTAGTAAAATTATTGTGGTTAGCCTCTTTACCTTTGTTGACAGTCTAACTTAATTCTAATTATATTAAGGAGAGTCAGAATCCTACGAGTCAGAGTTGGCATCCTAAAAACACCACAGGTCCAAGTCAGACCTTATAACTGACTCTACAACCCTGGTTTTATTATCCAACATCTTAATCACATTACAGTTTCATATAGACACAATATCTACTGGAATTGAGGATTTTAGCTCAGACAGTAGAGCATCTGCCTAGGAATTGCAAGTTCCACATTCGATACTGGTTCTTGCCAACTCAGTGCAAGAGTAGCACAGATTGAGTAATCTAATATGTGCAGAAAAGTGGGAGCTGACAGTAAGTATGGCACTCTACCTCAGCAAAAACAATCTCCCTGGTCTAGTGCTAGTGAAAAGGGGATAGACCCCCTCTATGTCTGGCTGATACTGACAATAAGCTACTCCACCGACTTAAAAAAAAAATTAACATAAAACTGAAGTTGAAGCTTAGCTTAGGTGTGGCATTCATCCATAATTATGTTGACAGCACAGATTCCCATGACTCTCTCTCCCCAAATGTCCCTATCAGTCATTGCTTCTGGCAAGTCTTCTACATGGCATCCAGTATCTGCACAGAGCTGATTAATGTTAGCTTTTTCTGATTGGCAAACACTGGAGTGTCTATGTGTAGGTGTCCACAGGAGAACATCACTTATGAGCTTGTCCTTATCATAGCTGATTTTGAAGTAAGTTTCTTCTTTCATTTCAATTCTTATAGAGGATAAAATTATCTACATTGTACTGTTTTTTGTTTTTGTTTTGCTTTTTAAGAAAATGGATGAAAATTGCAAGAGAGACATCTATTATTATACTAAAGCTGAGTTAATCAACTTTTGCATTCTAAAGGCTTCTTTACTGTTTAGTTTAATGACATGAAAATTATTCTAAATTATTCCTTACTTTTAGGATTGAATTATGTTTGAGAAATTTTTGTTTTAATTGGTTATAATTAGTCATAATTTGCAATTAAGTCAAAAACCAACCAATCTCTTACTTTACTGTGTCTATCTCTTTCTTCCCCTCTAAGTATCTCTTGACTACCTCCTCGTTATATAATGTTAGTTTCTCTGGAGAGTAGAGAGAGAGCCGGGAGAATTTGAAATGTATTTCTATGTTAAATTTCACAACCAGCAACCCTGTAGCTTAAATGAGGTCAAACATTTCCTTTCTTAGAAAGCTAACAAAATGATTTTAAGGTTTCGTCCGGCCATATCTATTTTTTTGAAAATTTTATTCACTTTGCCAACTCCCTTTTCCCTAATCTCAATTATCTACCCAGAGCTGAATGGGTGACCCAATGGGTCACATTTTGTCTAGTTTGCTATAAAACTTACAAAGCAAGCATTTATTCTTGATTCTTTACATAAAGTCATTCTTGCTGGAAATCGGCTTTCACTGCGAAGGATTTTAACTTAAACTTGCTGTTTTATTTCTTGTTAATATTTTACAAAATGAAGTCTAAATATAGTAGAAGACAAATATTCAAGAACAGTTCCCATGGTGTAATGGCTAACATGCTGGACTGCTATATCATAGTAAGCAAGTTCAATCTCCAGTCATGTTATTATGGGGTTTTTGGGGGTTTTTTTTGGGGGGGGGTTCAGTCTAATACCCTTGGGAAAAGTATAAATGCCCTCACCCACCAGCTATGGCTTAAAATACTAGCACTACTGAGAGCTTCATATTACAAAATCTATTGGAATTTAGGATGTAGAATAATCATACTAGTTCCAATTACCGTCGAATTGGTAAGACAAGGCAGCAAGTAGTCGTAACCCAATACGATTATGATTTGCTGCAAAGACTACTGCAAAATGGTAGGATATTTATGAAGCCTCAGAACATCATACAAACCAAGCAGCCAATCAGGACTCAAGGAATGGAATCATCCAAATGCATGAGTGGACTATTCTGAATTCCCATAAGTACCAGTTTTCTAGACACTGGTTCAGTTGTGTTTGGCTAGTTGCTGTTGTTCAAACCAATAGTAGACAGACTGACTGACTGACTTTCTGTTTTATATTAATATCTTTAATAGAAGCCTAGCTTAGGTGTGGCATTCATCATCATCATCATCATCAAGTCATGCTTCAGAAAAAGACAAATATTGTTTTTATTATCATCATCATCATCATCATCAAGTCTGCTGACAGCACAGATTCTCATTACACTCTCTCTCACCACATGTCCCTATTGGCCATTACTCCTGGTAAGTCCTCTACATAACATCCAGTATCTGCACAGAGCTGCTTAATGTAATTTTATGATAGTTGACCAACACTGGTATGTCCATTTGCATGTGTCCACAGGAGAACATCACTTATGAGATTGTCCTTATATCAACAGCTGTATCCAGAATCTTACTCAGATGGTTTGAGTAAATGGCGATGCAGCTGCTTTTTTCTGGGGTACCACTTGCAGGATTTATTCAAGACAGCACATCTTTGTGTAGATTCCATTTAGCTTTTTCTCAAAGTGTTTAATTAGGGTCCAAGTGGTGCAGCCATACAGTGGCATTGACAAAAAAATGTACAAGTCCCAATTTTGAAAGTTGTAAAAATAAAAAATGAAAGAGTCAGGATAATAAATATTGGAAAGTGCTCAATATGTACTTGTAGAGCTAGCTTAGGGAACCTAATCAGTGACAGGAATTAACTACCCAGGTTTTACTGAAAGGATCTTCAGAATAATCATGATATATATATATATATATTATTTCTAAACTCTGACAGTAAAAAAAAAACCCAAAAAACTCCTGTCTTTATAGTTTGTAATTACACATTACAAACTTTTGCCAGGAGAAAAAATATATCTAAAAAAGAAAAGACCAAATCATCTGCACCTCCTGAAAATAATCAGATGGTACTATAAAAATGCCACCTCCTCCCCCCCCCAAAAAAAAATACTGTAAGAGTTGCCTAAGTTAAATATACTTAAGTGCTCAATACAAAAAGTAGAGCTAATAAACCTAGATAGATATTCTCTGACTCATTAGGCTAATTATATATAAGTAAATGTTGAATATTGCTTTAGTCTACATATACATTTTCTGACATTAACTCCTGTTTAAGATGAAACTTGTAGAGTTACACATTTTTTTCATGCATTATACTTGGACCAGAATATCCGTCCGATATCCTATAACATTAATCAAGTGTAAAGTGAAGATACTGCTTGGGAATGTCCAATATGTCATTGGTTTCTGAAGTTCTGAAATTGAGATATGAATCTCAAAGATAAAGAGGACAGATGTCACAAATGCAAATGATCAATTGAAAGAGAAAAGATATTCCTCACTGAACTAACTGAGGTATGGAGGGTTGAAAAATTTAAGGTTTCAATTTCAACGTTTGAAACAAACTAAATAAGTAAAACTTGACAAGTCGGTATTACAAGAATTAATTTAAAAAATCAGAAAAAATATCTGTTTCAAAATTTGCTCATTGCTGTCATATCTGATGAAAAAAAAAATTTAATTTTATAAGTGAATAAGAACATGAAATGAAAATTTGATCCTGTGCATCAACTAGAACTGATCTGCACAAAGTCAACATTGCACTGAGAAAAGATTCTCTTCATTTTATTTTGTTCTCATGGTCTAATACAGTTTTCTCACACCAAGTTTCTTTATTCAACGCTTTGCCTACTTTAAGTTACTCAAAAGAGCACTACCATCCCTGTAATCTTACTGTAAACCACTGGATGGTTTGTTCATTATAACCGAGTAGAAGGACTTACATTATATTAGTAATAGGACTTTATATAAATAGAATGAGTTCTGAGGTGAATAGTGAACATTGAAATATCCCATCATACAGGTAAAAGATTACACTACACATAGTGGACCTGGAAGTAATGGGATGAAGGGGTACTTTATACTACCCAGAACGGAAATTTCACAATGAGATGCAGTTTAATGCTTTCTCAAGTGTATTAGTCTGAAAGTGAACATAAAAGTAAAATTGGAATTTTAACTCAGTATCTTGTTGCAGTCCAGTGCTTTAATCACAAGGCTATGGGATTCCTTATTTCTTACACTAGGAGAGGAGATAGGTAATATTTATTGAAGAATAATCAAAGTTCCAATTACTGTCAAATTGGGAACAAACGGTTGTAACCCATTACAAACCCAAATAGTTGCAAAGTTTACTGCAGAATGACAGGGTATTTATAAAACTCCACAATATCATTCAAATCAAGCAGCCAATCAGAACTCAAGGAATAGAATCACCCAAATCACCCAAATTCATGAATGGATCATTCTTGATTTCTATATATACCAACTGTTTTCGACACTGCTTCAGTTGTACTGAGCTAGCTGCTGTTATTCAAACCAACAGTAGACTAACTGACTTCAATATTTATGACCAAATGCAGAAAGAAGTGTACAGAAAATTGTGTAAATAAGACCAGCATTAGTCAATCCAAGTCAACCAATTTTGTAGCTCAAGACTGAATCAATCACACTGTAAGTGCTTAATGCAGTGATTTCAATATTTCAACTAATCCTCAAATTTTCTAAACAATACAAATAACAGCTGCAACAGATTGTGAGCATGGTTCAAATATTATCAAAGTTTCACATAGGAATAAAATGCCACTGCCAATACTTAAGTTGGAACACTGATTGCCAGAGAATGAAAATGGCATAATGGATATAAGTGTTTAGTTAATACAGTTCTAAATAATAAACATCTTGAGGTTGCAGGTTCAATCCTAACTACAGGCGAAAACAACATAAAATATTTAACATAGCTTAACACTAATGCCCAATCATGTTTAATGGAATGAGAACAATCTACCCCAATAGATTGAATAAAGAGTTATGCTTGAAGTTCTGTAAAGGTTCCTGATAATGACATGAATGTTCCAGAGTGACTGCTGACACTTGAGTTAGAACACTGATTGCCATAGAATGAAAATGAACACAGTGAACTAAGTTCAAATCCTATATTAAGCTGTTCACATTTCCCATGATGTTATTCTGTACTCCAAATAAGTAAAAAAAAAGATTAACTGCAATTTGAAATCAAATTTAAAAAATGGAAACAGTGAACCAAGTTCAAATCTTATACTAGGCTGTTCACATTTCACATGGTGTTATTCTGTAAACCAAATAAGTAAAAATCCTATACTAGGCTTTTTGCATTTCACATAGAGTTAAAACACTGATTGCCATAGAATGAAAATGACTGACCTCCATTTGACATAAATAGAGGTAGCATGTTCCTCAGATCAGGATTTACAATCATAGATTGGCCTGATGCACACTGTGTGTTTCAAGCAGCTCTCTATGTTTCTTGGAAGTGTGTTTATTACGGATAACTAATAATCTTTCATTGATCTTATTTCTGTTTCCTTAATGTATCTAATATTATTTTCTAATTAGATACATATTATATAGTCAAGCTATTCTTCTATTATTTACATTATGTCTATGTGATGTTACGAAACAAAGGTAGATATCAAACTGTTCAGATTTTATTATTGAGAATGAAATTTATGACTTGACAGAATTTGCCATTTTTTGCATTTTATGTTTAACAGATACCTTGAAGATGCAATGAAAAACACAGATGAAGGTATAGTTTGGTTTCTTTGTTTAATGAAATATCAACCTTCATGGGTTACAAAGAACACTACTGACTTGGATTAATACCAGAGGAATACTACAGACTATGACTTATACATATTACAAGGCTAACTACAGACGTACCAAATCACTACAGATTACAATTATCAACTGGATTCTGTGAACAATAGAACAACTAAACCTCTACAATGGTGACAAGTACTTTAAAAGAGATAATAGGTAGATCCATACCATTCCCAAGGGTATTAGCACTATGTGAAATACAAAAGACCTCATCATCTTGTATTTGTAAGATGAAGATAGAGGTTAATAAACTAAATAAACATCAAATATCTTCCTTAAAAATTCTCTCCTCTTTTAGATGATTTTTGTCAGTAAAGATGGCTGCCTGCATATTTCACCAAGCAGTCTAAAAAGCAAAAATTGTATTCTTTATTTTTCTCTCAATTTTCTATTTTCTTTTTGGGTGGAGGTGTCAGACCACTAAATAGCTTTTTGTGTTCTTTGTACAAGATACAGTTTCAGGTGTCAGATCCGTTCAGCTCCTAATGATAAACAATATGACAAAGTTCCACCTGCACATAGTTCAAATTGTAATTGATTAAAATAACTTCCCTAACCAACTCAGCAGGTCTGGAAATACTGTAAAAACATTAGAAACAATAATTAAATCAATTAAAAGACAAAACTCTTCAATCAACCAATGACTATCCTATTAGTCTAATGTCACAGCTTTGCCTGCTTGTTTATTTTCTTATGTTGCATTACAGGCACTTGCGTTACTTCTTCCTGTTTTCATAGCAGAAGCATTTTCTCTTGTCTAGACTCTTCTTGTTACATTATTGTACAGACACCCAAAAAATTAATTTAGGAATTTGCCTTATCTTCAACACAAAACGTAGCAAAAATTTTACCTTTTTAATTTTTTTAATTTAATTTTCCCAAACTTTATTTTGCCACGTTGCCTTCCTGGTCAGATATTTACTCTCCAAACAATTTAAAAATGACCTTATGTCACATCCTATAGAAACGGAATTGATATCTTGAGTTCAAATCCTAGACAAGGCTTTGTATTTCTCTCTGTGCTAATGCCCTTGGGTAAGGTATGAATCCATCTGTCCTCCTTCCAGCTATGGGTAAATAGTGTTTATTTTGTTTTACAACATATCGAACCTTGGTAGGTCATTTAATAGTTGCAAAGTTTTCTAAGATTCATAGCAATAGTTTGGTAGAAAATTATTTAAACTCAATTTTTTCTTTATTAGCATTATTGTACAGAACACTAAAAATTAATTTAGTAATTTGCTTAATTTCCAACACAAAAAGTATCAAATGTTTTACTTTTTTTAAAAAGTTTATTTTGCTGTCTTCCTTTCTGGTCAGACATTTGCAAGGATCAAAACAATTCTATCATAATACAGTTATTACTTCCAAAACAATTATGGAGGTATGTTTGGCAAAACGGTTTTCATCATAGACATGGGATGTGGAGTCACATGATGTGTTGATTATCATCATAAAAATGGACACAATGAACCAAGTTCAAATCCTATACTAGGCTGTTTGCATTTCAAATAGTGTTAATACCCTTGCCAAAGGTATGCACCAACTATTTCCCTCCAGCTATGGGTAAATATTAGGGCACTTTAACCTCGGTTAGATAACCAGTCTAAGAGAAGGAAAATTCTGAATTCAAACCTGTTAAACTCCACTTAAAAATCTTAAAGAAACAGAATTGGTAACTCGATTTCAAATCCTGGACAAGGCTATTTGTGTTTCACTTTGTGCTAATGCCCTTGGGGAAAGGTATGAATACATCTGTCCTCCTTCCAGCTATGGGTAAATAGTAAGGCAGACTGGGTTCTTTAGCCTTGGTTAAGCAACAGTCTAGAAAGAAAACTCTGAAATCAAATCAGTTTAAATATTAACCTTGTTTTGCATCCTGCCTTTGGTGGTGGGGTTGTATAAATACATGCCTCTCCAATCCAATTTGCACCCTAACTTAGCAGGTTTTTAATTGATAGTATAAACCAAATAAGTAAAAAAAATTAACTGCAATTTGAAATCAAATGGACACAGTGAACCAAGTTCAAATCTTATACTAGGCTTTTCACATTTCACATGGTGTTATTCTGTAAACCAAATAAGTAAAAATCCTATACTAGGCTTTTTGCATTTCACATAGTTACTCTGTAAACCAAATAAGTAAGAAAATTAACTGCAATTTGAAATCAAATAAAAAAAACCTCTAAAATTAGATTTATTTTAGACATATGTTTATTAATTGTTTCTGCATCTTATAAATTGTTTGAAAACATAAATGGTTGTTATCATGTATGAGCTTTGGTTGACCCTTGATAATACATATGTATATGAAATGAGCTGGATCATTATGTGGTCTGGTATAGGTCAAAGTTTTCTGTTATCTTATGTGGTTAGGCAATGATACAATCCAAACTGGCTTGGTTATGTGGTGTGGTTATTTGTTTGAAAGCATTATGAATAATTCAACACTGAAATTTGATACAAATTATTTATACGAAATCATTTCAAGTATTTATTCCTATTTAATAATAATCATTTGCTTGCACACAGTTATATGCTTTTAAGTAGTCTTATCTAACACAAATAATTTTCAAGAGATTGTAGAATTTCAAGTAATTGATACTAATGATCTTTAGTGAATAATTATAGCTTCAAGTAACTCTTCTTAATACAAATAATTAAACACAGTTATATAGTATCAAATTTTCCTAATACAAATAATTTTAAAACAGATCTATTTGAACCATAGATGGGACCCTAACACGTACTACCACTCCTAGTTAGAGTGGATCTATGAAGAGGTTACTATACTACTGACACCATAAGATGCAATTTAGGGTCATACCTCAGGGAGGGTCTTAGCTTCTACAGAGGATGCAGCTGGCATATTCTAATCCCTAACATCAGGGCTGCATTTTGGAATTTAATTATTCAAATTATTAATTTGCATGAATGAGGCTTAATAATTTGGATTTTTCAGACTGTTGTCATCATCTCTATAATCATATACACAACTTCAGGTGTTTTTTCTTGTAAATCAGGAGCCTTCATTCACCTCTAACTGAACCTTATATTTAATCCATTGGGGTAAATTTTCATTCTGTTAACCATGACCAGGTACCAGTGCTAAATTATATTAAATATTCTTTGTTATTTTTGCCTCAAGTCAGGATTGAACCTGCAACCTCCAGGGTAAAGTTCAAGTTTGTTATAAGCAATAGTTTGGTAGAAAGTTTTTTAAACAATTTTATAAACAATTTTTTTCTATTTAACCCATAGATGGGCCTAACAGGGACTACCAACCATGTCAGAGTGGACCTGGGCGCAATGGTGATGAAGGGGTGTTCCACATTCCCCAGACTGGAACTCACCATCAGATAGAGTTTAACGTCATTCCCAAGACATGAAGACCCTGCCTTTTAGAACATATATGATAAACAGGGTTGCCATAAGGGCAATAGGGTTGAGGCAATCATATAGGTGCTAGAGTTTAACAAACCAGCTGATTGATCAGAGGGGGCCTCTCCAACTGCCTGTCAAGCCTAAGTAAGGATCTAAGTGTTGCATGTCATGGACTGCTCATCCAGCAGGATTTCATTCTTAAGCATCACGGGTCACCACCCACGGCCAACAGGTGGCTCCATTGGGGGTCTACCCCTCTGCAGAGGTGCAGTCTGTGTATTTTAAAGCCTCAGCTGACAGGGCTAATTTCTAGTGAAAGCAAAAGAACTGTCTCAAGAAATTCATTGAGTGATAATTGACAATCATAATTGTGGAATTGTGTATCGAAAGATCTCTAATGAACTCAATATCCCCATCAGCAAGTTCAGCACCATCATTCAAAAATTGAAGCAATATGGCCTTAATAGAGATCTACCCTGGACAGGACATCCTCATAAATTTAGTGAATGAGCAGTTAACCAGGATGAACTTCAGAAGCATCTGCAAGCAGCTGGGATAGGAGTGAGCAGAGATACAATCAGTCGGACATTCCACCGTGTAGGATTGCATTCTTAGAAAATCCTTCTTCTGATGCTCAGTCATGCGAATTGTTATCAACTCTTTGCTTGTAATCATCTCAAGGTGCCTGCTTAGTTCTCGGAACAAAATATTATGCTCTACTGAGAAAAAAATTTAACTCTTCAGAGGAAATATTTCAAAACATGCCTGTATTAAAAAAAAGGATTATATATATATATATACACACACACACACACACACACACACACACACACACCAACCTTTCCATATAATTGGGATGTGACACAAGTTCAATTTCTTAAGTGGAGTATAAGTGGTTTTAATTTAAGTTTTTATTCTCCCAAACTGGTTACCGAAATAGTCAGGATTTAAAAAAGAGATCAGTCAGTAAGAAAGTTAGTAACGTATACATTACTTGAATTTTTGAGCTATCAAAACCACCCCCGTTGTTATGATTGAGCAACTTTTTCATTGACTAAAAAATAAGTGGTATTTTTTTCTTGGAATAATATATATATATATATATATATATATCAGCTTCATCAGACTGTGAATCTTAGGGAAATGGTCCTGAAAAGACTCCTTTGTATATTTAAATACCACTGGAGGTGGTAGTTTTTTATATTTAGCATAAGAATCAAGTGGGTGGCTAGGTGTGAGGAGAAATAAATCTTATGATTCTCAATCTGATTAAGCATATATATATATATATAGGTGGAAATAAATTTATAACTGATAATATGACTGGTATTTAAACCTTTTTCTTTGCTAAATATATTGCTTTGTATATAATTCGCCAATTATTGTACATTGAGCTCTCATTATGGATTATACCAATTTTAACACTGATATTAAAAAAAGGCCCTGCTTAGAATCATTCTTGACACCAACTAACCTGGTATATATATATATATATATAAAACAAATATATATCAAGTTAGGATAGCATAGACATAGTCAACAGTGCTTGATAACTGAGTTTTTTTACCTATGCATCCTGAGACTAAGAGCTCATCTGAAGATTGTATAAGAAAAAAAAAGGTCAATCACTATGTGCTTTTGACTATGTCAGCACTAAACTAAATTAGTTATAAATTTCTATCACTGATATTGAACACTATTATGTATATTGCAAATTATATTATCATTAATAATTTATATATATATATATATATATATATGTATGTATGTATGTATAAGTTTCGGTAGCAAAGACATGAAGCCACTGTCACTTAGGTGAATTTCAAACCAAAACTGTTTTAAAATTTCTTAAGTGAGAAACTGACAGTTACCAAGCACTTGAATTTATGCCTTTAAAACCCTAACTTAGATATACATGCTGTATCAATGATATTGAGCACTCTTATAAATATATGTCAGTCGGTAGAGCGCCTGACTAGGAACCACTAGGTTCTGGGTTCGATACCGGCCCTCACCAACTCAGTGTATGACTATCACAGGGATCTGTGCAGTAAAGTGATGAGCTGATTGTAGGTGTGGTTCTCTGCCTTAGATGCCAAAACAATCTCCTTGGTCTAGTGCTAATAAAAAGGGGATAGACTCTATCACTGTTTTGCTGATACCGACTTTAGGCCACCCCAATGACTTTACTTACTTAAATATATATATATTCTAGTTGATGACAATACATTCATTTCTTTATATATAACTGAAGATATTTAACCATGAAATATTCTCATATCAATATCTAACAACATATGCATTTGATTTGTGCATAGATGCTTCTGCTAAACAGTTGCAGATGCATATATGAATAGAAGGAATGGGTGCAAATATACTGCCATAACTCGTTATCAAATTAGATTTTTAAATGAAAACCATTGCATGCCCTCATATAAACTTCTTTATAATCTTTTAAAAAAGTGTTTTGCTGGTGCAAGCTACACATTTGCTAATCACAACCCCCCACTTCTTACAAGCTACTTACTTCTGCTTCAAGAAATAGACGGCGTTTTTTTTTTTTGTCATATCAAAGAATTATTTGATTCAGCTTTTTTTTTTTTTTTGTTACTTAGCGTTCTTTTTTCTTTTTTTTTCTGTTTTTATATTTTTTGGCAGGATTATGACCAATCTTCAATTAAGAATTTTTTTTTTTTGTCTACCCACAAAAATAATGTTCATAAACCATTTTTATATTTTACTTTTTTTCTTTTCCTCATTTTTCTCTCTTTTTTTCTTTTTTCTTTTTTCAAACATTTCTTCCCTTTTGGTCTTACCATTAAATTTCTTCTTCAATTTTTCATCTTTTTATTTTTCTCTTTGATACTAATTTTTGTTCATTTTTCTTTATTTTAAAAAAAAATTTCTTTTAACTCCTAATTCCTATCTTTTTTATTTGACTTCTATCAAACACACCTTCCTTTTTTATTCTTTTTCTCATTTCTCTCTCTCTCTCTCTCTCTCTCATTCTTTTATCTCTCTCTCTTTCTCTCTACATTCTTTCCCCCCTACTCTCAAAAACAATATCTATTTGATCAACTTCCTCTCTGTTTGTTCTCCTCCCCCATTTCAAAATTGTTAATTTCATATTCTCTATTTTTCTAATAGCCAATCTTTTTCTTTTCATTCTGTCTTCTTGCATCATGTTTTTCTCCCTTCTTTCATTGAGTTTTTCTCTCTCTCCCTTCTTTTCAGTCTCTTTCTATTTTTCGTATCCTTTCTTTTTCCTTATTTTCTGCCAACTTTATCTTGATCATTAACCAAAATTTATATTCGGACTATCTTTAAGAGTAGTGGTTAACAATGCGCACCATTAGACACACAACCAGAGTTCTGCTCTTGTAAGATTTCAAACATTCAATCTATTTATTCTAAAATTTTTATTTTTCTTCTTCCATAAAAATCCAAAAGGGAATAAAATGAAAAATCCTAACATATTTCCTTTATCCCGATACAAATGTATATTAAATGACAAGAAATAAACTTCACATAATAAGGAAATAAATTGGATATCAAGATCATATTTTATTTCTAACAAAAATAAAAATTCTGTTACCCATTTGATATCATCTGATATTAAATTCATGAAAATCATTTTCAGTATCACTGAATATGTTTATCATCTTTTATTAGCTTTTTGACTCTTTCTGATTTTCAGTTCCATTGTGTTTTATCAAAGAGAAAATATACCATATTTCTTCTCAAAATTACAAAGTTTTCCATATTGATTTTCAGAGATGTTTATCTTTTACAAATACTAATCTGAATACTCCATGTTATTAAGAACAAATTTGACACTTGAAATTTCAAACCATTTTCCTTACATCTCCTACATCTAAGTGGTGGAAAGTGTGGAGTAGGATGTAATGGTTATTAGTGCAGATAACCATTTACACAATACAAGACACCCAATAGATAAAATGTGTAGTTTTATTATTGAAATAAGAAGTTGAGAAAATTTATCTCTTAGAACCAGATGAGTCGAATTTGCTGTATCTTTTCATTCTATATCTTTTGTTATAGCTCATCTGAATCTTTATTCAATGATTGAATTTAATTACCAAAAGCATCATCATAGATGTGCATATATATATATATATATATATATATATATATATAGGGCCGGGTTAGCTCAGTTGGTAGAGTGTTCGGCTAGAATCTATGAGGTTCCTAGTTCGATACTGGCCCTCACCAACTCAGCATCTGAGTAGCACAGGAATCTGTGCAGTAAAGTAAGGAGCTGATGGTAGGTGTGGCACTCCACCTTAGATGCAAAACACAATCTCCTTGGTCTAGAACTAGTGAAAAGGAGATAGACTCCCTTGCTATATGGCTCATACCGACATTAGGCTGCCCCAACAACTTTACTTTTTTATTATATATACATCTACCAAACCCCTCTGCATGAGAAGGATGTGAAACATGGTCAATTAACAAGTTGAAATTCACACTTTTCCATTTCCTAAATTTATTGCCTAACCAAGATTAAACAGTTCAGTCAGCCCTACTATTTACCAATAGCTGGAGGGAGAATAAAAGAAGTCATTGGGTTGGTGTAAAGCCACTATCAGCCAGACAGCAAGGAAGTCTATCCCCTTTTCACTTGTGCTAAACCAAAGAGATTGTTTTTAGCATCTTAGGTGGAGTGCCACACATACCATCAGCTCCTCACTTTACCACACAGATCCCTGTGCTACTCATATGCCGAGTTGGCAAGTGCCAGTATCGAACCTGGAACCTTGTGGTTTCTAGGTGGATGGTCTACCGACTAAGCTAAACTAGGAGAATATTTGGATGCATACTTTTCTCAATTCAGGTTGCTGAGTTCACTTCCTAGGATGATAACCATTACATCACATGCATACACAAATTACAGATGTGCATCATTCCTATTAAAATGACAGGTTTATTCGGATTGACACTTCTGCCGAGGATCAGAGTGTAGTATCTGCAAATTTGTGGTGTAAGGGTTATCTGAGCCAAATTCAAATTCCATCTGCACTTTACTTTTACTCAGTAGTTAGTTTATTTTTGTTTTATGGCATATCAACCACAGTGGGTCATTTAATGCCATCAAAGTTTTGAAAGATTCGGAGTGATAGTTTGGACAGAGATGCAGTTGGTGTATTCTAAAGTATCAGCCAACAGGGCTTTACTCAGTAGTAATAGATCTGTGAGACTAGTTTGCTAACCATTACACCTTGGTATGGTAACCAGTCTAGGATGAGGATAACTCCAAATTCAAACCTGATTAAAAAAATTAATTGACCTGCTCATATTGAAAGGTTACATAAAAAAAAAAATTAATATCAAAACCTAACTTTTTGGCCAGAAATGGCATATTTTCCAACTGATAACCTTTAATGACCTTCAAGGTCAACCTCGGATTATCTTGGATCCTGAGGTCAAGATATATATATCCAAAAAACAGGTCCCTAAGTCTATCTGTTGATTGAGCCATGATCCTTAGAGACACACACAAATGTATAAACTTCAGCATAGTAGTAGAGATATTGTCTAAGCTAGATTGAAAATTTCCTCAGCACATCTTGGAGCTGGAGTTAGCAATAATATCCAAGAATATTTGATTAAAATATATGAACTCTAATGATCTCAAGGTAAAAAGTTTATAAGGTGCAAATCAAAATCAGATGTTGATAAGATGATAAACTCAAGACTGCTTTTAGCAACTGGTGATTCAATCAAATTTCCTTATCAATTCACTTGAGTTTAAAAGTAAACTTTGATAATTTGCTTGAATCTTTCAAACTATATTTATATATATTCACTGCTGTAAGAATTTACAAAGATTGAATTTTTCCATTTTAATGCTAATCTGAGCCCAGTTTAATCTTGACAATTATCTATAGATGTGTATAGAAAAAAGATTGTAGATTCAACTAGAGAAGAGTAAATATTTTATGATAAAAAAGGTCTGCAAAATGGTTTGAATTTTGGGATTTTTTTTCTATTTATTACAGTGGGTACAACATGTGTTTCAGATTGTTTATTCAAGCTAATACAATTAAGTGGTTGGTTGGATTTATAGATTTTCAACCCTTGTTGGGTTATTTTATGCTAAAGACATTTTGTTTTAATCATTCTTTTTGGGTATTCAATTTTTTTAATGCTCATTTTTTATCTATTTAACCCATAGATGGGACCCGACCAGGTACTACCACTCTACGTCAAAGTGGACCTGGTAGTAATGGCAATGAAGGGATACTCCAAATGACCCCCAAAAACTGTTTTTTTACATGGCCAGCTATATGTTGGTTGTTTATGAGCAAGAAGGTAAAAAAGACCACATATTTAACAAATATGGAAGAAAAAAAAGGTTATCCAAAACTAATCAGAGTTAGTTAAAAATCATTTGGTTATGTACTTATATTTGAATTCATACCTTTCTTAAAGGTATTAGCACTACGTGAAATGCAAACAGCCTCATCCAGGATTTGAACTCAGTTTACCATGTCCATTTCCTATGATGATAACCATTACACCAGTCATGAATCCTTTGCTGGTTGATAGAGATTCCATTTTTTTTGCCTTCCATTATCTCCTTTTACATTTTATGATCAAATAAGAAGGAGGCGTTGTGTTTTGATAAGCACGGAACTAAATCCTTGTCACCAGGAAGTGATTACTGTTGTATATTTTGGGAAAAGGCTATATCAAGTTAAAACAATTTGAGAAAAGTAAACAACACTATTAGAATCTTCACAGAAAGGATTCTATTTCACAAGGAGAGAAATATTTAAGAGAATTAAACAAGAAAAGCAATGAAGATAACAGGCAATAAATCACGAGACATTTTTAAAAGTTTTGGTCCGTGGAAAAATGAGTGGCTTCAAACCAATGAATTTTACTCAAAGCTTGTGTAAATATTTATACACAGCAAGTATTGCTGATGTTAAAAGATTCAAATGAAAAATGAAAACGTCCAAGTGTTGATGAACAAGACATTTTGATTACTGCTGGAGAAGCTAAGACAAGTTCATAAGTAGTGTTCTCCTGTAAACTCCTATATGTGAACAAACCAGTTGGCTTCTAGCAAAATATTTCATTCATTAACTCTGTACGGACACTGGATGCTGTGTAATGACTAGACACATGGTACAATGGATATAAGGGTTGAGTTAATACAGTTCTAAGTGACAATCATCTGTAGGTTGAAGGTTTAACTGAGAACAGTCTACCTCTGTGGATTGAATAAAGGGTTCGGTTTGAAGTTCAGTGAAGGCTCTTGATTACGACATAAAGGCTCCTGTGTTTAACATGTAGGTTCCCAAGTTTCATGAGAAGGTTCCCAAGTCCAACAAAAAACACCCGAAGAAGGTTGGAAGGCACATTGGCCGAAACCTTGAGTAGATAACAATAAAGATGATGAAAATAGTCTGAATCATTCAAATAGTTCTAACTCATAAGCCATGTTTTCCAGTGAACTCCTACACATGGACACACCAGTTTTTTTATGAACTTGTCTCTATGATGTCAGTGATTTGGTACTGGGCAAAAAACATACACCATACTATATATTTTAAAGTACTACCATTAAGGACTGGTTTAGCTCAGTCAGTAGAACATCTGCCTTGGAACCACGAAGTTTCATTTTCAATACTGGCCCTGGCCAACTCGGTGCATGAGTAGCAGAGCTTGGATCTATGCAATAAAGTGGGAATTGATGGTTGGTGTGGCACTCCACCTGCAATGCAAAATTCATCTCCCTGGTCTAGTGTTAGTGAAAAGGAGATAGACTCCTTTGTTGTCCAGCTGATACCAAAATTAGGCCACTCTGCCATATTCATTTTGTTACCATAAAAAATGTACAAGATGAATATATATATATATATATATATATATATATATATATATATATATATATTCATTTTTTTTTTACCAGCAAAAAAATATACAAAACAAAAAAACAATATATATATATATATATATATATATATATTGTAATACAGGTACAAGTAAGGGTTATTACTTGTACCTGTATTACAATAAATTTGCTCTACTAACGTACTGAGCACTTTTTATTTGTTATATGCTGTCTTACCTTTCTGAATTTTGCATCAACTAACCATTGTGACCATCTTCCCGTAAGTCACCTTTTCCAAAATATATATATATATATATATGAAAACCACAGAGAAAAGATAAAATTATTCCTCACTTTTATTATAATATTTAAGAGATTTAAAAATGGAAGGCAAAGTGTTACTGATGTTATAAGATTCAAAATGGAAAAAGAAACCGATTTCTTTTTTTTATGGGTTTGTCTCTATAATATCAGTGATTTGGTACTGGGTAAAAAATATAAAATCCACTACTATATTTTTCAAAGTACTACAAAAAAAAAAAAATAGAGAGAATGAAAAAAGAATTATAGATAAAAACTAACAGAGCAAA
>CM042137.1:10613560-10628560 GCA_023376005.1 Doryteuthis pealeii
AGCATAGATTAAAATAATTTTTTCCTACTTTCTGCACTTGTCCATTACTCATCTTTGACTGTGATGGAGTGAGTTAGTATACTGTTGGTTTGAACAACAACTAACTAAGCACCACTGAACTAGTGCCCAAAGGAGCTGGTATTTATAGCCTTCAGGAATACTCCATTCATGCATTTGGGTGATTCCATTTCTTGAGTCCTGATTGGCTGTGGTTTTAAGGTGCTTGATAAATAACCTACCATTATGCAGTAGGCTTGTGACAATGTGAGATCTGTATTGAGTTACAGGTTGCTTGTTGCCTTGTCTAGCCAATTCAATGGTAATAGAAATATTGCTTCTACAGAGAGTGTGATATTTATTCTACAACTGTGATGTTGGAAATCTTTTGTTTCAACCTACAAAGGACTGATTCCATAATTATATCTTTTCATTCACACCTACTTGACAAAATGTTTTATTGTCACTAATTGATATAAAATACACAGTATTTTTAGCACTTCACACTTTGTCTGTTGATAAATCCATTACCCGAAGCAGATAATTATTTTAATCAGCTAATGTATCTCTTCATACATGTGGTGTCCAAACAGAATAATCACAGAATAAATGAACTCCATAATAACTTGACTGGCTAAATGTTTCATTCTTATATTCCTTTCTTTAATTCTTAACTCTTTGCCAACCAAATTTCCACAATGGCTGAACCAAATTTTCTTGGTAATTTTTACCCGTATGATGGTATATTTCAAAGGTCTCTATCTATTCACCTCAGAACTCATTCTATTCAAATTAAGTACTATTATTATTGTAATCAGAGTCCTTCAGCTCATTTATAATGAACTAACCATCAGTTTTTGTACATTGCTTGCGTGTGGTTGGGAGAGCTGCTGTAAGTTGTTTAAAGTAGATAAAGAGTTAAATATATGAGTAAAAAATACAAATAATGTTAAATAAAAGTATAAATATCAAAGTATATTTGTTTACTAATAACTTGGCATTGTATTTAGATATAATGTCTAAAAATGCACAAAAGAAATTCCATATTTGAGGGAGCTGACAGTAGGTGTGGCGCTCAACCTCTGAAAAATAATCTCCCTGGTCTAACACTAGTGAAAAGTGGATTGACTCCTTTACTGTCTATCTGATACTGACCATAGGCCAACTCCCCCAACTTTATAATATATATATATATATATATATATATATATACAGGGTGTTCGGGATAAATTTGACATAGATATATTTTGTTATTTTTTTCAATAGGTTAGAGGTATTGATGCACACTACACAGCATTTATAAGCTTGGACCCTTCTTCATTCATACATATACAGATAGAATGGATGACTGGAACCCACCTGAACCATGGAAGAGAATAACGTATCATGATGATCTGCGCCGGCCATCAAAATAAGGAGATTATGGTAGCTGCTCAATGCTCCCTGAACTAAAAACTATTTGGCATGAACTGGAGAACTGAAATGGAGACTACAAAACTGTGGCTAGAAGAAAGCAACATAACAGATAATCTAATTGTGTTCATACAGCAGAATTCCTTGAAAATCTGCAGAAAAATGTGTTGTAGGACCCTGGCATTGGAATTTGGGCTTTGGCACATGAATTAAATATTTCAGCCTCTACCATGAAGCTTGCACACAATGAAGACCTTCACTACTATTCATACAAGCGTCGCAGATGTCAACTGCTCCCAAAAAAGGCCCATGAAATTGTCTGACAAAGGTGAAGAAACTTCTGAGCAAAGTGAAACATCCTGCTGAACCACAAACAAACTGGTTCTTTTCCAGTGAGAAAACCTTTTGCCAAGATCAAAAGCACAACACACAGAATAACAGATGGCTTGCATACAGTCCAAAGGACACTCCTCATGTCATGAAGTCTAAATTTCCCCAAACTGTGATGGTTTTTGGATTTCTGTCCTTTGAGGGTGATGTGATGCCTCCGCATTTTTTCAGAGGGGTATCAGGTTGAATTTAGATGCCTGCTTGGAGTTGCTAAACACTGTAGTAAAGCCCCGGATAATAAGGGTAGCCAATGGTAGGCCATATGTATGGCAGCAGGATTCAGCCCTTTGCCACACCTTTGGGAAAAGTCAGAAATAGTTGTCTGCGAATCATTACAACTACACCAGTCCCAATGTTTGGCCTTCAAACTCCCCAGATCTTAACCCATGGATTATTATGTATGGGGCCCTGTTGAAGAAGACATCAATTGCCATGCCAGTACATCAAAAGCCAGTTAATCAACAGAATTAAGGTAGTTTTTGAGACTCTTCCCAGGGAAACTGTAACATCAGTTTGTTCCAGGTTCTGGTGCAGGATTGAGGCTGTGATCGACACTAATTTTGGTTATTCTGAATAAAACTTATTGACAGGAGTGTAATTTCCATGCCTGTTGAATTTCTTTACAATCCATTAAACTGTGTAGTTACCAAACACTTTTTCTCTTTCCTTATGAAACTGTCAAATTTCTCCCAAACACCCTGTGTGTGTATATATATATGTATAAGAAAATTCTGTTTATATTTCTGCCTGCCAGTACAGTTGGTTGGTTTGTTTTATGGTATACCAATCCTTTTTGGGCCAACAATGGATATATTGCTTATAGTACCTGCTTTTGCTTAAGTGGTATCTCAATTAAGTATTGAACATGCTCGTCGCTGCTTAACTTCATTTATCTACTGCCTGTACAGAACAAAGACATCATATATATATATATATATATAAAAGAAGGATTCTGTATGTTTACATGCACAACAAAAAAGTGTTTTTTATGAAGGAAAACTGGTGGAGAACAGTAAAGACCAAAATTCAATAAAATCCACACCCTATTTTTTTCAAAAAGATGTTAAAAAAAATTTGATCCCTCCTTTTCCATAAGAAAATCTAAATAAAAAATTAAATAAGTGTATAGATCAATGATATATTAAAAAAATAATTAAAATAATGATAAAAACAAATTATTAAAAGATAAAACATAATGAAAGATAAATAAAGGGAAAATACAAACAAAAATGATATAAATAAACTTAAAAACCAGAATATATAAAGAATAAAAGATAAAACAAACATTAAAAAGAGGATTTTTATTAATCTATATATAAATATAGATAAGAGATTTATTTTTAACTTTTTAAATCCTGAGCAATGCCGGGTAATTCTGCTAGTAAATGATAAATCATAGTAAACTTTCAAAAATATCCAACTGGTAAAAAGTTTAGGAATAAACATGACAAAATTCCTCATGTAATTTCTGTTTAATTTGAAATAAAATAAATGAGAAAATTTACAACCTCTGTCCAATAATAGGTTTTACATTTAGTTTATGAGATTTTATATATAAATAAAACAACTATTATGTGACAGAGTTAATCATTTTTTGACAGTAAATTTTACAATTTCTCTTTTTTTTTTCTTTTTTTTTAGAGAGATTCATTTTTTTCTTCATTTTTATCTCAAAAACAATTTAGGCATTAGTTTGCTTACTTCTAAAATAAAAATAAAAATTTAAAAAAGAAATAACATTTTTCCCACTTAAATCTTTTTGTCTTAAGCTCAATTGGAGGAAATAAAATTATTGATTTATTGATTTGGTATATTTATCCTCTCAGACTAACAAACACACAAAAATATAAAGAATTGTTTTGTAGGTTTGTAGCAGACTACTTTCAGTTTTAGCATAAATTGGGAAAAGTAGCATTGCAAGAATTGTAAATGACAAATGACTGGTACATTACCCTTAATATTTAAAAACTATTTCATTCCTAAAAAAGAATTATACTCTGACTCTACAAGGGGATCAACTGCAGGTGAACTCTTCAAACCATTTGCCAACACTAAAACCTATGACCTTAAATTTGTCACAGGATCCTGCATCAACGATTGGAATACACTAACAAAAAATTTCCAAACATTGATTTCACCAAAATGTCTGCTCACCAACTCAAATTATTTATCAAAATAGAAATTTCTAATATGTATAAGTAAACTTATAACAAGCTACCACTATAATAAACTTTCAAACTATGCAAAAAAAAAACCCAAAAGAACCCCCCCCCCAAAAAAAAACAACAACTGAGGTTGTTACTATTAGAATAGGCTCATTCCTAATTAGGGATCATCCTCCACCCATTAATACAACAACCAATATTACTTTTTTTTTTTGAGTGATATTGTTTATATTGTGTAATGTGTGAAAATAAACCATTGTCTTCTTCTTGTCTTCTTAATTTTGTCAACCATATTTTCAAAAGAATAAAGAAATCTGCCGTACTTATTTACTCGTAGCTGGAGGAAGCATAGTTGGATTTATACCTTTCACTAGGGTATTACCAATATGTGAAATGGAAACTGCTTTGTGCTTGATTTGAACTTAGGTAACCATTTCCATTTCCTTGACTATATCCATTACACCACAACAAGCACTTCCATTTTCATGCTAATATGAAGCATAACTACACAGAAACAGAGGAACATAAAGGTTTGTTCTAACAATAAAGTAATTTACCATCGAGTATTAAAAATTGAGGTCTTAAGTAGATGGTTCTCGTAATGATCTGACACTGCACTAAACACAGTATACAAGTAGTCTTGGACCAGTTCATTTACTTTCTAAGAAAAGTAAAAGGCTAGTCCACAACAATAACCCAGTGACAAAATGCCTCATCATACAGTACATGGAATTTTCCATTATTCTGTAGTGAGATATGCCTGCATGAGCAATTATCAGAAAAATTATAGTTAAATTATCTGCCCATGGCACCAGAGGGCGCATCACCAATATACGATATTGGCGCCAAAATTAAACTTCTTGATGAAAGGCACTTATTGTGGGGTCGTCAACAAGATGAGTCGCGTTTTTTCAAGCATTACCTTTAACTTTTTTACCCTTAGCACTTATCGTGTTGGGCAGTCAACCAACAAGGCACGATTTTCAAGCGCTCCCTTTCCTTTACCTTCACCAAGATAAGTCTGGCCACAACGTCACAAGTTTGCAACCTTTTTGTACCCTTGAATATATGTTTGTTTATCTTCAATTGTTGTTCTCGTATTCTTTTATCTGAAATTACTTGCTTACAACAGGGAAATTATAAGAGTCCTGAAATACCTTTTACAATCTATTCTCAATACAGATGACAGAATGGTCTACAGAATAAGAAGGTTATAATGATTTTCGACAAAAGTAGATCATTTTTTATTATTGTTCTAACCTCGGTGTTTCTGTGTATTTCTTGCTGATTCTCAATGGAGGCTTTCTGAGTACATCTAAAAAAAAAAACTTTTGACAAGCAGCAATTGTTGATCTAAATACAATGTGGTCAAAATAAAATAAAAAACAGATTCCTGATATTTTATCATTTCAGTTCTTCCATACTTTGAATAATTCATAGTATTCTACACATCTCTAAATCTTACTCTTTTTGGTCACTGATGGTATCAAGTCCATTCCCATTCCACTCTCAGCTTTTATTGCAAAAGTAAAATACTGATACAAATGTTTAAGGCTTCAATTATTATATTAGATGAAGCAATTTGCATGTGACAGGATATATGAATGCATAAAATTGAAAATCAACCCTGCCACAAATGCTCTTCCCATTCACATTTTTATCAACATAATGCCCAGCAAAAACTTTAAGTGACACCAAGTGTCAGGTTATTTTGATGGTAAATGGTATGCTGAAGATCACAACTTGAATTTAATTACTCTTCCAAAATAGCATTGGCTGAATCGGTTAATCAAATCGCCTGAACATCTATTCAAACTACTACTTAAAGGCGTTGATAAATTGTTGCACAATTGCTTGCCAGACAAACTGATGAGGATTATACAACTCTCTATGCACGGACCAACTGATGAGAATTATACAATTCTATAAAACGGATCAGCTGACAAGGATTAAAACTGATACTACATCTTTCTACTTCTATTCTTTCCTACACACATCTTAGAGAACAAAACAATTTCTAATGGATTTACATAGAAATAAAAATAGTGAAGTGTCTGTGATCCTTCTCACTCTGATCAGTCTAATTTCTCAAAAATGATGTCTATTAAATACTAATCAAAGGGTAATCTGTATGGCTGTACCACTTAAACCTTAATGAAATGATTGTAAACAAAGCTAGATGGGAAACACACAATGATGCTGTATACTGTCTTGAACAAATCCTGGAAGCAGCACTCCACAAAAGGGCAGCAGTATGGCCACTTACCTCCTATCACACCTACAATCCAAGAAGAGAAGACATGCTGGACACTACTAAAAAATTCAAGACAAACCCATAAGTGACACTCCCCAAATCATGGACAAACCAGTTTAGGCTGACCAGCAAAAACTTACATTGATCAGCTCTCTGTGAATACCGAGGACTTGCCTGGAGCAATTACTGATAGGGCTGGAGGGCAAGAGAGAGTCATGGGAATGTGTGCTCTCAGCATAACTTGATGATGATAGGGTACTTCCCCTTATTTGTCGATATACTCTTTACACTACCAGTAAGTAAAAACAACAAATATGGCACCGACCAATCTGAGACAGGATTATTGAGTGATGTAGTTATGTAGTTTGGAATTCTTTAATGCCATCTATGCTCTTATAGCTAAGATGATAAAGCAGCTAGTACACAGAGAGTCTTACCTAAGATGAAAACATGTTTGAGTTTCAGCAGAAGCTTACCCTTTATTTTTGTTTCCAGTGTGCATCATTCTTCACTCTCTCGTTGAAGTGATGAACCAAATGAGTCGTGATAAAAAGCAACTAGAATTAGGAAGAAGAAGGAAAATACTAATCAGAATAACTAAAAATAATGATTCTATTTATTTATTTGTTCATAATTAATTATAAAATGTCTTCTATGATCAGGATGTGACTTTATATTGAATTTAATCTAAGCAATTATTCTTAAAAGTAGAGATTTTGATTCCCTTCCTCTAGAATAGTAGTTCTTACAAATGTGAGAAAAGGTGAAAAGTATTTGCCTTTGTCCCAATATATTTCCAACCATTAGTTAATCTGTTCCTCTACAATGATGGCTTTGGCATTAAATAACCCAAAAATGTTGATATGCCACTAAACAATGAAATCAATTGATTTTTACAAAGAATTGTTTTTTTTTGTATGTGAATTAAGTAAAGAAAATACCAAAACATCTTTGAATACTTATTTAACTTTCACTATTTGGTTTTCCAAACATCTGCACTTTATCTTGGAACATTTTCTTTCCAACGACCTTCAGGAGTACATTTCTTGTCATTCCGACACACGAGAAATAAGGAAATAGGAATAAAAATAGAAAACACAAAGTTAATAAGAGGGAAGCTTATGAAATAAAAGACAAAAATAATGCTCATGTGAAGCTTTATACATCCATATTTGGTATACAGTTGTGCTTAGAGAAATATAGAGGTGCCAACAGAGAGGGACCAATACATATTTAATATCATCAGTACTGCAAAGAATAAGAGAGTAAAAAAATAGGAAGAAATGAATATTTAATAAGATGTTGCTGATTAGTCAGCAAGCCAATCTATATCATGTTATAATATGCAAATTTATGCAAAACAGATAGAGAAAGCAGTAGACCATCTATAGATTTTCTTACCAAATGCTAATCCTATAAGCCACAAGATACAGGAACCTTAAATTCAGGCAATTTTAAATGTTAATATTCAAAGAACTCATCATGTGAGAGTTGGTTGGAGGCATATGGTGCAATGGTAAGCATCATGGGAAATGGGTAAGGTAAGATGAGTTCAAATCCTGGATGATGCTGTTTGCATTTCACATAGCACTAATATACTTGGGAAAGGTACAAATCCAACTATTCTCTCTCCAGTTATGAGTAAATAGTTGGGCAGATTGGGTTCTAAGCTTGGGATGGCAACCAGTCTAGAAGAAGGAAAACTATAGATTCTAGAAGGCAATACAATGCGAAAGATTATGTCTAATCGATTTCAAAGCAAAGCTTTATCATCAGAGTGTAATTCAGAAATGACGTGCTTATCATATAAAACATCTTTTTGTCTTTATTTTTTACGCAATTGACAATGCTTCAAGCAAATTACCAATTACTTTTAAAAATGGGATATTTTGTAACAACCGTTGTTTACTCTTGAAAAACAAAAAAGAAACAATAAAAAAAAAATTCTTTGTAAATTAAGAAATTCTAATAAAGTTTAACTGTTTTTTTTTAATGCCTATCAGTGAACGTACAGGGTGGTTCAAAAATCTTGTCACCCACTACCAAAACATAACTCCTAATTAAAAGTAACTAAAGTGACCTATTGTCAGTATCAACCAAACAGAGAGAGAGTTTATCCCCTTGTCACTAATGCTAGATCAGGGAGATTATTTTGGCATCTGAGGTGGAACGACACACCTACCATTAGCCTCCCACTGTATCACATAAATCCAAATTTTGATACTCATGCCCTTAGTTTGTCAGGACCGGTAGGCTCTCAATCTAGATCAGTATATTTTTAAACTGTGATAACTATTAACAGCTAATGATAGAGTATGTATTTACCTCAGCCAGAGTATGATTTACAACAAGTTCAATTGGACCTTCTAGAGATTTTTAAAAGAGTACAGCTCATTTGAATTTATAGTTTTTCTTCTAGACTAATTGCCTAACGAAGGCCAAAGAACCTAATATGCCCTACTATTTACCCACAGTAAGGGAGAGAATAGACTCCTGCCTTTCCCAAGGGAAGTACTGCAAAGTGAAATGGAAACAAACTCTTCCAAGATTTGAACTTGAGTAGCCAATTCCATTTCCTATGACAATAACCATTACACTTAGCATGCCTCTAATTAAAAAGGCTTACTTTTATTTGCAATTAATAAAACATATTTCAATGTTATACATTGATTTATTGCTGCAATAAAATGTTGTACAGATAAATCTATGATCAATTTATGTAATATAAAATTCTTACTGTAGGTTGGTTTTCCAGCTTGTTATGTATGATTCTTAAAAAGGTAGAATAATATAATTCGCTTTGGTAAGTTTTCATATGGTTTTAAATTTCTGGTTTACTTTTAAAACAGTAAGCTAGTTTACAAAAAAAAAATAAATAAAAATAAAAAAACGCACAAAAGACAACACTTTAAATAATTCTTGCATACAATTAGAAAAAGTTTAATATGCTCATAAATAGATAATTTTAAGCATAATTAAAGATAAACTAAAAAATTTGTTTGTAAAAGAAAAGAGAGCAACTTTAAAATAAAAATGGGACAAAAGGAGAAGTAAAAAAAAGAAAAGCTAAGAAAAATAAGACAGAGGCAAATAAAAGATTTAAAAAAAAAAAAAACAATAGAAAAATGATAGACAAAAAATATCTAAAAACATGCATGGAGTATTGACAATATTTATCTCTTTTTCAACAAGGTTTTTTCCCCCTTTTTTTCTTTTTAAATGTAAAATAATTTGTGAGTTAAAAGGATTAAAGAATTTTAAAAAAGTTGAATAAATTTCTACTCAATTGAAAAGAATTCTTGTGTCGTGGAAAAAGAAATTTTTATCAATGAATATTATTTAAAGTGCATTTTTCCTCTTTTTCTTTTTTTTCTAAATCTTAAAGCAGATTTTTATACAAATTGAATTTAACCTATAAAACATAAAACTAGTTTGCACTACGTCCCTAAAAAAAGAAAACAGACTACTTTAAGACCCAAATCTTTCAAAACCTCTCAAAAAACACTTCAACTAGAAAGGTTTTGAAGAATGTGAAAAAATTTTAATTACTTTTTTTTATTATTGAATTCACCAAATTTTCAAGCTAAATACTCATTGATATCAAAACTTAATGTATTGATGTATTATGATATCAAGTAAATAAAAATAATACTTACAAAACAATTATAGGTTAAAGTAACTTAATGCAAATAATTTGCATACAATTATATGGTATCAAATATACCTGATACAAATAATTTTTAAACAGGGATTATCACTTTGCTTCAGGGTGGACTGTAGCTATGAATGGGTGACAGCTTGGAAGAATTAAGTGTGTAAACTTTCTCAGAAACTTCTCAAAACAAAATAAAACATTTGCAAAATTATCAATTGTGTGATGCCGTTATCAAACATATTTCTTACTAAAAACAAGAGATGAGAAGATCATTTCTTGATTAAAAAAGAGCTCATTTCTAGCATGTCCTTATGTCAATCTCAGATGGATCGATGTTTCAGTTCAACTACTACTCATAAAAAAAACCTGGACAAAAGCATTAATTTTGTCAACAGGAGAACTGCTGAAATATTTATTTTTCAATTACAGATTTTTTCCATTATTTCAGTTTTTGAAACTACTTTTTTTAAATTTAAAAATAAATATATAATTTTGATAGTACTGATGAGTGAGTATTTATGGCTGTATGTTTTGGGGTTGGTTAGTTGTTTGGGTATGTCATCCCATTAGGTAATTTTATGCCAAGATGTTTTTGTTTTATTCATTCTTGATGGGTACTCAATCTGTTTTAAACACATTCATTTTTTTTCTATTTAACCCATAGATGGGACCCTAACAGGTACTACCACTCCTAATAAAGATAAAGTTAAACAAATAAAAACATTTAATTTTTCTCACTATTCTTTTTTTTTAATGCATATTTTTTGTTTGTTTGTTTCTATGATAGTATATTATATATATAAATATCAATATATATATATTATATATCAATGTGTCAGTTTAGCTCAGTAGATCATCTGCCAAGGAACCACAAAGGTTTGATACAGGCCCTTACCAACTCAGTACAGGAGTAATGCAGCTTGGATCTGTGTGGTAAGGTGAGGAGCTGATAGTAGGTGTCGCACCTCAGAATTTAAAATATTTTCCCTGGTCTAGCGCTAGTGAAAAGGTGATAGACTCCCTCACTGTCCAGCTGATACTAACAATAGACCACTATGCCAACTACTTTTTTTAAAAAACTTTTGGAATGGCATTGTTATTTCTAAAGTCAATATATCTTTCATCCTAGTTTCATACAACTGGCAAATAATTTCTCCTTGATTTTTTTTAAAAGCCTTTCAATAAATTTGTTTTTAAAAGACAAAAAGGTAATTCTCATCTAGGTTTGAGAGGAACATTTCAACACACATTTGTGTGTATATATATATATATATATATATATATATATACATATATTACACAAATAGGCAATTTTGGCAATGTACACAAAACAAGGATATCTGTTCACATAGTTTGTTATATTTTTTCCCATAGAATGCTGAGATTTAGCTCTCATTAGACAAAGTTCTTTTCAATGCAAACAATGTGAAGGACAACTGAGAAAATGTCAACATGGATGACATTCTTGAAAGAAAGAAAATTATACCTAAAATCATTAATGTAAACATGATTAGTACCATACAAAGTAATTATCAGAAAACTATTCAAAATGTTTTTGACATCTACAAATGAAATAGTAAAAAAAAAATGAATAAATAAACTCTTAAAAACAACACAAAAATTTAAATATAAATGTACAATGTTTTCAGCATAAAATAACCCCAAACCAATTGATATGCCATTAAAATCAACCAACCAATCAAGTCTGCTAAAGCAGAAGTGTATTTATGCTATAATCATGTTGAAAAATATTGCTTACTAACTAAGAATTGCTATCCTTTGCTAAAGAGTGCTTAGCTAGCCCTGACAGTAGACATTTTTCTTGTTCTAAACTGAATTAGAGTTAATGAGTCTCACTTTGTGGTCTCTTTTTTTGTATGCTTTCAAAACTGAATCAATACCAATATTAACCCAAAAACTTATTTTTATTTATTTGTCCTTTGATTCAGATACACATTAACAGCAAGCCTTTTCCTGAACATGAACATTCTAATCTGAACCTCTCTCCCCTCATCCTCTTCCTCATCCTGGTGTCTTGCTTGAACAATCCCTGAAATTCACTGGTTATCCATTTCACAGGACCAACCCCCTTGTGCAACAAAAAAAAACAAACAAACAAGGAAAAGTTCAGACAAAGCACAGTGCAAAACGGATGTCCATTAGACACACTGGTGCCAGCTGCTACTGATTACCCCCACCATAGTTCACTATAAAAACAATCTTTGACAATACCTCTCCAATAATAATCGATTAACTCACTATTCATCAAAACAACATGTCTTTTCAATGATAGTTAATTTCTACATTTATGAGTGAGACACCGTTCTCTTCTCGCATTCTTTTCCATTCTTGCCATTGTCTATCTTGGGCACCATCTGGGTTAACTCAGACACTAGTTTCCTCAGCAGCTCTCAAATTTTGTCACACAGTTGATGCCTCGCTGAAGTTACTTAAGAGGAGATTTTAACGCATAAGATACAATATAATAAATCCAGTCCAAGAGTTTTTCGGACAATCAAACCCATTCTTTTTGCTATTTATTTTGTCTTCACAATGTTTCAGCTAACCCCTTCTATAATATTATTCAGATATACTATCTATATGGAAAGTGATCGGCTCTTTTCCTCAAAGTGAAAAATAGTATCAAACAGAAATTTCAAATGTTAACAAGAGCAATATTCATATAGAATATTCCATTTTCAGCAACATGTGTATTACAACCTGTCATTATTATTTTGATGTAAAAGATGCACTCTCTGTCTCCCTGCCTCTCATTCTCTCTATATATATTAAATAGCTTACAAAAAGTCGCCATTTTTCGCCAACCCCACCAAATTTGGAGAGCTAAAAATTAACATAACTCTGCCAATTTTTGGGATTGGAAACTCAAATTTTTGGGATCGTCTAATGTTAACATGGTCCACACCTGTACAAAATTTCAGAAAAATTGAAGGGGGTGGGTGACAATTTAACTTTTTTCAGGATGATTTGACATGGAATTAACCATATATATGTGTGTGTGTGTATTGGTGTAAAAATGCGCTCTCTATCTGTTTGACTATATATATGTCTGTGTGTGTGTGTGTGTGTGTGTGTGTGTGTGTGTGTATTGGGGTAAAATATGCACTCTGTGTCTTTCTTTCTTCTCTTTCCCCTCTCTCTCGCTTAATGCAAAAGATGTTCCCAAATCCCATTTTTCGCTGAGCAAAGAATTGTATATTGAGCCCTTGCCAAGCAATGAAATCTACACAGGAACAACTTATCCATTTAACCACCAAGTTAATGTTTGATGATTCTCCAATTGTGGTTATCTTTCACACCAAAGAAGGTGAAGCCATAAGTGGCACTGCTTAATAACTTATGCTAATCTATAAATATATAAAGGTGTCTATGTATGTATGTCAGATGAAACTATGAAAATAAAACAATTAATGATAAAGTAAATATATATATACACATTAAATATCACGGGTTCTTGCTTTTTCTGGAAAATTATGAAGATTTGATTTATATTCAGTGATATTTAAAAATTAAAATGTTCATAGAAATAGCATTGAAATTCTACATAAAAATATCCAGCATTTGTAAATCTCAAAAGTAAACAAATCAATAAACCAGGTTTTTTTTCCTCCTCCCTTTACCAAGTTGATGCTGAATAGCCACTTCTAGTTCAAGTATAATATCTATCTAATTTACATTAATGAAGACATGAAGTCAAAGGTACTAGGTAACTGACAGTTTTGCAACTATGCAAATTTCAAAAAATGACAGAGGCGAGAAACTGTCACTTACCAAGTGCCATTGACTTCATGTCTTCACTACACTAACTTAGATATACATGCTCTGAGAATGATATTGAGTACTCTTTACTTATAAATATAGCAAACTATATATATATATATGCTGCGTGCAGTCTTGAACAAATCGTGGAAACAGCACCCCACAAGGAAGCAGCTGTATGGCCACATGCCCACCATCACAAAACCATCCGAGTGAGATGGACAGGACACTGCTGGAGAAGCAAGGACGATCACATAAACAACGTTCTCCTGTGGAAGCCAAGACATGGATATGCTAGTGTGGGTTGTGTTGGTAAGATTTACAATTAAATTTGATGGTATGAACAAAAAGAAGACAGTATAGAAAATTAAATTGACATTTTTCAGAACTAATTTGTTATTCCACCAAAAGAAAAAAAATTGATAATGATAATAATTAGCACACTTCTCTCTCTTGTTACATTACTATTGTTTAATCTAATCTAAACTATCCCTATATATAAATATGTTAATATGATTTTCCCTTGTGACGTCCCTAAATTAAAAACATATATATATATATATATATATATATAAGGAGGTGCCCTTGGTATAATGGTATAATCACAGGAAATGGACATGATGACATGAGTTCAGATCCTGGACAAGGCTGTTTTCATTTCATATAGCACTAATACTCTTGGGAAAGGTATGAATCCAACTATTCTTCCTTCTGCTATGAGCTCTTTAACCTTGGATAGGCAGCCAGTCTAGGAGAAAGAAAACTCTGAATCCAAACCTGTTAAATTCCACTTAAGAAATTGACCTAGTGTCACGTCCCAGAGGGGTTAATAAATACATATATGATGGAGATTCAAAAATTTTCCCCACTAGAGAAGCCAAGATCCTTATGGATGATTTGATTTAAAGAAAGATTGCACAGAATAAAGCAACCTCATTGATCATAACTTGTCAATTGGACATAACCATCTCTTGAGCCTGCTGGATCTTCTCATCAGTAGTGGAGTTTGACAGGAGTCCTGCTCCCTCATCTGGTGACTTTTAAATTTCTCAATATACACTTCTATATGGTTGTGCATTTTCCCCATATTGTGCTAAAAGTCTCCAATGAATTTTAGCCCTTGCGACTTCTCTTGACCAGAGAAATCAGGTCATTTGCATGGTGCTAGTGAAGCATCCATGTTTATACTGTAAAGACAGCAAGCAAAATGATATGATCATGTGACCCCAACAGTGTTAATTATAAGCACACATGTGCAGAGTGCTGTGTGGCAATAATAAAGATATGTTATGGCAAAAGTGCAGATCATTTTTTACTCTCTCGTGTAAATTTCATGAATCTACATC
>CM042137.1:10633560-10661060 GCA_023376005.1 Doryteuthis pealeii
AATGGCAACTTTTTGTAATCCATTTTTGTCTGTAAAATGAGTTCTAGAGTTTCCCTACTCCTAAAAATTGGTTTATAAAAGTTTTTGGCCCAAGGAATCAAAAGATTCTATCAAGAACGTCTTGAAATTAACCAATTTTAAGTTATTAATGACTATCCCAATGTGGCACTGCATCAATGACAAAATATTATTATTATTTTACATATATTGAACATTATTTGTATCAAAAAGATAATTTGGTTTATGCTCAGAACCAAAGCTACAACATCTATTAAAATTTTGCACTTTTATGTTTTAAGTGTTTCTGTTTAGCCATTGAATAAGGTCTATATTGAGTAAAATAACTGTTAGATTACAATAGAAATAATAAGGATTATGTTTCTGATTTGATATTGGTCATCTCCAACTCAGCGTATGAGTAGTACAGCTTGGCTAATCTAATCTGTATGGTAAATTATCTGGAAGCTGTCAGTAGGTGTGGGGCTGCACCTCAGCAAAATAACAATCTCTTTGGTCTAGCATTAGTGAAAAGGGGATAGACTCCCTCACTGTTCAGCTGATAATGACAATAAGCCACTCTACTGACTTTCCTTTTTTTTTAGTACTATAATGAAAGCCCAGCAAAAGCTTAGGTGTGGTATTCATCACCATCAAGTCACTTCAGATGCAAAAACAATCTCACTGGTTTAGTGCTATTGAAAAGGAGATGGACTCCCTCGCTATTCAGTTGATAACAACAACAAGCCATTCTGCTGACTTTACATTTCACAAGTAGGCCATATTCTTATTGTCAATGAGGAGGGACAAGTTTTAAAACTATTTCAAAGAAATTCTAAAATATTTGAATGAATGAAAATCAAAACTAACTTTATTTTTTGATGCAGAATAAATTTCCAGTATTTCAAATATAAATAAAATATCATTTTAACTTGGGCACCACATGACAACTGTGCAAGTAAAATATTTAAACAATGTGGTACATTATTACCAAAAATATGCAAACCAATATAAACCCATTCAGAAAACGCTCCTCCATAGATTAAAGGGATGTTCAGATATTTTGCTTGTAAGCTAAAAGCATTCAGTAGTGTTTCTGCCTTATTCTCTTTACTCATTGTTCTCCTTCTTTGTCTCTCTTTTCTTTATTCTTTTTTTTTTTAGACTCCTTCCTTCTCTTACATTCATTTTATTTTATTTTATTTTTTTCCTTCTTTTCTCTTTCTTTTACATTCATTTAATGTATAGAAAGTCATATAACACCAACTTGAAACTAAAATAAAAACTGCGGCTTTGGCGCCAGGTGAAGATGGTTGAATATAACAGAAAGGAAGGAAGGAAAGAAGGAAGGAAAACAGGAAGGAAAAAGGAGGCTGAGAAGACACAGTCTCACATATTCAGAGACAAGTGAAATAATGTGACAGGCTCTAGGAGCTACATAATGATGGATGTGGTTGGGGCAGAAATATAAAAACAACACTTTTATATTTATGTAAATATCCACATACAAAAATTTAGCCATATATATTTAAGTACACTGATTTAAGTATGTGTTGATGAGAGTAAATAGACTCTTGTGTATGTGTGTCTATGTGAGTGCATATATATATATATATATATATATATATACATAATAGATATATATACACACACCCAAATGTATTTGTCTCTGAAAACATAAAAATATACCTACACACCAAATAACCTTACATGAATCTATATTTCAGCAGATATATATATATATATATATATATATATATATATATATATATATATATATATATATTGATATGTATGTGTGTGTGTGCACGGATGGGCATATCTGAGTATGTCAGTATATATATGTGTGTGTGTATGCTCATACAAATTAACTAGACATCCATCACAATAAAAAAAGTCTGTATATATATATATATATATATATGTATATATATAAGCCAAAGAAATTTTATAGAATTATCTTCTTTATCTCTAAGTCTATTATGATCTCACTCTCTCTTATATATAATTGCATATATAATGGATTGTTACATGTAAACATATATAAAACTCATACAACTGTGTTCATAAGTTCAAACACAAATCATCTTTACATGGTCACAGGTATACATAAAAATAATTTCTACAGATTCATAAGTCCTTATAAATTTACACACACACACCTAAAGATAAGGTGTGATCAAAAGTATCTTTTAAATTTAAAAATCAAATGGAGATACATTGCACAGCTTATTATAAATCTCAGTCCTTATAAATTTGCACACACACACACACATATATATATATATATATTATATATATACATATATATATATATATATATATATACACACACACATACACATATATATATATATATATACACACACATACACACATATATATATATATATATATATATATACACACACATACACATAGATGAGATGTGATCAAAAGTATCTTTTAAATTTGAAAATTAAATGAGGATATATTACACAGCTGAGTAATTTATATAATGATGTCTAGACTTTGTTCAGATGAGTTGGTTCAACTCCTGATATTTTATAATCTGATTCTGATGCTCACTCAGTTTCTGAAAAAACACAAGATTAAATTCACCTGAACAAATTCTTGTTCCCTAAACTGAAAGTCTATATCAAGATTAAGAAGCGCGTGGTGTAATGGTTAAAGTCATGGGAAATGGACTCGTTGCCTCGTGTTCAAATCTTGGATGTGGTAATTGCATTTCACTTAGCGCTAATACCCTTGGGAAAGGTATGAGTCCTACTCTCCCTCCAACTATGGGTAAATAGTAGGGCAGACTAGGTTCTTTAACTTTGGTTTGGCAACCCATCTAGGAGAAGGAAAACTCTGAATTCAAACCTGTTGATCTCCGCTTAAGAAATTGACCTTGCGTCACATCCTGCTCGTGCGGAGGGGTTGGTATCATTTGAAAAGAATGAGATTTAGAAGGGCACCTCGCATTGTGTAATGGTTATCAAGCTCGACTCGCAGACCATTGTTAGTAAGTTCAATTCTCACTGGGTGCTCCATACTTCTGTCCTTGTGCCACATCTAAGCAAAGCTTAGTAAATAACTATATCAAGATTAAGATTTAACGATGTGAAAAATATTAAAATATACAGCACAGCTTCACACAATAAAAAGAATTGTCTCACTTGAATTAGAGTAATGGTTAACATCATAAGGAATCAACATGGCAAACCAAGTTCAAATCCTAGACAAGGCTGGTTGTATTTCACATAGCACTAATTCACTTGGGGAGGTATGAATCCAATAACAGTATGGCAGAATGGGCTCTTTAACCTTGGTAGGGCAACCAGTCTAGTAGAAGGAAAACTCTGAATTCAAATCAATTAGACTCTGCTGAAAAATTAACCTTGTGTCTCATCTTGCTTGTGCAGAGGGGTTGGTTAAATACATATTAAAAAAATCATTTCAAAGGTGCTTTGACCAATAAAAACTCATTGAGATAAATATGTTTAATGCAAAGGCAAGTATTTTGAAAAAATGTAACATTTCAGGTGTTGTTGATTTCTGTCTTGGTAAATGCAGTTCCAATTTTGATATCTTTAACACAGGTTTTTTCTGTATGCACATAACAGATTATATAAGTTAGGGTAGTGAAGACATGAAATCAACAATGCTTGGTAACTGACAGTTTCTTGTCTATGCTATTTTCAAACCAAGTATATAAGCTTTGTTAATGATATTCAATAAACTTTACTCATAAATATAGCAAACTATATTATCAATATTCAAATTATATATATATATATATATATATATATATATATATATATATAAATACTTTTTATAAACATTTAAAACAAGACAATTTGCTTCATCTTGCTTGGCTTTGAGAGTTAAAAACAGGAATGTTCAAGAAAAAATGGTTTGGTTTGGTTTGGTTTCTTTGTTGAATGGCATATCAACTCTTGTGTGTTTCTAAATGCCAAACCCATCCTTGTAGAAGAACAGTAATGGTACTATGCAACCCATATCTGGGGTGAATAAATCCAAATTATATGGCTGGATTACAAGAAATATTTGCAAGTATAGATCAATATGTGTACAAAATAAGGGGTGTATCAACAGTAAGACATATTCAGATCCAAATGAACATTATCCCTCAGAAAATTTATTTTCCATCAGTATATATATATAGTGGTAGCTTGACTTATGAGTTTAATTTGTTCCATTCATAACTCAATTTCCTTGTATATCAAATCAAGTCACTCCTTTGAAACAAACTGAAATACCAGTCCCCACCACCCAATTCTTTTTAAATAAGAAAAAAAAACACTGAATTATATGAAAACATGTCCATTTTGAACATTTTTTAAAATGTTTTTCAGACATTAAAAAAATAAGTAAATAGACATTCAGAATTGAAGCAATTGTCCCCATGAGTATCTGACAACAATATATCTATACCTATTAAATTAAATAGTTTTATATACAATGCTACCTTGAGTTATGAGTTTAATTCATTCCACTCATAAGTCAATTTCCTCATATATTAAATCAATCTTCCCCATTGAAATAAAATGAAATGCCATTAATCTGTTACAGCTTCCCTCACAAGAAGCATCCCAATTTTTTTGTTACAGGTTTTTTTTAAATAAGAAAAATAATTTTGTATTGTATAAAAAGATAAAATAGAATGTAATGAATTATGTGCTGTAATATGTTTTAATGTTTATTTCTTTATAAATAATATTTTCTTTGGAATAATAAATTTGAAACTTAAATGGTTTTAGTAAGCTTATTAACACAAGAGTATCTGAAGTTCACTCATACCACATTTTTGCTCTCAACACAAAGAAAAAAAAATCGATGGAGTAACAGCTCCTAACTCAAAAAAGTTTGGGCACTCATAAGTCTATGTGCCACTGTATATATATATATATATATTTGACATTAAATCAAGAAATGTCTGAATGGAAAATGTTTTGTTAATTCAATGGTACCAGAATTATACCAAAATATTGCTCTACAAACTGAATTACTTTTGGATATTCAGAACAATTACCAAGTGTCTATCTGAAATGGAGATATTGTTTTTGATTGATTAGCATTATCCTGGTTTGCTGTGTATTGTAGAATGGAAAAACTTACACAATATCTCCCAATTTGTCTTTCCACTTTCTTATTATTTTACTTGCAATAAAAATTCAAAACAGTCTTTTAAAACATGTTTACACCTTGCCTAAAAAAAAATTCTCAAATAACTCTGCAAACAATGGACACATCTAGAGATATTTTGGTATTATCTCATAAAAAAAATAAGCAACAAAAACTTTGCAAATACAAAGCTGTTTTTGAAAAACATTATTCCAAATATCAATTGTTTCCCATTTTTATTTCAAGCACGGCACACATTTTCTTTCTCTTCTTTTATAAGCAACTTAGCAACAGAGAGGCAATAGAAAAATAAATAAGGATAATTCGTAAGACAGAAATTATTTACACTATCTCTAAATATTAAATGCTTAACTGATTTGGGAATACTATGCAACATGATTTAAATCTTTAATGTTTTTTTTTAATAGAAATAGAAAAGGAAATGGAATTATTTTCAAATTTATTTTTAAAAATTTGTGTAAAACTAATAAGAAAAGGATTTAGTAAAACACTTATGATAATTTTCTTTTTGTTTTACTACTTACTCCAAATAAGTTTTGGTAGGAGTCCCCATGGGTTGGATTGGATTGTTTTGTTTTGTTTTATGTCATATCAACCTCAGTGGGTCATTTAATGCAGATAAAGTTGATGAAGGGGTGCTCCACATTCCCCAAATCTCCAGAACTGGAACCTCACCATCAGATAGAGTTTAATATCATTCCCAGGACATGAAGGCCTCAGCCACTGCCTTCTAGAACCCATATGATAAAAAGGGTTGGGGCTTGCCATAAGGGCAAAAGGTTGGGGCAATCATATAGGTGCTAGGGCTTGACATGACCAGCCGATTGATCAGAGGGGGCCTCTCCGACCACCTGTCTAGCCTAAGTAAGGGTCTAAGAGGAGTGTTGTAGGTCATGGACTGCTCATCCACAAAGATTCCGTCTTTAAGCATCATAGGTCGCCACCAACGGCCAACAGGTGGCCCATTGGGGAGTTCTTACCCCTCTGCAGAGGTGCAGTTGGTGTATTCTGAAGCCCCAGCCGGCAGGGCTTAATCCTCATGGTTTGGTCTGGTTTGTTTTACGGCATATCAACCTCAGTAAGTCATTTAATGCCGATAAAGTTTTGAAATAAAATCATTTTAATGGTTACTCAATTTTTTTATAAATACATTTTTCTATTTAACCCATAGATGGTACCCTAACAGGTACTACCACTGTAGGTCAGAGTGGACCAGCAAGCAATGGTGATAAAGGGATGCTCCACATTCCCCAAACCTCCAAAACTGGAAACTCACCATCAGATATAGTTTAACGTCATTCCCAGGACATGAAGACCCTCAGCCACCAACTTCTAACACCCATATGATAAAAAGGTGGGGCTAGCCATAAGGGCAATAGAGTTGGAGCAATCATATAGGTGCTAGGGCTTGACATGACCAGACGATTCATCAGAGGAGGCCTCTCTGACCACCCATCTAGCCCAAGAAAGGGCCAGTGGAGTATTCAAATTACAGACTGCTCAACACCTGGGTTCTATCCTTAAGCATCACGGTTGTCACCCATGGCCAACAGGTGGCCCCATTGGAGGAGTCTTACCCCTCTGCAGAGGTGCAGTCAGTGCATTTTAACCGACAGGGCGGGAGTACCCATGGTGTTGTGGCCATGTGCTGGACTTCCGACATTGGAGTAAGCGAGTTCAAACCAAAATCAAGTTTTGAGATTCATTTTTGTTTAGGATAGTGCAATCAAAATGTTTTGCTAGATTTCCAAATATAAATAAAGGACCTCTGTTCAAATTTAAGGTTTGCTTTGGTTTCTTTGTTTAATGGCATATCAATCTTTGTAGGTTATTTAATGCCAAAGCCGGTCTTGTAAAAGAACAATAGTAGTACCATTTACCACATTGTTTGGGGAATGAGGATGTTCATACTTTTCCTAAGGAAAATGAATATAATAATGTGACTGGTGTTTCAACTCATTTAATACAAAGTTGCAATCCAATATATTAGCCAATACACAATGAGGACTTCCCCAGGTTCAAATTTAAATTCAAATGATTTCTAATAACAATTCTCAATATATAAGTTTGTTGTCATGCAGTAGTAATATTTCAATTTACCAATGGATATGCAAATTAGAAATATTTTGAATAGAATGTCCTTTATTTCTATTGGATAAATATGGCAACCCTTTGTTGGCTAAAATTGTTTGGCTAGAAGACAATACAATCAATTTTCATTCAATAATGCGAACAAATCAAGGACCTTTCAAAAAGATTCTGGATCTGATTATTTTTAGACATTTATTCACCACACCTCATGTAGTCTTCAAAATAAAAACATTGTTAGTTGTGATATTTTATTCTTATTTGTTTGTTGACAATGGATTATCTTATGAGAAAAAGAATTTAAAGAATGTATTTTCCTTATTAGCAAATATAATGTTATTCTCTATTGGAAAACAATTTATAACAGATAGTTAATATCCTCTTTAGTTTGAAATTGAAATTACCTAAATATTAATTATTAAAACCATTTATATTATGACAAGTCATGGACACATTAAAACAAAATCTTTCTTACCAACATCGTTATGAATAGTAACTTTTTTAAGAGAATTAAGTTGCAAATATTTAGAATCAATAGTAAATTCAGCTTCACATTTTAAACGAATTTAAAATTTCACTTAGTGGTCATAGTACTTAATTTTTATTATTTAGTTAGGGAGATGCAATCTAAGACGGTTGATAGTGAAATGGAATTGGTAAGTCAAGTTTAAACTATTGTTGAATCTGTTGAGTGATGATCTTATCTAAGGGTCAAATATATCAGTTTAAACATTATTAGATAGGAAAACTTAATACCATATAGCTGTAAATTAGTTGTATTGATATTTACTTGAAACCATATAATTGCTCACTATGGATTATTATCAGTTACTTGAAACAATATAATTGTGTATAAACAATTGACAATCATTAGATATAAATAATTACTTGAAACCATATAATTATTAGTATTAGACAGGAATAAGGCCCAAAGTATTGCACATCATTGACTGCTCAGCCACAAGGAGTCCATCCTTTAGAATCATGGGTCACCACACACAGTGTGGGGGATTTTATTCCTCTGCAGAGGTGCAGTCGGCATATTCTACAGCACCAGCTGACAGGAAAGGCTTTGGACTGGGATCTTTGCAGAGAATAGAGAGGATTAGATGTTAATCAATTATAATGGATTGTCATCAAATGATATTAATTAACTTAATTTTTTCTTCTCTTCTGATCTCTTCAAGTTTGTCAATAAAAGTTGCCTTCCTCAACTCAGGTTTGATAATTGCTATTTGGCTGGACATTCCAATGCTGATGTTAACATCATGAACACTAATTTTAGTTATAATACTAAAATTCCAGGTTCGTGTAGACTGTTCCAAGCATGTCAACTCCAACTGTTATCAGTTGTCTTCATGTTCCACAGCTTTTTCTATTATATCACTCCTTGGGAGTTTTTTTTACACCATTGTTAGGTGGTGGTCTTTCACTAGAGACCAGAGTGACAGCAAGTCCCTTCAGGTCTACAGGACTCTTCTGAGCATTCTCTTATCTTAACTATGATGTTTCTAGATGGTTTCATTCCTGCAGTCTATTTTCTAACCATTCCAAGGGAATTAACTACAATTGGTCTTGCCATCACCATATTTTTTATAACATTGGTTTTGGCATCTTAATAATTTGATGGAAAAGAATTTTAATCGTATTTTAAATATGACCCTTTCATTTTCATTATTATGAACATTTAACAAGTTAACACAGATTTTAGGACTAAGATGTAAAAATGTGTTGATAGAGTCAAATCATGCTCATTATAATGGTTATCATTGTAGGAAATGGATGGCAACATTAGATTTGGGGCCCAAGTTTAATCTTAAACAATTTAAAATTGAAAATGTAATTTTTTAAATCTTTCTTGATTATCTATAAATACATACACACACAACAAAAACAGACAAACCCAAAAGTGCTTAACAATGTATTTTATACAAGTAAAATCTTAGAAGTGTATTTGATTAATATTTTTTTTTGTTTTCGTTTATACAATTAGTCAATATCCCTTACATCGTTATCTCATAACACACACACAAAATACACCAACTCTACCTCTGAAAAGGGGCAAGACCATGTTCCAATAGAGCCACAACATGGGTGGCGCCCCTTGATGCTTATGGATGGAACCCTAAGTGCTGTGCAGTCAATAACAATCAAAAGATTTGATATTAAATAACCCACAAGTGTTCATATGTCATTAAACCCAACAACCAAACCAAACCAAACCATCTCTATATTAATACACATGTTCCTAAATCTTTCGTCTGTTATCATCCTGCAACCCTCTGGTTAAAAATGGGATCATCCAAATATTCCAAGATGCAATGCAAAAACCTAGTGATGGTATCCAAATAGAGATTCTACTAATTTGATGACTAGAAGGTTTGTTGGTATTGTTATATATTCTTTTAATTTTGTTTTCAAGATTTTCCTTGCAGTTGTTTCAATTTTGGAACAACTTTATTATTCAAAATTCTCACGCTTTTGTGTTACATTTTGGGGATATCAAGTTATCATCAATCGGACCAAAAGCTGTTGATTGTCATTTCCTCACGGATGATAGAAGTTTATGAGCATGTTATTTTCATTTCCCTCTTTATTTGGGGTTTTCTTAATCAGGTTGGCACTGATAATGGGTGTGGTGCCACTCATCATTTTAGGGAGGAAAACTAATTCTACTGTCTAGAATTTCCTCTTCTTTCCAAATTTTACTCTGGTTGACATCCTACATAAAATTGCCTCTACAACATGTCAAGACTAACCTATTTAGTTCCCATCATGTGATCCCTTCATGACATGCCATTTTCTCAGAAAATTTAGCACTGGTTTAGTGACCTTGGTGTCATACATGTGTTACATAATGAATAGGCATAGCCTTTCTTTTTTAGCAAGTAGTGTAGGTTAATTTAAAATAATAGTAAATAATAGACAATCATAGAAAATTCAATAGAGCGGTCTAGTACTTAGGTTTATTTGGAATGTGGGTCTCTTTGACTTATACAGTCATGGGTTTGGTTTGGTTTGTTTTATGGCACATCAACCTCAGTGGGTCATTTAATGCCGACAAAGTTAAAATAAATTCATTCTTAATTGATACTCAATTTTTTTATCAACAAATTTAACCCATAGATGGTACCCTAACAGGTACTACCATTCCAGGGAGCAATAGTGATGAAGGGGTGCTCCACATTCGCCAAACCTCCAGAACCTCACTATCAGATAGAGTTTAACATCATTCCCAGGACATGTAGACTCTCAGCCACTGCCTTCTAGCACCCATATGATAAAAAGTGTTGGGGGTGCTATATGAGCAATAGGGTTGGGGCAATCATATAGGTGCTAGGGCTTGACGTGATCAGCCGATTGATCGGAGGGGGCCACTCCGACCACCCGTCTAGCCTAAGTAAGGTTCTAAGTGGAGTGTTGCAGGTAATGGACTGCTCATCCACCAAGACTCCATCCTAAGCATCACACAGGTGGCCCCATTTGGGGGAGTCTTACCCCTCTGCAGAGGTGCAGTCGGTGCATTCTAAAGCCCCAGCTGACAGGGCAGCCGGGGCTAGGTTGTTAAAATAAAGACTTAAGAAAAACAGCAAGTCTTGTTGATTCCTTTAAACAAGAAATGGCCAGTCCAAAGAAATGAGCCAAACAAGAAAGAAGAAACAGACCCACAGAATTAGGCCCGAGAAGAATATGGTGCCTGAGTTGGCAGCAGTAGAAGCAGAAGAGTAACAAGAGCCCTCATTATCTCTGTCTGTCTTAGACTCTCCATTATATACCCTAGATATTGAGTGGGTATAATGAAAGAATACTCCACACTATCCACGGTTCCAGAAGTGGAGCCTCACCATCAGACGCAGTTTAGTGTAATATCCAGAACACAATTTTGTGGGGGTGGGGGTCTTACCCCTATGCAGTCAGTTTGTTCTACACCCCTGCCACTACAGTGTGTTATATCTGAAATCATGAATCATTGTTTTTAAATATTTTAAAAAATATTTTCTTTCCTTTATTAAATCAATAAACAATTTCAAATTTTCCTCATGAAATAATGATTAGAATAAATGTAATCTTGTTTGGTTTAGTTCTTTGGTTTCTTTGTTTAAAGGCATATCAACCTTCATGGGTTACTTAATGCCAAAGCCATCATTGTAAAAGAACAGTGTCTGCGGAGTGGCCTCTTGTCAGTATCAGCCAAACACTGAGGGAGTCTATCCCTTTTTTGCTAGTGCTAGACCAGAGAGACTGATTTTGCTGAAGTGGAGCAGCACACCTACCATCAGCTCTCAGATACTTTATCCTGCAGATCAGATTCACTAAGCTGTGCTACTCAAGTGCTGAATTGGTAGGACTGGTATCGAACCTGGAACCTTCCAATTCCTAGATGAATGCTTTACCAACTGAGCTTGTAATGGTACTATTTAACCCATTGCTGGGGGGAAACATAAACTTAAAGAATGCTACATCAACTATAATTGTTATACCGGATGAAAAATAATTTGATGCAAATTTCCTTCATCTTCATAGCAATTCAGTTTGTCAGAGATTGAACATTTTGTATTGATATTACTTACAGCGGAAAATTGATCTATTTTGCTAAAGAGAGATCTAGAAATGAACAAAAATATACACATTCAACACTCCAAGGTATTTAACATATCCACATGCTTCTCTAAGGTTTTCTTCTTTATTCTTAAATAATAGCGTATCTCTGGCCAAAGCTTAATGTATATTACCCAATACAAGAAAATATAGTTAAATGAGAAAATACCGTACTTAATTGTATTTTCTTTGATGAACAGGAATGCAATTTCTTGATAGTCTCTGCAGACTTACAAAAATAGCCAAAGGAAAATGGAAAAATGTACATAAGCAGTAGACATTGCTCTCTTTGCTTCACAATGTTTAATCAATAAAGCCAATTAAGTATTATTAAGAAGAGGAGCTAAACAAGATAAATATTCTTACAGGGTCTCAACAAAAATATGTTTACATACTTTATCTATTTCTCCACAAACCTATCAGTAATTTAATAATGAGAAAGGCTTTCACTTCTAACAAGATGGGGATACCTAAACATTTTCATTGTTAAGTCAGTAATTCATTAAAGTTTTATAGACAAAGACACACCTCAATTGTGGATACAATAGAACTTCCTTATCTGAGGTATATGGGTTCCAAGATCACCCCCTCAGAATGTAAAATCCATGGATAATAGATAACTATACATAATAGTAAAGTAAAGTCGTCGGGCAGCCTAATGTCAGTATCAGCCAATCAGTGAGGGAGTCTATCCCCTTTTCAATAGTGCTAGACCAAGGAGATTATTTTAGCATCTGAGGTGGGGCGCCACACCTACCCTAAGCTCCTCACTTTACCGCACAGATCCCTGTGCTACTCATACGCTGAGTTGGCGAGGATCAATATCGAACCAGAAACCTTAGGATTCCTAGCCGAATGCTCTACTGACTGAGCTAACAGGCCATGTAGTATTGGTCAAAATCCATACATACTAGTATTATCTAAAATATTTTACTAGCAAATCAACACTCAGTTAAAACAAAACAAAAAAATTAAGACAGTTCTAAGTGACAGTTATCTATGGATACCTAGTTCAATTCTGAGTAGAGGCAGTTAGAAAAATTATTAACACAACTCCTACCCCAGCTATGGTTAGCAGAATGAGAACAGGATACCTCCGTGGAATAAATAAAGGGTTAGGTTCAAAGTTCTGTGATGGCTACCGATTATTACAAGAAAGTTCCTGAGTTCGAAAAGAAGGTCCCCGAGTCTGACAAGAAATACCTGAAGAAGGCCGGAGGGCATATCGGCTGAAACGTTGTACAAATAACAATGAAGATGAGGACAATAGTCCGAATAACGCAGATAATACTAATCTTAAGCCTCATCTCAAACATTCAGAGAAATATTAAATATTTTTTGCACTTTGGTATCATTGGCCAGTTAGCTCAGTTGGTAGAGCAATCATACAGGAATCATGAGGTTCTCTTTCAATACAAGTCTTTGCCAACTCAGCGCATGAGTAGTACAGCTTGGATAATCTGATCGGTGTTTTAAAGCATCTGAATGTTGGCAGTAAGTATGCCACTCCATTTCAGCAAAACAATTTCCCTCGTCTAGCACAAGTGAAAAGGTAATAGACTCCCTCGTTGTTGAGCCACTCTGCAGACTTTACTTTTACGATTAATAAAATAATCTAAGTTTAAATTAAGGAAAAAAATAGTATTTTAATATCACCTCAGATATTTCTGGCTGTTCTTCATTCACTTAAAAGTATATTTCACCATGAAGACAGGGCTTTGAAGATGCTGAATATATCCTTTGCAGAGGTATCCTGGGGGTGACACTAAACTGCAATTCTGGAGATCTAGGGAGTGTGGAGTTCCCCTTCATTTCTACAACTCCTAAGTCTACTTGTAGAAATGAAGGGGAACTCCACACTCCCTAGATCTCCAGAATTGGAGTCTCAACATCAGATGCAGTTTAGTGTCACACAACCTAAGTCTACTTTGTCCCAGAGTGGTAGTACCTATTAGGGTTCCATCTATGGGTCAAATAAAAAGTAAAGTCATTGGGGGTGGCATAAAGTCAGTATCAGCCATACAGTGAAGGAGTCTATCCTCTTTTCACTAGAGCTAGATTAAAGAGATTGTTTTGGTGAAGTTCCACACCTACTATCAGGTCCTCACTTTACTGCACAGATCCCTGTGCTACTCATACACTGAGTTGATGAGGGCCAGTATCGAACCTGGAACCTTGTAGTTCCTAGGTGGACGTGCTACCAACCGAGCTAAACCAGCCCTCTGTTTAAAAATTATCTATATTAGATAGGACCGTGGTAAAAAACAAAAAACATTAAACTCTTAAAGAAACAACTCCACAAAATATAAATATGTACAATGAACATGATTCCCTAAACTCAAGGCATAAAATAACCCTTGATGAGTTGATATGTCATTAAAATCAATCAACCAATCATTAAGAAATATGTTTGACTTATGAGACAAACCAAAATGTAAAAATAAAATGAATTAAACAAAAACATTCAGTAGTTTGTAAAGGAAAATTCTATTTTTTTATTTGTGCTTTTCTCCTCAAATTTTAATGACTTTGACATTGATAGCTTTGAGGATATTTAAACTGATTTCTTTCTTTATGTTTTTCAAATTCTGCTATTTCATTATGATTTTTTATTTTTTTATTTTATTCCTTTGCAAAGCAGTTTTTGTTTAATAAAAGTTTTTGAATAGAAAACTTTTGCTAATAGGGCCAACTGTGGATAATTGAAACTTTGATTCAATGGGAGGTAAGGTCCTACTGAAGATTTTAGTGGAGACATGCTAGTTTTCCTAGTCAAAAATTGCTATCTTTTACAAATGACTACTGTTTGATATTGATCTTTGAGCTTCTATTTACTTTTGGAATTCTGCTGTTGCCAGAAGCAGACCTGTTACCAGTATAATAAGAAAGGCATTTTTGAGCACGGCATTACTTGACTAATTCAAAAGAACAACAAATAAAAAAATAACAAATGATCACTCTTAGACTACAGGTTGAGCATTGATTGTAATATTACAACTACCTCGTCTTTTATCCTTCATTTCAGAAAAAAAAAAAAAAAAAAAAAAAATATGGGACGCTTGCAAGAAGCAACACCTTTCTCATTGAATTAGTTTGAATAACGAAAAGAAATTTGCATAAAATTCTGCTGATAAATGGAGAAACGAATGACACACTAGCCTGATGTCCACATATGCAGCTTTTATTGATTTGAATATTCTTGGATAATATTAGTCCCATGAGGTTTCTCTATTCTTTCAAGAACTTTCATTCAGTTGATATTCCCCTTTGGTTTTTGGGTTTCATTTGTCTGAAACCATTTTCCATTTTTATTCCAACCTGACACACAGTCTGTTCATCAATCTAATATTCAAGAAAAAGAAGTTAGAAAAATTAAAAGAGGAAAAGTAGTCGGTGTAAATGTTCACGAAGAAAATAAGAAAAACGAAAGACGTAAAAATATAAATGAGCAAATAAGCGAAAAGCAATAAATATCTTTGAGTAAGAAAGATGAAAAAGTTAGGAATTCTTTGTTAATGCCAATATAAATGGTTCTACAGCAAATTTCTATTTTTATGGTAGCCATTAGATTTATTCTGCTGACAATGGTGCATACCACTTGTGGGTCAAGAAACTAGGTTCAACTTGAGCTCAGTTTTATGTTCAGCTCAAAGATCAAAATCTGTCAAAGAAACTTTCCTCACTACCAATTGTAAGTATCTTGTATCAACTTGGAGTGTTAAGACCTGCAATGCATAAAAAAATACCTGTTGCATAAAAGACATTTTTCTTTTTTTATTGTGTATTTAAATCAAAATCTACCAAAAAGAAGACATTATATATATCACTCTCCTATAAAAGGGGTGGAATACTTTATGGTGGCCTTTACATACATACAGATGTGTGTATTAAAACAGTTAAAATCCCCTTCGCATTCTGTGGGTGATGATAGCCAAGCGGTTAAGCTGTCCGCCTGATGCTGAATCGATCAAATTTCTCTCCCAGCTGTAGGTAGCTCACAGAATGTCTAGCCACACTGAAGAGACTTGATAAGTCGAAACACGTGCCTGTGGATGACTATATATATATATATATAATTTTTTATTTTCATTTCTAAACTCCGACAGTTTAAAAAATCTCACAGCTTTATAGTCTGTAATTCCACAATACAAACTTTTGCCTGTAGAAAAATATTATAAAAAAAAAAAAGAAAAGACCAAATCATATGCACCTCCTGAAAATAATCAGTTGATACTATTAAAATGGCCAAAAGAAAAAAATACTGCAAGTGTTGTCTAAGTTAAATATACAATAAGTAGAGCCAATAAATTGAATTATCCAGATGATCCATTAGGAGAAACCTAAGTAGATATCCTCTGACTCATTAGGCTTACTTTATTTTATATATATATATATATATATATATTATATTAAAGAAATGGATACAATAGAAACCTACTCGAGTTTCACCATTAGGATCTTCAGGGTTAAATCCACTAAATTAATCGAATTACCGATTAATTGCAGCTGATTACACGTGTGTTCATTGAAAAAGATGTTGTAATGTAACATCTTTTTCAATGAACACACGTGTAATCGGCTGCAATTAATTGGTAATTCGATTAATTCAGTGGATTTAACCCTGAAGATCCTAATGGTGAAACTCGAGTAGGTTTCTATTGTATCCATTTCTTTAATAAATTTGCTCTACTTTGTATTGAGCACTTTGTATTTGTTTTATCGCGGACTTAACCCCTGGATTCTGTGCACCTCCAACGATCGTGCCCATATTCACCGGTAAGCCACCCTTTATCTATATATATATATATATATATACACACACACACACACACACACACTCACACTTTTACCAAACCCTCCCCATGAGCAGGATGTGATACAAGGTCAATTTCTTAAACAGTGTTTAACAAGTTTAAATCAATGTTTTTCTTCTCCTAGAATGGTTACCTTTCACATACAAATCATTCTCAAACAGATCTATTTGACCCATAAATAGGACCCTTACATAAAGTGCTATGTCGATTCAAGGTGAACCTAGGATTAATAGCAATAAAAAGGCACTCTACACTCCTCAGATCTCCAGAACTGGAGCCTTGTCATCAGATGCAGTTTAGTGTTATACCCAGGACACACCTTTGGAGGGGGTCTTACACCTCTGCCAGGGATACTGTTATACCCAGGACACACCTTTGGGGTGGGTCTTACACCTCTACCAGGGATACTGTTATACCAGGACACACCTTTGGGGTGGGGTCTTACACCTCTGCCATGGATACTGTTATTATATTCTAAGCCCAGCCAATAGGATGACAAGATTTATGTTTTTTTATATACTTCTCAATTTATGATTTTGATATTTCCATTGAGATTGATGTGTATGGACAGAATGAAATAGATAAATAGGAAAAAGACAAAACAGAATGACTGAAAAAAAAAAAAAAAAGACCAAGATATAAGATATTTCAGTTACAAAGTGGAATTTCTGTCTGATCGTAAAAACAAATCTTCCAGGAAGTGAGGTAGAGTAAATTTTTGCTTAATAAATTGGATTAAGTACTGATTTCTGTTGATGTATAATCGATTCCATTTTTTGCTACTTATTGCCCCTTCAAATTATTGGTGATTTAGAAAAAGAAAAGAAATATAAAAGACAGCAAAATCCCCAAAAGCTTAATCAATAATGCCAAAAGATTCTATAAAAGGAACTCATGACTAGGTAAGGTCAAACAGTACAATTTGCTCATCAACAATAAAGTTTGGAAGACCAAAGAGCACATTCAGATGAGAGTTTATTTCTATTTTTAATATCTTTGTTTTTCAACTACACTCAAGTTCAGTAACTATGAATCAAATTCAAATGTTGAAAAAAAAATCATGTATCATTATTCTGTTATTTTAGAATCTTGATATGAAAACTATATCCAGATGATAAGTTATATTTCTGCAGGTGATACTATAGCTAGACCATTTTATAAGTTTCAAGCCAGGTTTGATTTCTTGTTTAATGGCATATCAACCTTTATGGCTTATTCAATGCCAAAGCTATCCTTTTAGAAGTGATACTATTTAACCTGTATATAAAAAAAATGACTAAATAGCCATAGTTGGCAATGCACATGAAAAGAGAGAAGATTCAACTTGGATCTTGTTATTCTGTTTTTTGTATGACCAGAGTTTATCAGAATAAATAGATCACTTGACTTAGAATAATTACCCCCCAACCCTTCCTCAACCTCCTCATTCTCCCTCCAAACAAGATTTTGAATAAAGCAATGTTGTTGTTTTCTTTTACGGCATATCAACCCTTTTCAAGTCATTTCTTACAGTACATGTTGTTGATTGGTTGAATTTTACGGCATATCAACCCTTGGGTTATTTTATGCCGAAGACGTTTTCTTATATCTATTCTTGATGGGTATTCAGAATTTTTTTAAAACTTAACCTTTTCTACTGAATCCATAGATGGGATCCTAACAGGTACTACCACTCTGGTTCAAAGTGAACCTGGGAGTAATGGTGATGAAGGGTTATTCCACATTCCCCAGAGCTACAAAATTGAAACTTCACCAACAGATCGAGTTTAACATCATACCCAGGATACTGAGACCCTCAGCCACCACCTTCTTCACATATATGATAAAAAGTGTTGGATGTCTGCCATACGTGCAATAGGGTTTGGACTATCATATAAGTGCTAGGGCTTGACATGAACAGCTGATTAATCAGAGGAGGCCACTCTGACTGCTGTCTCACTTAAGCAAGGTCTAAAGTGGAGTTGCAAGTCATGGAGTGGTCAGCACGAAGATTCCATACTGAAGCATTATGGGTTGACAGCCATAGCCAACAGGTGGCACCATTAGGGGGGGGAGTCCCTTCTACAGAGGTGCTTTTAGCATATTTTAGCATATTTTAAATCCCTTGTTGACAGGGCTGACAAATCAGAGTTGTATTTCAATGATTTTACTACTAGACTAAGAATAGGTAAATGAAAATGATATTATGTCTGACATTGGTGTTAATTCTAATCCTTTTATTACATGATGAAAATAAGGTGTTCCATTTTGGAGAAAATAGGGATCCAGTGAAAAGATAAAGTTTGGATGAGTGGTCACCAAATATGAGAATGGTTAAGTTCATGTCATTCCAGTAAGATTGAAAATGTAACAAGTGGACAAGCCAAAAACTGTTTTTCTTTTTTCAAATTAAAAACAATAATTGATCAATATTCTTTTAAACAACTTATTTGTAATCTGACCTGGGAATGTCTGCAATAAATTATGGGATTGATTTTCTCTATTTACATCTGGGGAACTGTATATCATCTCTCTGAATTATTTCTTTTTTTTTTTTTTTAAGCACAGGACAAAAGCAAAAACAAGAGTGTTATGATCAAATCCATAACTTCTTTTCATTATAAATTAGATTAAATATTTTTTTCTTTTATTAATTCATGAAAGTAAGAAAAAGAGAATGAACAATAAATTGTTTAATGTCATTCAAGTTATGTATCAAACAGCTTTACAGTTTATCATAACTATTATTGCTTATTTTGATGTGACAAAAATAGATACTCATCTTCTATTTGATTTGAAAACAATGCCATCATATTTATTGTCAATTTACATATGAAATGCACCATAACTTTATATATGTACTGGCAGAAGTACATGGTCCATGATCAGACTAAAAATCTGACAAATATTACTATATTTGTCAGATTTTCTGGCATTTCATTTCAAAATAATTTTTTTTGAAGAAGCTTCATAACATCACTCCTTAATTTTCCCTGGTGATGGTTAACATATCCAGTGTATATAAAAACCGAAATGGTTGAACACAGGCTGCACTCTTCATTCATTCATAAATAAATACTCTGAATATTTGATCTTCCATATCGTGTCTATTATATATATATATATATATATATATATATATAATATACTAATCCTTTTAGTAAACCCTTGCAGTAAGAAAAAAAATTGGCAAATAGTTGGTTAGTAAAAATATACTACCAAACCTCACCTGGGGAAAAAAATGAAAATAAAGTAAAGACCAAAAGGGCTGCACCAACCAAAACGAATCAATTAATAATCTCAAGATGACTGTCACTTAGGTATTAAATTATATCTGTAATGCCATATGCCCTACTGGATTCAATTAATTGAAGTTGTGTAAAGGCTCCAAATTCTGACAAATAGGTTCTCAAGTTCAACAAGAAACATCTAAAGAAGGCCAAAGGGCATATTGGCTGAAATATTGTGTATATAACAATAAAGATGAGGACAACAGTCTGAAAAATTTAAATGATACATACTACTTCCTTATTATTAGGACCATGTCCAAACTGAGACCAGCAGCCAATCAAGACAGAAGGAATGGGATCACCCAGATGCAAGTATGGAATATTCCAGAGTGCTATAAATACCAATTACTTTATTTACAAATTCTGTTATACTTAGTTGTTGTTGCTTGATTCAACAGAGCACCACACCTACCACCAGCAGCCCATTTTACAGCACAGATCCAAGATGTGCTACTAATGTGATGAGTTGGTCAGGGCCCATATCAAACCTGGAACCTTGTGGTTTCTAGGTGAATGCCCTCACAACTGAACTAAATTGGCCCTTTAAGCATATACACAATAAAATTAAACTTTTGTTTCTTATCTAAAACAGCAATTTCTTAACTCTTTTCATTTATGAATTATATATCAGTTTACTTATTAGCAGATTATAAAAGAGTAGGGATTACATTCCTTACTTGCCATGGTTCCCTAATTTGACACTAGGAGACACAAGAGGTAATTACCTTCTGAGTATGCCAGTAGGTGCTAGGTGGCATAGTGAGCAGTAATATGAAAGTGGAAATACCAAAGTCAAAGATCTTTTACCTTTTTATCTTCTGGCCTTTGGAGAAGAACCCAAATCAGTTGTGTCTCCTGTTCAGAGGGCAGAGAGGCTTTGTGCCCCTAACATTTCATGTCACATTGAACATGAAAACATGCTCCAGATGACAGTGTTTATACCTTCCTTTTTTACCAGCAGTCTCAAGACTTTTATTTACAAAAATACTATTTTCGTATTAGGACATTTCTCTTATACAACTATGTATAACCTCTTCTTTGTATCTTATATCATGTTTGTATTCTCTTCTATTAAGTTTGCTCAGGCAATACAATTTCCTTGTTATCACTTTGTTGTGAATTGTTTTTATATTTATAGTGTACAAGGAAACAATATATTCAACCAACTATTGTTCTTCAACATATGTGTAGATGTACAGAGCATAAATTCTTAGAATACACTTCAATATCTTTTTTTCTCTCCCTTTTTTCTCTTTCTTTTGCTTATTTAACTAAAGTTCCTTTTTTTTAAATTGAATTTAATTGCAATTATTTTCATTTAATGGGAACGTTTCCACAGACATGCACATTGCACTAAACAAGAAAATTACAAAGGTTGAAAAAGAAATTCTAATTATTTTAGAATTAATTTTAAAACTGCTTCAATTTTAAAAATTAGGCCAGTTAAGTTTAAAGGGATAATTTGTTTCTTTTAAACAAATCATCTGAGTACTTTTTAAAATACCTTACCCTCATCAGCTTTCTCATTTCATTGTGGAACTATGGCCTTTCTCAACGTCTGTGAGACGTAAGTGGTAATGAGCCATACCCTGCTACACTGGCCCATGAATAATTGTCTGGGGCTTTCACTTAAAAATTGTTCTTGTCCTAGACAATAACTAATAGACTTATAATACTAACTTTTAGAACTAACATTAGGAAACAAATCAGATATGATAGAAGAAATGAATTAACAAATCACAAAATTAATAGCATATAAACAAGTGCATAATCAAACTGAGTAAAATAGAACAACCTTCCCAGAATGCCCCACAAACTAAACCATCCTTCCCATCATAGCCCAAAACAGTATATAAAGAAACATGTGTTTTCTCTTGGTTTGAGAAATGCATAGACAAGAAACTGACAGCTACCAAGTGCTCATCACTATGTCTACACTATCCAAACACATATACATACATATATACATAGTGGGTGTATGTTATGCAAATATATATATACACAATATAAATATCTATCTACATTGTGTGTATGTGTGTATATATATATATATATATATATATATATCCCAATACATATATATATATAATATATCTATATATATATATATATATATATATATATATCCAATATATTATATCCAATACAAACATTTATCTATATATATATATATATATATATATCCAATACAAACATTATCTATATTATATATACTAGCAAATATATGCACCCTCCGGGTGCAAGTATTTAAGTTTAATATAATAAAATATCATGTTAAATTAGAAAGGCAAAGAAACTGAATAAGAATCAGATAAAAATATTGAACAGAGGGGGTATAATCGAAAAATAGAACAACTTTGAAACTAACTATTCCATCATTTTCCTTACTCCCCTCTTTTCATTGGTAAATTTTCCTAAATTTGACTATTTAGTTAAAATAGAAGTAAAGAATAATATTACACTTATTTCTTCTTGTAATGAATTTTTTTAAGATTTATCCCGAGATTTTTGTTTATATTTCTTAAGATAAAACCAAACAATTAGAAATCAATAATACAAGCACATATTTATTAAAATAAAATTTTAAATATCAATATGCAAATTAGCCTTCTCGTTCAAACTGTAAACGCTATTTGGTTTTATATATAAATACAATTGCATGTTATTAGTACGTAGATATGGTCAACAGTATTGATAATGTAAAACAATTTTTTAATAATGAAGTTTAAAAGAATGAAATCATGGAGAATTTGACGTAAATAATTAAGGGAATTGTGACTTGAGTAGTAATATAGTTTCGGTTACAGACAGAAAAACACACAATCTCCATTATAATAAGATATATATATATATATCCCAATACAAACATATCTATATATATATATATATATATATATATATATCCAATAAACATTTATCTATATTATATATATATATATATATATATATATATATATCCCAATACAAACATTTATAGATATTATCTATATCCACCAATACAAACATCAATATATTTTATATATATATATCCCAATACAAACATCTATCTATCTCTCTATATATATCCCAATACAAACATCTCTCTCTCTCTCTCTATATATATATATATATATATATCCCAATACAAACATCTCTCTTTCTCTCTCTCCCCCTCTCTCTCTATATATATATGTAATATAATATAATATAATATGATAAAATAAATATATATAAAGATGTTTCAAATGCATTTGAAACATCTTCACCTGATGATTGCCTCGCATGAAACCAATATGGTCGTGAATGTTCCTTTGTCACCTAATAAATAGATATGTAAAACCTTTATATATTTATTTTATTATATTATATAACAGCTCTATTTTATATTGAGCACTCTACCAATAATACTGCCTTTGGTATGCCATTCCAGCAAAAGCTGTAACAGTGACCATCTCACACTATAGTATATATATATTATATATATATCCCAATAAAAATATATATATATATATATATATATTATATATTATATATCCCAAAACAAACATCTACCTCCATTGTGTATATATATATCTATCCCAATATATATATATATATATGAGTAAACTGTATAACCTATTTTTTAAAAATGATATAAAGTAAATTAAAGACAGGTGAATGCAAATTGTGTTAAGCAACAATTTTTTTCTCTCTGGTAATATAAAATAAATTCTTTCAGCTTCCTATTGCTGGCATTGGACTTTATTATTTTCAAATTACCAATTCCCACTTGTGTCTGTCATTTCTTAAAATGTACTGAATTGGCTGTCACTGAGTATTTTTCTCGGCTATTTTCTTAAAAGTAAGGAAATAGCAATTTTCAAGAAGTAACTCCAATCACATTATTAGTACAAAAAAAGTTTTTTGTTCACTCTAGAGCCAGATAATTATAGTCAAGATGCACTTGCGATGTTTAGAATTTGTCTTTGAATAAAGAATATAAATTTTTAGCACACTGACATCTTTAAGGGTCATGTGGCTCTAGGTTAAACTCATACTTCTCAAACTGTCATCTGTATAACTCTACTTACCTTTCAAGATTTTGTGTGGGAGTTTGTTTTGTGATACTAAAGATTGGTTTTCATTTGTAGTGGTTCTTAAGATACTAATATATACTGGTCTTCTTTGTGAGCATATGAGCATATATATATATCTGCATGTATAGAGAAAGTCTGAAAAAATAAGCATAAACACTTGGTAATATCTACAGTTTTTGTTGTTTTTGTTTTTTGTTAAGATTTAGTCATTTTTATAATTTTTAGTGATTAAATCACATTTTATCTTTCTTAAAATATCCCAAAGATGTAGATTATTTAGAATCTCATTAAATCAAAAAGAGTATTTAACAAAAAATATTAATATGAAGCTGTACAAAAATAAGTACATTATATATATATATATGTGTGCGTGTGTGTGTGTGAAGTTTTATCTTATTTTTTTATCTTTTTATAAAGAGAGTTGTATTCTAAGGAGGATTTCATAGTTTTCTCCATTATTTTCAGAATTTGAATGCTTAGAAATGACGATCTGCACCAACACTGACCCTATACAATTATAATTAATTTCCAAAATAGATTGGAAATAGCTATATTCTTTAAGTTAAAGCTTATAAATATATATATATATATATATATATATATATCATATGTATACACACACACACAGACTACACACAGTTCTGTATGTGGCTATAATGGTAGCTATTTATCCAACCAGTTCACCATGGGTAGGATGTGATACAAGGTTGCAAGTATTGGGCATCCAGAGAGAACCAAACTCAGTATTCAGTAGTGAGGGATTTGCAAGACTAGCTTGCTAAACTTTAATTCACAATGAGATGGCCTTTATGTGCTTATAAGGGTATATGCTATTCATGTCTACTACTATATATATACATACACACACAGATTCCTGTATGTGTATATAAGGGTATATGCTCTCTCCCTCCCTCTCTCTCTCTCTCTATATATATATATATAATATATTTGTGTATGTAATATATATATATAAGGGTATATATCAATATATGATAAACTGACAATGGATATACATGGGATTATCTTTTCTTGACATGACAATCAACTAACAGTTATGCAAAAGAAAAATAAATAAACAGATTAAAAAAAAAGACCATTTTTTGCTATTTTTGTTAGCCAGTTTTATTCCTAAATCCTGCTAAATGGCACCTCAATTGAGAGTTTTACTTCATTCTTAGAAAGCATAAGTGTGTCTTGGACACTGCTTGGAGCAAAGTAATCCTGGGAGGTTACCTTCATTCTTTATAATCCCAAACTATTTTGTTTGTTTTTTTGGTTATGCAGGAATGGACAAGGAATTGCAGAAATTCACCTGGATTACATATAACGATGCATAAAATCCGCAATTTCCAACACTTAATTCCTTGGGAAAGGAAGAGTTTAATGTGGAACATTTAGGCAAACCTACATTTGTCTCGGAAGATTCAAGGAAACAAGACTTGAAAATCTTTTGGAGGTGAGGATCAGCAATCTATAATTCAAGTCAATGCTAATACAAATCATATTCTTTCGTTATGACATGAAATGTGTCTCCCTGTCTCATTTTTTTTTTTTGCTTGTTTTCTTTTAGATATTTTTTTTTGTTATTCTTTCACACTTTATTTTATTTACTTCTATTTCCTCTTTCTTTCCTTCTTTGTCTTTTTTTGATATTTTCATTTTGCCAAATAATATTAATGGAAAGAGAAAATACGTCCATTATTCACACAAGAACACCGACTCCCTAACCTATTATATAACCATCCCACTGCTACTACCTTGAAACAAACAATGGTCTTTAATAATAAACACACACACACACATATATATATATACACATATATATACATATATATATATATATATATATATATACATACACCGAATATGTATATATCATGCACACACATATATATATATATATATATATGCATATATGACACACACACATATACACACACCACACACAATATTATGTATGCACACACACACACATATGTAAACATATATAACACACACACACCACACATATGTAATACATATACACACAACATATATAAACATATATAATATATGTAAACATATATATATATATATATATAACATATATATATTATATATAAACATATATATATATATACACACACACACATATATAAAAATATATATATATAGTAACATACACCACACACACATATATATGATGTATGTATATATATAATATATATATATATTATATATATGTATATATATATATCACACACATCTATATGTAAACATATATATATATAATAATATATACACAGGCACATATATATTAAACTATATATATATAATTACATACACAGGCAACATATATATGTACATTTATATAATATATATATACATACACAGGCACATATATATGTAAACATATATATATATATATATAACATACACAGGCACATATATATGTAAACATTATATATATATATATATACATACACAGGCACATATATATGTAAACATTAATATATAATAATATATACACACGCACTATATAATGTAAACATATATTATATATATATACATACACAGGCAATAATATATGTAATTATATATATATATAATATATATATATATATATTTATATATACAGCACACACACATATATGTAAACATATATATATATATATATATGCACACACACACACACATATAGTAAACATATATATATATATATGCACACACACACACACATATATAACACATATATATATATATATGCACAATCACACACACACACATATACTAAACATATATAATTATATATATGCACAACACACACACACATATATTATAATATATATAATATAATATATAGCACACACATCACATATATGTAACATATATATATATATATTATATATATGCCAACACACACACATATATGTAAACATATATATATATATATGCACACACACAGCACCAGTATAATTGTAAACATATATATTATATAGTATGTAAAAAAAAACATCCACACACACAGTATATGTAAATCATATATAGTAAAAATATCACACACACACACATAATGTAAACATATATATATGCAACACACACACATATATGTAAACAGTATATATCGCACACACACATATATGTAGAAGCATATATATATATATATATAGATCAACACATTAATAGCACACACATATTGTAACATAATGATATATATTAAATATATCAATGATACACATGCACACACAGCATATATTGTAAACATTATATAATATATATATATATACACACATCACACACTGCATAATATATGTAAATCATATATATGATATTGTATATACACACAAGCACATGCACACACACACAGCACATTGTAAACATATACATACATACCACCACGTATATATATTATATATATATATAAATATAATATGTATATATCATACACCTTAAACATAATATATATACACACGCACACAACCATCATATATATGCATATTCAAACACACACACATATATAACAAGTATACACACACCACACACACATA
>CM042137.1:10666060-10756060 GCA_023376005.1 Doryteuthis pealeii
ATATATATTACACATATAGTTATTATATTATATATACACATACGATATATATATATAATATATCACATATATATGACTATATATTATATATACACTTACATATATATATATATACACATACATTATAGTAATTAGTACTCACATATATTATATAGTTATATAATACATCATACATATATTATATATACTATATCACTATAGTATATATATATACACATACATAATATAGTATTATATATACACATTAATATTAATACACATATATATATATACACATACATATTATTACACATATTATATATAACACATATATATATATAACATATATATTATACACATATATATATATATATAATATCATGATATATTATATACACATATTAACATATTATTATACCCACATATATATATATAACACATATATATATATTACACATACATTATATATATTATAGATATATCATATATATATCACATATCTATATATATATATATATACACAGTAACATATATATATATATATATATACACAATACATATAATATATAACATACATATATTATAATATATTATAACACATACATATATATATATATATTACACATACTATATATATAGTATATATAACATAGCATAATATATATATATTACACTACATATATTATATATATACAAACATACACATATATATAACATATGCACAGACGCACACACATGTATTATATATAATATAAGTATATACATTACACACACACGACACGGCGCACACACACACATATATATTATTATAACACAGCACACATGACACATACATATATTATATATTACACACCGCCGACACCACACCACCATATATATACACCCCACACACACACACATATATATATAACGCACGCGACACACACACAATATATATATATACACACCGCAGCACACAACACAATATATATATATACCGCACACACACATATATATATAATATTAAGTCACCGCACAATCACACCACAATATATAAGTACACAGCGCAACACACATAATACAACGCACACAGTCACACTACACATTATTATAATGACACACAGCACACACAACCACACATATATATATACACACGCACGACACACCACATATCATACATACACGCACACACACAACACATATATATATACACACGCACACACACACACATATAGTATACACTAGCAACACACACACACACTATATATAATATACATCACGCACCACACATACTATATATATATATATACACACGCACGATATATTATATATCCATACACACGCCATCATATATAGTATATATATATATTACATACACATGCTACATATTATATATACATACACATGCACTATATATATATACCATATAATATACATACACATGCATATTAATATATTATATACATACACACGTGCTGACACACACAGATATAATATATAATATATATATCATAACACGCACTACACAAAACCATAGTATATATATACATACACATGCACACAGCACATATATACATCACACGCACAACACATATAATACATACACGCACACACACAGTATATATACACGGCACACACAATATACACAGCACACACATATATTATATACATCAACTGCACATATATAGTAATATATATACACACGCACACACATATAAGTATATATATCACAGCACACATATATATATATTATACAACACGCAGCACACACATTATGATATAGCACACTCGGGCAACAACACACATATATATTATATATAACATAACACACGCATAATATTACATATATATGATCAACACGGCACATATATAATATCATATATATATATAATACACAGAGACGCACACACATATTATACATATATATATATATACACACGCACAACACATATATATACATATTATATATAACAGCATGCACACACATATAATAATGACATTATATATAGTATACACACGCACAACACATAATATATACATATAAATTATATGTACACACGACACACATATATATATACATAATATTCACGCACACACATATAGTATATAGCATATATACACCACGCACACACATATATATATACATATATACACACGCACACACATATATAATATATAGATATATATATGTTGTGTTCACACAGCACAGAAATATATATACATTATATATACATATCACGCACAGACACATCATATATATACATAATATTATATATCACACGACACATATATATCATATAATATACACACGCACACACATATGATATACTATATATTAATAACACAACACATATAATATACATATATTAATATATATAATACATCACACATATATAAACATATATATATATATAATATACACACACATTATATAACTATATATCCCACATATATGTAGTAATAGATTAATATATTATATACACACACACACACACATAGATGTAAATATATATAATATATATAATATATATGTAAATATTACATGTTACACACACTAGGATGTAAACATTATATATATATATATATATATAGTACTACATGGTACACAAACACAAATAAAGATTAAAACATATAAATAATAGTATATATTTACATGTACAAACACAACATAGATCGTAAACATATTATATTGTAACACACACACACACACAGCATATATAGTGTAAATTATATATAATATATACTATATATACATGCAACATGCATACATATATACGTAAACACACACACACACATATATATATATATATATGCGATGTGGTGTGTGTACAAACAAACACCATATGTTATGCAAACATCATATATGTACAATACACACGAGACACATTGGCATATATATATATATATCACACAACACACACATATAGTGTATAACATATATATATATATATTAACAGCATACATATATACTGTTAACATATATATTATATATATACGACATCATAAATATATATGTAAACATATATATATATATATATATAGGTATATATACACACACATACATTACATAACACACGGTTTAGTGCACACATATATGTAATTATATATATAGTAGTATTCACATACACATATACCTAAACATGTATATATATTAATAATATATACATGCACACCACACCACATATGTGTATTATAATATATATATATATGTTCACACACACACTATGAACATATATATATATGGCATCAACATACATATGTAACAATATATATATGCACACACACATATATGTAACATATATATTATAATTAATGCCAAACACAGCCATATATATATATTATATACGTATATATATATATTGCAACGCACACATATGTAAAGCATATATAATATAGTATATAAACATATATATTATATATAATATTATATACACAGGACAACAACACACAATACGTAAACATATATAGATATATATATATATACATATATTAACACGCCACACACACATATATATATACGTAAACATAAACAATATACACAAACGCACACAATATATTATATTAGACATATACATATATATATATGCACACAATCGCACGTATATATAATATATAAACATATACATATATATAATGCACCACGCACATATATACGTAACAATATACAACATATATATATATGTTAAACATATACATATATACACCATAATATATATATGTAACATATACATATATACACACATATATATATATCTGTAAACATACATACCATATATATAATCATACACACAACACAACATAATATATGTATATATATATATATATATAAATATATACAACACACACAATACATATATATAGTAAAATATATATATAATATAACACAGCACACACATATATATGTAAAATATACAGTATATATATTATATAGGATATATCACACAATCAACACACTTATATATGTAAACATAACATATAATATTACAAACCACACACACATTATAATTGTAAACATATACATATATATATATACAACACACACACATTAATAATATGTAAACATTATACATATATATAATACAAACATACATATATAATGTAAACATATTACATAAAATAAAATATTATAACAACAAATCCAAAATATAAATTTTATTAAATAACATATACATATATATATATATACAAACACACACAACATATATATATGTAAATATATATCATATATACACATCACACATTATAATATATACGTATGGTAAACATATACATATATTATACTATACAACACACGCATATATATTATATGTAAAATATACATATATATATATATATATATATACACACACACACATATATATGTAAACATATACATATATATATATATATATATATATACAACACAACATATATATGTAAACATATACATATATATATTATATAATATACACACACCACATATATATGTAAACATATACATATATAATATATATACACACACACACACATATATGTGTATACATATATATAATAATATATATACACACACACACACACATATATTGTAAACTATACATATATATATATATATAATACACACACACACATATATATGTAAACATATACTAATATATATATATATACAACACACACACAACATATATATGTAAACATATACATATATATAATATATAACCACACACACACATATATATGTAAAACATATACATATATATATATTATATATATAATACACAACACACATATATGTAAACATATACATATATATATATATATATACACACACACATATATATATAAAACATATACAATATATATATATAATAATATAATATTACACACACACAACATATATTATGTAAACATATACATATATTATATATATATATCACACACACATATATATGTAAACATTATACATATAATATATAATATAATATATATTACACACACACACACATATATAGTGTAACATATACATATATATATATATATATACCACACACACACATATATATTGTAAACATATACATTATATATATAATATACACATACACACACATATATATGTAAACATATACATATATATATATATATATAACACACACACATATATATATAACATATACATTATATATATATATATACAACACACATCACATATATGTAAACAATATACATATATATTATACACACACACTTATATTGTAAACATATACATATATTATATATATATTACACACACACAACATAATAATATGTAACATATACATATATATATCAGCACACATATATATGTAAACATATATATATATATATAACCACACACATATATATGTAAACATATATATATATAATACACACACACACACATTATATGTAACATATACATATATAATATATATATATACACACAACACATTATATATTAAACATATATCATATATATATATATATATATCACACACACATATATTATTAAACACTATAATATATATACACAACACACACAACTATATATTGTAAACTACAATATAATATATATATATATATATAATATACACACACACACATATAATATAGTAACATATACATATATATATACCACACACGCACATAGTATATATGTAAACATATACATATATATTACACACGCACATATATATGTAAACATATACATAATATATACACACGCACATTATATATGTAACATATAATATATATACACACACGCACATATAATATGTAAACATATACATATATATATATACACACGCACAATATATATATGTAAACATATAATATATATACACACGCACATATATATAGTAAACATATACATATATATATATACACACGCAATATATATATGTAACATATACATATATATATATACACACGCACATGTATATATGTAACATATACATATATATATAACACAACGCACATGTATATTGTAAACATATACATATATATATATACACACGACATGTATATATGTAAACATATACATATATATTTATATCACACGCACATGTATATATGTAACATTACATAATATATACACACGCACATGTATATATGTAAACATATACATATATATATATACACACACATGTATATATGTAAACATACATATATATATATACACACGCACATGTATATATGTAACATATAATATATATATATATATATACACACGCACATGTATATATGTAAACATATACATATATATATATATACACACGCACATGTATATATGTAAACATATACATATATATATATAATACACACACCATATACATATATATAATACATATATATATTAAACATATACATATATATATATACACACACACATATATATATTATATATAATATATATATATATATAATATACATGCACACCCACATACAATATATATGTAAACATATAATATATATATACACACACACCCACACACACATATATATAAACATATATAATATATATACACACACACACCACACACACATAAACATATATATATATATATACACACACACCACACACACAACAAACATTATATATATATATACACACACACCACACACACACATAAACATATTAATATATATAATATATATATATATATACACACACATAAACATATAGATATATATACACACACACCACACACACACATAAATATATATATATATATATATATATATATACACACACACATAAATATATATATATTATATATATAATAATATATATATATATAATATATATACACATAACAATATATATATATATATATATATATATAATATATATATATATATATATATATATATATACACATACACACACACATAAACATATATATATATATACAAATACATATATGCACATGCATATATGTACTCACACACACACACACACACACACACATATGTATATATATTATCTACAGCACAAGATCTGAAACTGCAAACTGGCAGGGTGGGACAGAGAAAAAAATGAACAAAAAAAACCCCCAGCAAAAACCAAACAATAGGAATGTCATCTATTGCGACAGTCATGGCATCTGAAAAGCATTATAGAGGATTACCTAACTGTCCAGCTCCAGTGTATCCTACCAGACATTGGCTCACCCCCACCGACCCAAGATGTTGCCCAATTAGATTTGCTTACACAACACAGAATATGGCTATTTGTCTTACAGATGCTAAATAAAAAGAACAACAAAAAGAAAAGATGAAAAGAAAAAAAATGTGTAATTTTTGCCAGCCACAGTCAGAGATAATCTTTGTCAGCCAGTCATGACAATATCAGCTGCTTACCAATACATGGCCATGTCCGTATGCATGCATATATTTGTATTCATCATATGTAACTATACTCTAACCAATGCATGCCTACAATAGATAAGTATATATATATATATATATATATATATATTATCACAATCACACACATGTACTCTCATATTACTTCACTTTAAAGCTAACACATACATGTACAAATATTATGAAATATTTCTGTATACATACACACCTACATGCATATCAAATATTTATGTATATATACACATGCACACATATACACACATATATATATATATATATATATATATATACATACACATACACACATATATATATAACATACACATACACACATATATATATATATATATATATATACATACACATACACACATATATATATATATATATATATATATATATATATATATATATACACACATCCACATATATAAAATATTTATGTATATATAGACACGCACACATATCAGTAGATATTTATGTACAAACACCCACACATATATCAATTGACTTTCATGTACACACACATATACTTTAATAGAAATTTATGTACACACACATATACATATGTCAGTAAATATTTTTATATATATACACACACACACACACACACACACACACACGAGTAAATATTCATGTATATACACACACACATATATATATCAATAATTTTGTACGTGCACACATAAATATATCTATTATTATACTAAAGCTGAGTTAATCAACTTTTATTCCCGTATGGTTTTTGTACTGTTTAGTTTAATGACACAAAAATTATACTAAATTATTCCTTACTTTTAGGATTGAATTATGTTTGAAAAAAATTCCATTCTAACTAGTCAGAATTTGCATTTAAATCAAAAACTGACCAATCCCTTACTTTACTTTCTGCATTTCACTTTCTTCCCCTCTATGTATTTTGATTACCTCCTCATTATATAATGTTAGCTCCTTTAGGAGAGTAGAGAGAGAGAGAGACAGGAGAATTTGAAATGTATTTCGATGTTAAATTTCACAAGCAGCAAGTGGTAACTTAAATTAGGTCCCTTTCTTAGAAAGCTTACAAAAAGTTTTGTCTGGCCGTATTTATTTTTTTTACTTTTTAAACATTTTTATTCACTTTGTTAACTCACTTTTCCCTAATCTCCATTATCTACCCAGAACTCAATGGGTGACTCAATGGGTCAGGTTTTTTTTCTAGTATATTATTAAAATGTTCACAATTTGGTAAAAACTAAGAGTACAGTAAATTTAATATATAATAATAACAATATTTCTATAATGAAAGTGTTCAATATTTAAAAAAATTGAGAGCAAATATTAGAAATAAGATGTAAAAAAAGTTAAATATTTTAAAACTCAGATGATCAGGTGAGATTCATTAAAACAACACATCTGTAGATATTGATATTTCCCTATTATGTATGTATTTAAAATAACTTCATTTCCATTTTCCATTTCCAAAAGTTTTTATCAATACAACCGCATAGTCTCTAATTGATTGGTTGGTTGGGTGGATTTTACAACATGTCAACCCATTGGTTCATTTCATGCCGAAGACGTTTTTGTTTTATTCACTTAATGGGTACATAATGTTTTTTAAGACTCATTTTTTAAACTCATGTTTTTCTATTTAACCCATACATGAGACCCTAACAGGTACCACCATTCCAGGTCAGAGTGGACCAGGGAGTAATGGTGATGAAGTGGTACTCCAGAGTTTCAGAATTGGAACTTCACCATCAAAGAGACTTTAACGTCATTTCCACAACAATAATACCTTCAGCCACCACCTTCTAACATATATATGAAAAAAAAAGGGGTTGGGGATTTCCATAAGGGTGGGGACAATAATATAGGTGCTAGGGTTTGATGTGACCAGCCAACTGATTGGAGGAGGCCACTCCAACCGACCATCTCACCTAAGCAAGGGTGTACACAAAATTTACCAGAATTATTTAATTATACCGAGCTACAACTTTGAAAAGGAACTATATATAATTTTCAACAAGTTCCCTAATATCTAATAAATATTTTTTTTAAATCTTATGTGAGGAAATAAGACATGAATTTTCTTGAGATTGATTTCTACAAAGATGGCTTTGGGATTAAATACTCCATGAAGGTTGGCATGCCATTTACCAAAGAAACCAATAAATTATTTGCAGTTTCAGTCTTGTGTACCTTCCAATTGACCAAAAAGTGGTTTAATTCCTGTCATATAGATGAGGCTGATTGCATTTCACACAGCACCTTGGGAAAGGTATGCATCAAACTATTGTCCCTCCAGCTATTGGTAAATATTAGGGCAGACTGGGATCTTTAACCATTGTATAGCAAAAGGGTTTGACTTTTAGTCACATGATTGCTCAGCACTATGTTCAGAGCAGTCAGAGAGTGACATTGAATGACCTACAGACCATTCAAGTTTTTGAATTAAATCCAACTGTTTAATTGGTCATTTTTTTTTTTAAATAATCAGATCCACTTCTAAAAATCATAAAATCCAAAACAGATTAATCCATTTCCTTTCCAAAGTATCAAGATCCATTTCAAAAATATTAGAATCCATTTCCATTAAAAAAAATTTTGGTGAACATTCACTGGCATGAACTCCAAAAGTGTCTTGGATATAACAGCAATAGTTAGATAATGATCTTCATTGATTGTGCAGCTAACTTCATAAAGATTTATTTTTAATTTACCTGATTGAAAATCAGCCAGATTGAGGTGACATTTGAAGTGACATTTTACTTGGACACTTTTTTAGTTTGGCTTCTTTGTTTTAAGGGTATATCAACCTTTGTGGGTTATTTAATGCTAAAGCCATCCTTGTAGAATAATTGTAAAGTAGTAAAGTCAGCAGAGTAGCCTATATTTGGTATCAGTCAGACAGTGAGGGTGTCTATCCCCTTTTCAATTGCACTAGACCAACGAGATTGTTTTAACATCTCAGGTGGAGCACCACACCTTCATCAGCTGCTCATTTTACCACACAGATCCCTGTGCTACTCATACGCTGAGTTGGTGAGGGCCAGTATCGATCGCTCGACCAACTGAGCTAACCAAGAGCTGGGGGGGGGGTGATTAGTGGATTTGTACCTTTGTCAAGGTTATTAATCCAACAAAACATAATAACACAACTGGAGTTTAAATTCCCTTACTACAATGTCACAGTCCATCATGCCACAGTGATTTCTCTCAGACACTTTTTAGTAAAAAAAAAAACAAGCTTCATGTACACACTCTATTTATTATGATATTTACTAAATGGAAAGAAATATTCTCAGAAAACAAAAACAAATAGCCTAGTGGATAAAGGAGTTAGGTAAAGACAGTTCTAAGTGACAGTTACCTCTAAACTGCAGGTTAAATTCTGGTCAGGAGCAGCAGTAACATAGAATAATAATTAACACAGCTTAACACCTGTACCCTAGCTATGGTTAGCGGAATGAGAACAGGATACCCCCATGGACTGAATAAAGGGTTGGGTTCAGAGTTCCGTGATGGCTCCCGATTACGACAAGAAGGTTCCCGAGTCTGACAAAAAATACCTGAAGAAGGCCGGAGGGCACACTAGCTGAAACATTGTACAAATAACAATGAAGATGAGGACAATAGTCTGAATAATACTAATAATACTAAAAACAAATTAGTCAAATCAGAACCATGCAGAATATCATTTTTTTTAAATGCATGTAATGATGTCATTGTTACTTTTAACTTAATTAATCAAGTCAATTCATAATTTGATAAAGATATACAGCTCATTCAACTGTGACATATGGAAATCTAATAAATTGCAATGGAGTTATCAGAATAAAAATTGATTAGAATAATTTTATTTATTTTGTTATTGTCAAAAAGAACTAAAATGTTGTAGAATAGTGTCACTCCGTAAGAATTTTTCACAGTGCAATATATAACTGTATTACATGCAAGCACCCACATATACCATTCTATTTTTTAAACTGAGTAAAATTGTTAAAGTGCTAAAATTTATTATACAATATAAAGAAAAACATTTATTTCAGCAATTAGTCCCAAGTTGGCTGAATTGAATGTGTCCAATCTTCAAACTAAGTTATGTATACACACACACCCACATAAGTAAAAGTAAAGTCGTCGTGGGTGGCCTAAAGCCAGACATCGAGGGACTCTATCTCCTTTACACTAGTGCTAGACCAAGGAGACTGTTTTTAGCGCCTGAGGCAGAGCGTAACACCTACCATCAGCTCCTCTTTACCACACATATCCCTGTACTATTCATTTGCTGAGTTGGTGAGAGCCTGTATCGAACCAGGAACCTTACGGTTCCCACCTGAACACTCTACCGACTGAGAGGGCTTTTAAATACTCAGTCACCCTAAACAAAGTCAGTTGGCCTCTACTGACAAAGGTTAAAAAATAGAAAATGAAAGGTAAGAACATAACAAAAGAGCATTACAAAGGAAACAACTAAGTAGAAATCCAAATGAAGACATTTATCAACTATCAACTTAGAAAAATCCAAGATTGGAGCTTGGAGAAAATCATTCAAGTGGGAGTTTGAGACACAGTACAAATGTTTTCGGAAAGAAGCTGTTGGAAGGGAAAATTTGGTGTGGGCAAGATTCATATAGAAAGGATGTTGCTGATGTTAAACTCTCAAATAGATAGAACCAATGAAAGCAGCTAAATAATAGTGGTACCTTGACTTACAAGTTTAATTCATTTCGCTTGTAATTCACTTTCCTTGTATATCAAATCAATTTTCCCTATTGAAATAAACTGAAATGCCATTAATTCATTACAGCTCTATCCCACCCACAAAAACACCATAATTTTTTGTTAGGTTTTTTAAGTAAGAAGAATAGATATGTATTGTATAAAAAGATGATGAAATAAAATGTAATGAATTATGGGCTGTAATATGTTTTAATGTTTATTTTCTTTATAAGTAATATTTTTCTTTAGCATAATAAATGTGTAAACGGAAATGTATTAAGTAAACCTATTAGTGTTATTAGCATATCTGAAGCTCGCTCATACCTTGAATTTTAGCTCACAACACATAGCAAAAAATCAACTGAGGGAGAGTTCATAATTTGTAAAACGCCTAAGTTGGGGCACTCATAGGTCAAGGATTAATTTATCTATTTCTAACACTTTGACCCCATGTCAGGTGCTCGTGGCATAAGGGTTATCAGTAACCTCAGTTCAAATCCTGCACGAGGTTGTTTGCATTATACCCCTAGTTATGGGCAAAATGGAATCTTTAACCTTGATATGCCGACTGGTTTAAGAGACAGAAAATTTTGAATTAAAACCACCTTTAATCATCTTAAAAAATTACAATTAAATCCATACATTAAAATCAATGATCAAAATAAATTCCTTGTTAAATTTTATTGACATAATCATCTTGGAATCAATGAGCAATCGATTAACTTGATTGGATCTGGAGGCATTTTATAGAATTAAGAAGATTCAATTAATTTCTTTTTGTTGGTGTTTAAATTCAAATGACTCAGTGATGTATACTCTTTAGGTATGAATTGGGAAACTTTTGGAGGTATAAATTTATTTCCTTTAAATATAAAAGGCCAAAGAGTTAAAAAAAAAAAAAAAACAACTGTACAATGACTTATAAGAAATAACATTTACAGAAGTGAGAAAGAACTAAATACAAAAATAGTTATGTAGTTTTTGCTTCTGTGGAGAGTAGCAAGGGACATCATCAATATATTCTAAGCCTCATTGCCAAGGCTGCAACTATATATATATATATATATATATAATATATATATGTATGCATATATATAATCATTTACTAAATTTAGCTTAGATGTGGCACAAGGCCAGGAGTATGGGATGCCGAATGAGAATCAAACTCACTAAAAATGGTCTGCAAATCAAGCATGCTAACCATTACACTACTATATATATATATATATATATATATATATATATATATATATATATACATACAGAACTTAAAGAGACCTGACTATGCTACATTAGGACTGTGATGAAAGTGTATTATCTGTTCTCTCTCAGATGGTTTTCTTGTTTTGAGACAGGATTTGTCAAAGCTTGAACAGAGACGGGTGCCCTTCCTTCTTCAAACCAAAAGGGGAGGGCTAGACAATGACAGTACATCTGGAGCTTTTTTTGCCTGACTCATCAGAGCTCTCGTTTAACTGACCATGTGTCAACATACTAGAAATAATGGGATGTAGTTAAAGCTCAAATCAGGATCAGATGAAAGATAACAGCTACAGTAAAGAATTTTGAAAAGCATTTTTCACTCAGCTTAACTCTTTGCTGACAAAATTTTCCCTATAGGTAAATTCCATGTCAAATCATCCAGAAAAAAGTTGAATTTTCACCCACCCACCCACTTTAATTTTTCTGAATTTTTTTCCAGAACTTTTTAACTGGTAGATTTTGCAGTCCCACAATGATGGCATGGATATGCCATTAATAAAAGAAAACAAAGCAACCTAATTCCAGTGAAAATTCATCAATTAAAACTGGTGTGACAAACCGGCAGAGAATGAAAATAATAATGATGATGATCACTGATAATGCTTCATCTAAAAAATAAAAATACATCTGTTTAGTTTATTGATAAGTTTTAATATCTATTCTTTATAATGGGTGTCTTTAATCCACATTCAATTTATAACCTAAACTGATATTAAGAAATGAAACATGCACACATTTTTTGCTATATTCTGTTTAGGTAGATATACTTTAACAGATACCCAGTTGCACGCAGCAATGCGACAAAATGTCGTCTTGTGTATATTTACATACACTTTCTAATGTAAATCCTCTGAGACATAAATGTTCCCATGAGTATGCACACAAACATATATATATATATATATATGTGCGTGTATGTGTGTGTGTGTGTGTGCATGTATGCCTTAATGCATGTATATTTATGCATCTGCACTGTTAGGTCGTGCAGGTAAGTAAAAGCAGACATAGTTTTACGGGAGATTTAAGGAGAACATTCTTCGGAATAGCAAAAACAGAGGTAGAATCTTAGCACCCACTGCAGACACAATGTCGGAAAATAAAAACAATACAAGCAGCAGTTGTGGCAGCATTCAGGGTGGGGCTTGTCTTGTGCTCCCTAAATAGGGACTGACTTTGACAGTCACTCTCCATCCACATACCCATTCCATCCACTATTCGATCCCGACTCCCCAGTGAATACCTTAAGTCTCAATGGTGCATTTAGTCTCACCCACACCCCCACAGACAAGAGCTGGCATCTTTGGCGTTCTGAAAGTTGCCATCAGGACAAAGGCATGCCACTTGTCTTTGGAATCGGTCGTGCAATTCTGGTTTATATCCGCAAGAATTTAGGCAGCTTTAACTCAATGTGTACAAAGCCATTTAGATTTATAATCAAAGATGTTTGGGTTTATATATATATGTGTTCATAGATAAGCAAGGTATGCAATTGTGTGTGTATGTAAGTATGTATATATATATATTATATATATATATATATATATATATATATATATGCATTAAAATATGCATGGCATTATATGTGTGACAGCATTCTATTAATAAATAAACACATCATAAGTATATAAAATAGCATATATATATATATATATATATATATATATATATAAATAGGCCCTTGAGAATTTACATAAGCAGGACAAATATTTGACTACACTTAAACACACACACATGCATATATAAAGGGTAAGACATGAAACAAATAATAGGGTAGTCTACTTAACATTGAAAGTAGTATTTTTTTTTATAGAAACATAGTTTTTATATATCTTAAAAATATTTTCAACTCTTTGCCTACTTTAAATTGCTCATGGCGGCTTTTCCACCACTGCAATCCTACTATAACCTGCTAGCAGTGGCTCTCACATGTCACTTATTTACTCTGAAAAATCGCGACTTGAACACCCCTGCTATCTTTTGTTTCGTCTGTGAACCAACCTTGAGATTGGTACTTGATCTTTTGCAACAGGGAACCAGTTGAAGAAATAGCAAGGACATTTGGTACTGTTGTGGGAGAAATTTAGAAGGCAAAGAGTTACTATATTTATATTTTTTAATATGATAAATTTTTGCACTGTATTGTTATTGACTTCTATATCACTTCTGCCAAACTCTCTGTCATTATTTACTAAGCATAGCTTAAATGCAGCACAATGCCAGAAGTATGTGGCACCCAGTTAGAATCAAACTCACTAACAATGGTCTGCTAATATAACTCTGTATGTGTGTGTACACTCGTCTTCCTTCATACACACATTATATATATTGAGAAGATGAATGGAAAAATATGAATTTAATTTCATCCATACAAATATATTTATATTTTTCCATTTATCTTCTCAACATATGTTGGATTTATTTCCAACTTCTTTACTTACACACACACATATATTTATATACAGTTTGGAAATAGTTTTGAGACTGTTTTTTTCTTTTTCATACCATCAGATTACATTCGAAACTTATATATATATATATATATATATATATATATATATATATAAGCCTTACCCATGATCCCTGTAAAATGCAGAAATTTAAAATCTCTCTAGCCAAAACCCAAACTTAATTCTGTTGACCATATTAGATACAGACAAAAAAGTAAAATCAACTCATACATAGACAGCAAGATAGAGGCAATACATTAAACATACAGTATATGATGCAATATATATACAGAATTATATTTATGAGAACAAATGATGAATTAGATTTTAAATACTCTGATTGTATTTATGACTGACTAAAGTTTTTATTTTAGTTATCTTAGAATTTGAATTTTTAAGTAGATGTAACTCATCTGTGATTCTATACAGTAAGCTGAGACAAAATTTGATTTAAATCATGGATTAAACTTGTATAATTCAAGGTTTGACTGTATATTGATACCATAAAGACTTGTTTAAAAGGCTAATGATGACAAAGTTCATCCTTACTGGATAATTCACAAGACTGGATTTGTATAAACACCACAACTATTTAAATAGAAAAATAATACATAAAATCTTGTTTTGAAAATTTAAGAAGCTAGCTGTCATAAAAAGACAAATAATTTTTAAAAAATTCAAATAGATCACTAAGTAGGACTGAGCCTTTTAAAGTAGTGACTACCACAAGCAGAGATTTAAGAGGTTTTAATTCAGTGTTTTCTTTCTCCTAGACTGGTTGCCTAACTGTTGTGGGGTTAAGGGTCACAAATAAGGACAAAAAACTGGTGAAATTTGACACAAGTGTATTGAAAAGAGAAAGTAGAATTTACAGAGGGAAGGTGAAGTTACGTCCGACAATACAGTCTAGAACTGAATTGCGTCGCTTACTACAAGCTAGAATTGTCTTTGCTACTTATAGTAGTAGCAGGATCATTCTATTATGTAGATAGTTTATATCACCTATAACACTAACCAAGGTTAAAGAGCCCAGTCTGCCTTACTATTTACCCATGCCTGGAGGGAGAATAGTTGGATTCATACCTTTCCCAAGGGTATTAGCACTATGGGAACTGTGGCTTCATTCAGGATTTGAAATCGGGTTGATGAGTTTAATTCCTACGACTCTAACCAGTACACCACCACACTCCCAGGGCTGGTGCTAGGATCTAATGACGACCCCTCAACCCATGATGCAGCCCCACCCCCAAAAAATCTTTTATATGAGGCCCCTACTCTAATACATGGGTTTCAAGGTAGTACTCAAAAAACTGAAAACAAGCTTCTGAGAATAAAAGATGTGGATGGTTATAATTTTGCTTTATTTTCTAATAAATAAATACAACATAAATCCTTGTTTTGAACAAACACACAACAGTAACTATTGTGAATATGTTAGAATTTTTAGTCCAACTTCAATGTGGTCACCAATACAATTCAGGGAATCCCTATGGCATAGTGGCTAATGTGCTGGACTGCAACATTGTTGAAAGTGGGTTTTGACACCAGTCTCAAGTTCAAACTCACTCACTACAATGTCATAGTCCAGGATATGAACCAATATACTATGGTGACTTCCCCTGACTTGCATTGATGACCAATCTGAAGTAGGCCTAAAAATTCCAACATATTAACAATGGTTACTGTTGGGGTTCATACCTTTCACAAGGGTATTAGTCCAAAAGTGAATGCAATAGCACAACTGTAGTTCAAACTCACTTGCTATGATGTTGAGGTTCAGCATGTTGGCCATTATACCAGAGGGGTTCCTCAATGCAAGTTGTGAAAAAAACATGAAAAATACAACTTAAAATACAGTAGTAAAAATAAAATTCATAATTTGCCCTTTCTCTTCACTAATCTTATAAACTAAAGTAGTAGGCAAAAATATCTAAAATTGACTACAAATATTTAAAAGAAAAAGAAAAAGAAATTTTTTTTCTTCTAACCTTCTGATCTTTTAAAGGTTATCTTTTCAGAAGTAGACCGACTCAGTGACAACATTGAAAATGGGGAAGTCATTGAAAATACTAACACACACCAAAAAAAAAAAAAAAAAAAAAAATCATGAAAGAACCAAAAATAGAAATAAACGCTTTTTCTCCTTGATCTCTTAATTTCCAGAAAGTTCTTTAACCATTATTTTCCATATGGAACCATAATTCACCAAATTGTAAGTGTACTCATTCTCTTTGAATGCCATGTTTGTTTATTTTTTATTTATTTTTGAAAATTTTCTCTGACCTTTCCTTCTACCAATTACTGATCACTTTCAGATTAAAGATAAGAAAAAAGTAAATAAATAAACCAAACAAAAAAGAAAAACGGTCAGAGAAGTAACTGGCCAAAACTTTTTTGATTAATGATCATTCTATCTACCTCCCCCTTTAACCTTATTCTTCCTCCCTTTCACCTTACTCTCACTCTTTTTCTCAATGATTTCTCTGTCACTCTCTTCTTTTTTTTTTTTTCTTTCTTCTTTTTATCGCTTCTACAATATCCTAGGATGTTGTTTATGGTCACGATTACCAAGAATTTCCTCAAGCAAACATAATCCGCCACATTTTGCAATATGCATGAGGCTGAAAACGTTACCCACTCACGGGGGTTATCATTATGTCCAAGGCTGTAAATAATCCAGTAAAGTTCAATTATTTGACTTTTGCATACAGCTTTGGAATTTACGAGGGAAAGGAAATGAGACAAACTTGCAGAAGGATTTAGGATTCAATAACAAAATGTTTCCAAATACAATAGGTAAACAAATAGACCTAACTTATATATATATATATATATATATATATATATATATATATGTGTGCGAATGTGTATGTATGTATATGTATATATAAACATGTGTGAGTAATATATATATATACACACATGTATGTATGTATGTACATGTGTATAGTAAAAAAAGAGATATGATAAAAGTACATAAATACAGAAGTATCCCTGTTGCATAAACACACATGCATACATAAGAAAACAAAGTGCAGATGGAATGATGTATATGCACATATGAACGTTTGTGTTTGTTATTCATATGTAGGTAAATCAACTGGTTAGTAGCATAATAATGAAAACAGCATTTATTTTATACAAAAATATTTTTTACATAATCTCCTTCCTTGGCAATGCCCTTCACACAGAGGTAGATATTAATCTCAGAGATCAAAAATTTATGTAAAATTTCAGCTTATATCTACTTGTCAGGATACAAAGTTACTGATCCTATATATATATATATATATATATATATATATATGCAAAAAAATGCACAATGCTTTCATTTTGATACACACACGTACACAGTCCCATACTCACACCATAAAAGAGAATATTTGACGTCATATTTCAAACTGTCTTCTTTTTTCAAACTTCAAATTTTAAACAGACTGATAAACAAGGACTATCACTCGCTTTTTTCGTTATTCTGTGATAATAAAATTCTTATTACCTTCCATATACCAACAAATGCCCTGAAGATGATCTAATTAATAGATTGAAACACTGCAGCGTCAGCCAATAAACTCATTACTAAACTCATTTAAACCTGTGTTTTTTCAATCTTTCTTAATATACTACATACCGTCGGATTCACTTCCTTTTCTTCACATATATATATTTCTTTGCTTACACACACATGAATATATGTGAATATTCTATAAAGGAATATATATATAAATTGTATAAAAATGCCTATATATCTATACATAATATATATGTTGTATAAAGGAACATAAGTATATAAAAAGTATAAAATGCCTATATATATAAATAAAGGAATATATGTAAATATATTGTATAAAAATACCTATATATGTTTACATACATACATACATACACACATTATATATATATATATATATATATATATATATATGAGAGAGAGAGAGACTAAAGGAATATATGTACATAAATTGTATAAAAATTCCTATACATATAAATATATATTATATTCAGGAAGGAATACTTTTATTCAATAAGTAGTAACATTCTCCTGTATCCTTACATATGGATACACTAGTGTAGTCTAACCAGAAAAAAACGTATATATAACAGCTATGTATGGACACTGGATGCCACAATGAGGACTTGCCAGGAGCAATGACTGATAGTGACAGATGTCAAGAGAAAATCAAGAGAATCCATGTTGTCAGCACAACTTAATGATGATTTGTGTGTGTATAAAATATGTTATATAGTATAAAAATATACATACGTATGCACTTGTATGTACATAAAATACATTTATGCATGGAAACTTTGCTTTTTAAACTAATATATGCTTACATTTATATATAAAAAAATCAATGTTGCTTTCTTATCCTTCTGGTATCCAGGCAAAGAACTATCATTACATACAAATGAAAAATACATATATACATTGAATTTTTGCATATACAGCTGACTGTGTGTTTATTATATATATATATATATATATATATATATATATCCAAACAAATTTTGTTGAATACAACAAAATCTAAATTGTTCTTTCTTTTTCTTTCCAATCCTTCTACAACACACACACACACACACATATATATATATATATATATACACTCAGTAATCACAAGAACATGACTCTTAGCTGTAAGAGTCATGTTCTTGTGATTACCTGAAGATGCTGTAGTAATACGGTTGAAATAAATTATTGTAATGAAGCAAGTTTAGAGTTTTTTCCCTTCATTTACTGAATATCTTGCTCTGTCCTTCCATTCACTGGTATTAGGCACATTAAGCTCTCCTTATGGTCTACCTGCATCAGCTTGGTTAAACCACACATGGAAAGGTCCTAACTACAGGAAAAAAACACACACACACATATATATATATATATATATATATATATATATATATATATATATATATACAAGTTAAGGTAGTGTGGACATGGAGTCAACTACACTGAATTACTGATAGTTCTTTGCCTGTTTACTTATAGATAAATATCTTATCTATGATTATATATCCAAAATATCTTTGAGTGTCTGAATATATAAGTGTGTGATTATTAATAAATGTTCCACAGAATTTAAAGAGCATAGAGTTGCCTATGGTGCAATAGTTAGCATTGTAGGAAATGGATACAGCAAACTGAGTTCAAATCCTGAATGAGACTGGTTGCATTTCACATAGCACTAAAACCCTTGGGAAGGTATGAATCCATCTATTCTCCCTTCAGCTATGGGCAAAGAGTAGGACAGACTGGGCTCTTTAATCTTGGTATGGCAACCGGTATGGGAGAAGCAAAACTGAATTCAAACCTGTTAAACTCCACTTAACAAATTGACCACATGTCACCGACTGCTCATGTGGAGGGGTTGGTTAAATATAGATTAAAATTAATTTCTCATCATCCTTGTCAATTTGCTTGGAAAATTTGTGATACACATGATTCAAATGATACAAAATATTTTGATGAAAGCGATATTTTTCAAATATGAGCAGAGTAAAACCAAGGTATTAGTAATATATGCAGAAACTTATGTTTTAACCAATCCCACTGCATGATCAAGATGTGACACAAGATCAATTTTTAAAGCAGAGTTGAACATATTTGAATTCATAGTTTTCCTTCTCCTAGACTGGTTGCTATACCAAGTTTAAAGAGCCCAGTTAGCCCTGCTAATTTACCCATAGCTGGAGGGAGAATAGTTGCATGCATACTTTTCCCAAGGGTATTAGTGCTTTGTGAATTGCAAACTTTTTGGTGATACTCAAATAGGTTATCTATATATACCTTTCTATTATATAATTTAACAATTGTATAGTGGAATATATATCAATATAACTATATTGACTTCTTATTAGATCTAATCGCCCACTTTCCAAGGATTAAACAAGTGATCTGCCAGTGAAAAGGCTGGGATTCATACACTTTCAAGTAGCAAAATTATAAATGGATGGTTTAAAATATTTACAACTCTTTGATCCCAGCCCAAAGGCTAAGGATCTATGCTGTACTAGACAGAAGTACCAGGGAATAACACTTTGATCTTAGGCAGAGCCAAAAGATATTCTCTGATCCTATATATATATATATATATATTATATATAAGTAAAGTAAAATTAAAGTTGTCAGGAGGGATTAAAGTTGGTATCAGCTATACAGTAAGGGAGTCTATCCCCTTTTCATTAGTACTAGACCAAGGAGATTATTTTAGCATCTGAGGGGGAGTGCCACCCCTACATCAGCTCCTTACTTTACCGCACAGATCCCTGTGCTATTTATACGCTGAGTTGGTGAGGGCCGGTATCGACCCCAGAACTTTGTGGTTCCTAGGTGAATACTCTACCGACTAAGCTAATATATATATATATATATAAAAAGAAAGATTTTATACGTATGCCTATCCGTATGTTAGTTTGTACAACAATTGAATGCATGTCCTTTAATAAAAGAAAATTAGTGGAGACCAGCAAAGACTTAAGTTCAATAAAAATCTACACCCTATTTTTGTCCAACAAGGATTAAAAAAAATTACCACTCACTTTTCATGATAAAAGCTGGAAAAAAACATAAGGATATAAATCTATGATATTTTTTGAAGCCATTAAGATTGATTGATTTTAATGACATGTCAACCCATCTAGGGTTATTTTAAGGAATTGTGTATACTGTACATTCCTATTTACCTTTTTGCATAGCTATTTCTTAAGATATTTTTTGGCACACCGTCCTATTGAATAGTTTGGTTTGTTTTGTTTTACGGCATATCAATCTCGGTGGGTCATTTAATGCCAACAAAGTTGTGAAATAAATTCATTCTTAATGCATAATACAATTTTGTTTATAAACTCATGTTTTTCTATTTAACCCATAGATGGGACCCTAACAGGTACTACCACTCCAGGTCAGAGTGGACCAGGGAGCAATGGTGATGAAGGGGTGCTCCACATTCCCCAAACCTCAAAACTGGAACCTCACCCATCAGATAGAGTTACGTCATTCCGAGGACTGTAGACCTCAGTCACCACCTTCTAGCACCCATATGAAAAAAGGGTTGGGGCTTGCCATAAGGGAATAGGTTTGGAAAATCATATAGGTGCTAGGCTTGACGTGACCAGCTGAGTGATCAGAAAGGGCCTCTCTGACCGCCCGTCTAGCCCAAAATAGGGTTAAAGTGGAGTATTGCAAGTCATGAACTGCTCATCCAGCTGGGTTCTATCCTTAAGCATCATGGGTCGTCACCCACGGCCAACAGGTGGCCCCATTGGGGGAGTCTTACCCGTCTGCAGAGGTGCAGTCAGTGCATTTTAATGCCCCAGGCAACAGGGCAGTCCTATCGAATAGCAATAATCTTTAAACAGACCTTTTGACTATAAGTGGGACCCTAACACGTACTACCACTCCAGAGTCATCGTGAACATGGAAGTACTGGCAATGAAGGCATACTCTACACTCTCTTTATCTCTAGAACTGGAGCCTCACCATCAGATGGAATTTAGTGTGATACCCATGGTGTTAAAAGTGCCATTTAATAGCAAACTTTTGTTGTTTATCATGTTTTAAGTTGGCAATGCTAAGTTTAAGTAAAATATCAACACCAGGTGCTTAACTTCTTTTGGAAAATAATATGAACAAGATTTTATTTTAAATTAATAAGTTGATTTGTCTGAGCTTTCTTTTGCACCTGTTATTAGTCACAAAATAAATATAAACAATTAACTTATAGGCAATTCTTTAACACAATGCTAAGAACACAATTATTTATATCTTATGTCCTCACAATATACATATATATGTATGTATATATACATTTACATAAAAGTGAAAAAGTTGTAATTTTTTCAGTTTTACAGAAGTGTAAATATAATGCTCTGTATGAAATGATATAATTGAGCATGAAACTTCATATACGTATGTATATGTAAATAAATGAATACTCTGTTACAGATATAAATTTATTTCAGCATTTCTTTGCCTCCTCAGTCTGATTTTTACTAAATTGAGGACCTCACACCTGGTCTTATTGTAACCTGTTCCACTGATTTTTGATTTTTCACTTCTTTTTTTCCCCCCCAAATTCCTCCTTCTGCATTTGTTGAATATACCGGCATGTGCACACTGGCAACTTTAAGAAATTTTATGGTTTGCGCATGTTGGTCATATTTGTGACATCAAAGTTTTTAAATCTGATTTCTTTACTTGTGAATATGCATGTTCTAACTTGTATGTATTTTATGTTTCAATTTTCAGGGTTTTGTATGAGTATATATGGTTAGTTAAATGCAACATCACAAACATGACCAACATGTGCAAACCATAAAATTTCTTAAAATCCTGAGTGTGCATATGCCCGTAAACTGATGTATTCAATAAACGCATAACGAGAATTTTTTTTTTTAAACGTGAAAAAACAAAAATCAGTGAAACAGAAAGATCATACCAATAAGACCAGGTGTGAACGCTCACAGATTCTACCACTTGGGGTTAGAACTGACCTGGGAGTAATGGCATCAAAGGTGTACCTCCTTACTCCCCAGAGCTCCGTAACTGGAACCTCAATACTGGATACAGTTTCATATCAGATCTAAGATATACTGCTTGAGAAGTAAGGACGAAATCATAAGCGGTGTTCTCCTATGGATTCAAACACATAGACACACCAGTGTTAGTCGACCAGCAAAAACTTTGGTTTATCAACTTTGAGTGGACACTGAATGTCATCTGGAGGACTTACCAAGAGTGATGGTCAATAATGACGGATGGCAAAAAAGAGTTAATGGATTCCCGGTTGTCAGCAATGAGGAGGCAAAGAAAAGCCAAAATAAATTTAAATCTGAACCAAGTTATCAATTTATTCATTTATTTATAATAATCTGTATATGTACAAATTTATATAGACATCTTTATATGTAAGTTTGAGTTCTCAATTTTGGTTGAATCCTATCAAGGAAACACTTGATTCCCACCCTTGGTCGGTTGAGCACTTTAGAAGGGATTTTGCTGATGACCACCGACTTCGCTAAAAAGACAATGCTCTCTTATAAAATGGATGGAGCACTCTCTGGTGGCCTTAACATATAAACATATGTATGTATTTATCAATTAAAATCCTCATTCCAGTCTGTAGCTGCTGATGGTCGAGTGATTAAGAAGTCTGACTGATGATAAATCAATTGTTTTTCCATCCTGGCTGGAGGTAGCCTGCTAATGTCTAGCCACACTAAAGAGATGTGATACATTGAAACTGTGTCTGTGGATAACTATGCATGTATGTATGGATGGATGGATTACATTTGTAAGTATGTTGAGGATAAAGAAGGTCCTAAACACATTACAAATCAGAAAAATGGATTGTCAGTGGTCAGGAATTGAATCAAGCTTTTCTAACTAAATAGGACTATGATAGGTTTAATGATTTACCATGGAATTTCCATAAATCCAACAAATTTATCTTATAGGAAAATGATAAATGAATAGTTGCAGATCCTAAAATTCCTGCGAGGATACAAATAATCCCCAATTATCTTTCATCTTTAATAAGAAGATTCCAACTAATTTATACATAATCAAATTAAGAGGGAAAATGCTTTAAATATCTGGATTCCAATATCAATGCAAAAGTCTGGACATAATGAACAGAAGAGAAATTCCTCGAAGGTGAGAGATTTAGCAATGGTCTTCTTTAATTTACCGCATATTAATTAGGTTATTATTGATAAAACTTATTCTTGTCTCAGACAATCATCTATTCTTAAAGAAATGTCCACATTCAAAGACTTGGTTTATTAGATGCTTATATCAAGTGTGAGTGTCTGTCTGTGTGTGTGTATGGGGGAGGTGAAATACTCTTTAATGCTTTTCACTAAAATCAAAGATCCATACATTCCTGGTTCCATTCTTTTTTTGGCCGTTCTGTCTCCTTTTATGGGCCAGATTCTTTTACTCTGCCATTTCTTCTTGGGGCAACTTTCTTTTAACTGTTCCCTATATTTTCTTTTCATTTTTTATTTCCTCCCCCTAACAATTTCTTTCACTGCTTTTCATACGAAAGATTTTCTTTATGGCTTTGTGATTTTATGAAAGTTTGTCTTCTCTGTCATTTGCACATAGAGTTAATTTAGCTTTTATTTACTCTTCTATTGGATAGATGCTATGGAGGTGTGGCTGACAATAAATAACAACATTCATTTCATTCAACCGCTGATATGTATAGATACAACATAAAAGTGAGAATACACAAAAAATACTAAATCTCATGATTTGATATAATTACAAAGTATGTATCTAATGGACAGGCTGTAACACACAGTCAATATACAATGCAGCCGGTTTGAATTCTAAGTTTTTGTCTCCTACACTTGTTGCCTAAACAATGCTTAAGAACCCAATCTGCCCAATGTATCCATAGCTGGAAGGGAAGGACATATGAATTGATGTTGTTTTTCTTTTGGTTTGAATTCAGAGTTTTCCTTCTCCTAGACAGGTTGCCAAACCAAGGTCAAAGAATCAAATCTGTCCTGTTTATCCATAGCTGGATCAAGCTAAAGAGCTTAGTATATATATATATATATATATAAACACCCCTTCACATGAGCTGGATGTGACTCAAGGTCAATTTCTAAAGTGGAGTTTTAAAGGTTTGAATTCAGAGTTTGTCCTGTCTTACTATTTTACCCATAACTGGATGGAGAATAGGTGGATATATATATATATAATATATATATATATATATATATATATCTTTTCCAAGTGTATCAGCATTAAGTGAAATGCAACCAGCTTCACCCAGGATTTGAACTCATCTCATCATGTCCATTTCCTATGATGGTAAGAGCTCAGTATAGCTTACTACTTGCCCATAGTGGAAGATAGGAAAAGAGATGGATTCATGCCTTTCCAAAGATATATATAAACAAGTCATGTTTTATAATGCTAATGCACACAGTTTCATGATTTATCGATCATCAGGTGATTTAAGAAGGTTTTTTTTCAATTTGCTTGGATTTAATCAAACATTAATTTACTTGGTTGGTTTGGTTTATTTATTTAATGGAATATCAACTCCTTATGGGTTATTTAAATATGTAATCATAACTATAATCCTTCATTACATTGAAAAAAAAAATCTATAATCATTTGTTTACATGATATCAAGTATTCCTAATACAAATAAGTTGTACACATTTGTATGGTTTCAAGTATTCCTATATTTGGTCAGAGGGCCAATTTGCTCAGTCGGTAGAGTGTTCTGCTAGGAATCACAAGGTTCCAGGTTTGATACCAGCCCTCACCAACTCAGCGTATGAGTAGCACAGGGACCTGTGCAGTAAAGTGAGGAGCTGATGGTAGGTGTGGCGCTCCACCTCAGACACTAAAACCATCTCCTTGATATAGTGAAAAGGGGATAGACTCCCTCGCTATCTGGCTTATACCGACATTAGGCCACCCCAATGACTTTACTTTTTTTAGTACTTCATACTCCCCACACCACATCTGCAGAAATGAAGCCTCACCACCCTATATGGTTTAGTCTTAAACCGAGGACCCCCCTTCATTACAATTACTCCCAGGTCCTCTTTGACCCAGACTGGTAGTACCTGTTAAGGTCCCATCTAGTGGTCAAATTATTGTTATTATATAGGATTAATTGATGCTATATAACTGTGGGAAACAAATGATTATCATTTAATAGGAATAGTTACATATACATTATTCAAATTGGACAAGGTGCAATGTTTAATTTCTATTGTGAACTCTAAGAAAAATAGAGAGTTGTTTTTTTATCCGAATATCTTAGCATTAGGATTATTACCACATGAATCCAGACGTTCTTGCCAGTCATCTTGGGGTATTTTCAAAGACATGTTTACCATGATAGACAAAGGAGGAATTAATGATGTTCATCCTTTTTGTTCAACTCAATCATTTTCTAGGCCTTTGCCAAGAAATTTTTCCAGGGTTTGCAAAATTCATGATTATTAATTTGATATTTTTTAATACACTCATTAATTAGACAAAAGTGTTCTGGCTAAAGAACGTTGCTACTTTTAGATATGTATGTACAATCAATAATATTGAGCACTCTTTATTTATAAATAGAGCAAACTATATTTTATATTTTATATATATATATATATATATATATATATATATATATGAGAAAGAGAGAGAGAGGCTTGTCAAGAAATCAATAGCCTAACAAAGCATTGATTTTGATTTTACCCTTCCCATTCTTTTATCTGTATACTCATAGGACTATAGTGTGACAAAGAACAGATTAAAGTAGTTTAGTCACATGGTATATATCTCTCTCTCACTATATATATATATATATATATATATATATATATATTATAAATGTCAGGTCTTCAAAGTATCCAGGATGCAGGGGAACTGTTTGTGCAGCTATTAGCAACACTGTTGTGTTTGTCCTGCATGCACCCACCTTGCTGCTAGACTGAGTCATGGCTTGACAGTCATTTCTGATGGTGTTCCCAATTAAAACAACCACTAAATGGGAAGTTTTTGTAGTCATTCGGTTTTTGAACACAAAAGGTATTAAACCGATTGAACATTAACAGAATTGTATAAAAAGAATAAAAGTTTCTGTGATTTCTAAATATTTGGGATTATCCTTATATATATATATATATATATATATATATATATATATATATATACGTATGTATGTATGTATGAGATTGAAAGAGGCTTTTCAAGATAGCTATTTTTAATGCTAGTAATTTGTATGCAATTATATAGTTTCATTATTCGCATCTAATACTAATGATTTTCACACATTGTTTTAAGTATTCCTATCTAACACTTATAATTTTCTAACAGATCTAATTGGCTCATAGATTACAGGTACTACCACTTTCGGATCAGAGCGGATCCAAGAGTCATGTTGGATACACAGACTATTTTTTCAAATATGCATCAAATCACAGTTACATTTCTAGAAGAATCTGCTCATAGGAGTCACTGTTGATAAACCACTTCCCATTAAATACTTCATGATGAACAACTGGCATGAGAGAGAGATAATTTAAGATGCTCTTATGAACATCAGACAAAGGATATATCATAATTCAATCTACGCTCTTGAGAATCAGATAAATAAAAAACAAAACACAAAAAAAAAAACAGAGATACTTGAAGATTATTTGTTTTTCCCATCTTTACAATAAGAATTCGTTCAATGTATTTTTATGTATCGTTGGCTTTGATAATTTTCCATTAGATAAGATTTTTCTGAACAATAATTTCAAGTTTAATATTGCTTCATTACAATTTATTCTCTCGCTGAAGACAGACTCACATTTCTGTTGAATAAACAGATAAAAGTTAGAAAACAAAGTTAATATCAAATAATAATAGATTTATTGATACTGTATTGTTTGTTTTTGTTTCCTTTCTCTGATGCATACTTAATCTAACAAGTAATAAAACACTAAACTAAAAGCAATAACCTTAGAGATAAAAGCCCTTCTGGTTTTAATTCATAAATTGTATGATGCAAAGTCTTTCTTTAATTTATCCATGATCTTTTTAAATTAATGTGTACACAGATTCTATCCTTTTAAAATTTAGATTATATTTATCCTTTAAAAAAAAAAATTATCGATAAAACACATCCCAAATCATTGCCATTTTGACAGGTCTCTGTAAAAGCATGTGGGAAAAAAACATGTTTATATTTAACTACTAACAGTGAGAGCATATTGCTGTATATTTACTGTAGAAAGACTGCATTCTCCAGGGACACAGCCATAGCCCCAGGCGTAAATATGAAACTTGACATGACATACAAGGGTTAGGGTGTGTGAGGGTAGCAATGGCACAGGTCAGTTCAAAGCCGGAATAGAATTAAAGAGTTTGGTAGATTTATATCCCAGAAAGCACCAATGAAAGAGTCTCTTGCATGGGCCAAGAGCCAAAGATTTAATGTGATTGGGCAAAGAAGTTTTGTTAAATAGATTACTTGCTTTATTTTTGAGCCAATCACAGATTGGTTCACACACACAATGAAAAAGTGGCATACAGTATAGAATTTAAAGGAATATAAGAAAGAAGTACAAAACTAAGAAGAAAAAGAATTGTAGCCTATCAACAAAAATGATTTTAGGTAGTGGTACTTGGTCCTTAAAATTAAGTTTCCAATACATGACAGGATTTTGAAGGTTTAGCCTTCAGCCACCAATTAAGCATTGGATAGAACTAGTATTTGATTTCTGTTGTAAAATCAACAAACTGCAATAAGGAAAAAGTATTCTTTTATTTTTTTAAATTCAGTTACTTGTTTAAAGGACACCTACAGTGGCCATTAAGCTTGATATTGAATTACATTGTACTTATAGTATTTATGGAGGAACTTGATAATTCAGATATTTGTGCATTTCATCTTGGCCATTCTCATTTTTAACTAGAGGGTGGTGCAACATGATAACAGATAGAAGATTTAGGAACAAGCATATTATAAAAGAAACTATCTAACACATGTAGGTATTTGCCATGACTCAAGGACATTTTTAGGTGGGCCCACCCACCAAAGCTAATAGGTGGTAGGTGCAAAAAAATGTGTTGATCCTGTTGGCATTCCCCCTCAAGTGGGGCACCTCAGGCACTGGGCAATAAACCCAGCCCTGCCCCTTTAAATCAAGGGGGTAGGACCAAAGCTCACTGGACCCCTGACGATGTCAGGTAGCTAACGTATGTGTATATATATGTATCATAACATCAAGTCATGCTGATAGCATGGATTCCCTTCACTCTCTCACCATCCATCCCTATTAGCCATCACTCTTAATAGGTCCTCTAGACTGCATCCAGTGTCTGTGCACAGCTGATAAATGGAAATCATTAATAGACAGTCAAATATATAGGATTCCACAGGAGAACATTGCCTAAGAGTTTGACGCTGCTTTTCCAGCAGTGCCCAGCATGTCTTACTTGGATGGTTTATGAGATGGGAGGTAAGTGGCCATATTTTTAAAACTATTATTGACATCTAATGTAGGTAATTTAAACCAAATATGACAACCATAAATAAGAGTAATTGATGAGTGATAATCTTGAGATAATTTGAGAGCCTCTCATTGGACACAAAAGTCAAATGATCTAATGATTCTACTAAGATATAATTTATTTTCAATCAGAAAGAATTGCCGTAAATAAATGGTTGATTATTTTCACTGCTCTGATCCAACTGAATCCCCATTATTTGCAAATAGATAAAGGGAAAGTCATAGAGAACAAAATAATATGTGCACATAGAAATTTGTCAGTGTTATTCTTTATCCCAACAGAGAAGAACATAAAACAATAGCATATGATCCAATACAGCAGCACAAGAGAGACATAACCAGTGACAATTAAATGACAGTGACAATGGGGAGAGGAGATGGTGGATAACATAGAATAATAGAGTACATAACAGAACCACTACCGTTTTGTTGGCTACTGATTCCAGAATTTATTCAAAACAGAACATAATATCCTTGTGTAGCTACCTTCTAGCTTATTTTTCTAAGTATTCCCGCAATACAGTAGTACAGACACAGCTACTGTTTGGAAGGATTCGAATGCAGAGATAAATGTTATTGATGATCAGGTAAGTGCTATTCTTTAAGTCTTTGCCTAACAATTTCCCCCCATGGCTGTACAAAATTTTCTTGGTATTTTTTACCTGTATGATGAAATATTTCAAAATTCACTATCTATTCACCTCAGAACTTATTCTATTCAAATAAAGTCCTATTATTATTATAATCTGAGTCCTTCTGCTCAATTATAATTAACTAACCATCAGTTTTTGTACATTGCTTGGGTGTGATATTTGTAGGATTACAGTGGTGGAAGAGCCGCTGTGAGTGGCTTAAGGTAGGCAAAGAATTAACTGATCATAGATAATGAATAAAATTTGAAAATAGGGAAATGCAAACACATATATCACATTCCTTTCTGTTCGTTTTTTGTTTCTATTTTCAATTTCTCTAATAAATGAAGTTTATTAACTTCCCTTTGTCACGTTTCTGTCACGCTGCACAATAAATGTTCTACAAAAAAAAAAAAAAAATAATCTGTTCTTTTTCTTATTTGTCTATTTTCACATTAAATTAGTTTGCTTTGTAGACACCTAATTTTAGTCTTTGTCTTAAGAATTGAGATGTTTGTTTATTGTTTTGTTGAAGGTTTGAATTTCAGAAGGAATTATATGAATGCAACATATTTTTCAATATAAAATTAATTTACATGTTCTTGAATAAGTTTGAAGATTTTGAAGCTGTGAAAGAATTTATGTAATGCAGGATTTTTATTTCTTTTTTTTTTTTTACAGGTTGGTTCATGTTCCCTCACGCTGAGATAGCCATACCTGAAAACTTCATTTTTCTTTCATCATAAGCAAAATAAGCAATGAAAACTGACTAATGTAATTTGATTTCCATGTTGTTAAAGTAGAAATTAGGATGACAAGAAAGACTGCAAACACACACACACACATATATATATATATATATATATATTCTATGAAAATGGCATGGTCTATATATTTAACTAATCTCAAAAATATTTTTCTGAATTTTTGAGATGAGGCTTAATAATTAGTATTATTTGGACTATTGCCCTCGTTTTCATTGTTATCTGTACAACGTTTTGGCTGATGTGCCCTCCAGCCTTCTTCAGGTATTTCTTGTCGGACTCGGGAACCTTCTAGGTTCAAAGTTCCGTGATTGCTCCCAATTACAACAAGAAGGTTCCCGAGTCTGACAAGAAATACCTGAAGAAGGCGGGAGGGCACACCAGCTGAAACATTATACAGATAACAATGAAGATGAGGACAATAGTCCGAATAATACAAATAATACTAATGTCAATAACTAAAAGAAAGTGTTGAAAAAAATAAAATGTAAAGGCCATTGGAAATGAAGAATGAGAAAAAAATTCTTAAATGTTTTGCAATATTTTGGGAACTGTATTACTTTCAGCTGGTGATGAAAATGAAAAGGGGGAGAATAAGAGTATTAGCCCTATGTGAAATGCAAAGTGCCTCATCCAGGATTTGAACTGGGTTTTCCATGTCCCACAATGATAACACAAAAATAACTTTTTCATATATATATATATATATATATATATATATATATATATATATGATGTGTTGGGCCGGCCTAATGTCGGTATCAGCCATGCAGTGAGGGAGTCTATTTCCTTTTCACTAGCGCTAGACCAAGGAGATTATTTTAGCATCTGAGGTGGAGCACCACACTTACCATCAGCTCCTTACTTTACCGCACAGATCCCAGTGCTACTCATACGCTGAGTTGGCAACGGCGGGTATCGAACTAGGAACCTTGTGTTTTCTAGCCGAATGCTCTACCGACTGAGCTAAATGGAGATTATGTTCTTCTACAACCAAAATTATGTCACCATCTACATCACAATTCCCTTAATTATCTACATTATACTCTGAAAGATTATTAATCATTATTTAATCTTAGCATTTTATTTATTAACAATGTCTATTAAGATCAGAAACCATTATTTTAAAGCAAATTTTAAAGCAAACAATATGAAAGATCTGTTTGAAAATGTCAACATGGAGGATATTCTCTCTTTTTTGAGGGAAATAAAATTATACATTAGAATACAGACATGAAACAAAAAATACCATACAACATGATCCCCAATAATGCTAACACATTGTTAAAACCAATTACTAAAAAGTATAAATATAACTACACGATATGTATAACTTCCTAACCGTTAGGCATGACATAACCCCAGACGTTAAAATCAATAAACAACAACAACATATTAAGATATAACCAAATTTCTCTCAAAACAGCCCATATTATTTAAAATGTGTTTAAAGGTTTACACAATATATGTTGAAGATAATTTGCATACTGGTTTGAACAAAACCATGTTTAATAAATAATTACTTGGTGTTACCATTTTCTAATATCATTACTTCATTCTAAAACATGTAAATGCAATCCTATGTATCATTTTATATAAAAATCTATTAAAATGGAAATAAATGAAATCTTTTTATATGCATTTATATTTAGTTTCTTGAATCTTTCTAATTTAATATAATATTTTATTATATTAGAAGTTAAATATCTGGGCTCAGAGGGGACATATTTTTGCTAGTGTATATAATGAACAGTGGCACTTTTTCTGTCTTTCTCATTGTTCATCCAAGCAGAATTTGATGTAGATGAAGAGACTGTGACTGATATATATAAACAGACTGCAATAGACCGATAAATATATATGAAGCGACTGCGATAGATAAATAGATATGAACAGACTGCAATAGACAGATAGATATGAACAGACTGCAATTGACAGATAGATATGAACAGACTGCAATTGACAGATAGATATGAACAGACTGCAATTGACAGATAGATATAAACAGACTGCAATTGACAGATATAAACAGACTGCAATTGACAGATAGATATGACCAGACTACAATAGGCAGATAGATAGATATGACCAGACTGCAATAGAAAGATAGATATGAACAGACTGCAATAGAAAGATAGATATGAACAGACTGCAATATACAGATAGATATGAACAGGCTGCAATATACAGATAGATATGAACAGACTCCAATAGACAGATAGATATGAATAGATAGATAGATAAGAACAGACTGCAATAGACAGACAGATAGTTATGAACAGACTGCAATAGACAGACAGATAGATATGAACAGACTGCAATAGACAGATAGATATGAACAGCTGCAATAGACAGATAGATATGAACAGGCTGCAATAGACAGATAGATATGAACAGGCTGCAATAGACAGATAGATATGAACAGGCTGCAATAGACAGATAGATATGAACAGGCTGCATATGCAATAGACAGACAGATATGAACAGGCTGCAATAGACAGACAGATAGACAGATATATAAACAGAATAGACAGACAGATATAACAGGCTGCAATAGACAGACACAGGCTGCAATAGACAGACAGATATAAACAGGCTGCAATAGACAGACAGATATAAACAGGCTGCAATAGACAGATATATAAATATTAACAGACTGCAATAGACAGATATATAGATAGATATGAACAGACTGCAATAGATAGATAGATAAATAGATATGAACAGACTGCGATGGACATATAGATAAATATGAACAGACTATGATAGATAAATAAATAGATAGATATGAACAGACTGCAATAGATGAATACATATGAACTGACTATGACAGATTGATAAACAGACTGAGACAGATATGTACATCGGTATGAACAGATTAAGATAGATAATAAAAGCCAAATGTTCTTGGCGTAAACATTGCGAATCTGGATGAATTGATTAAAAATTTGTAAAAAATTTTCCTTATAAAAAATACCACTTATAAGTTGGAAAAAAATGTATGCACTTCAATTATTAGATAATAGGATAAGTGTAAATAATCATATTGAAAAATTCATATAATATCATTTTCTCCAATTTTCTCTTATTCTATTACTTGTTTTAATTTATATTTACCTCCTTTCCTTGTTTTATCTTTCTTTTTTGTCAAAATCACTTTGAAAATCATTTAAATATACAAATATTCAGAATATCGTTAGTATTTGGTGATTTATAAGAACTGTCTAATATTTACGTTACAATGTCACTTCAGATGCTAAAACAATCTCCCTGGTCTAGCGCTAATGAGAAGGGGATATACTCCCTCACTGTCTGGCTGATACTAACAATAGGCCATTCTGCCTACTTTACTTATTTCTCCATAATCCATCTTTTTTTTTTTTTATTATTATTATCTCCCTTTTTTTTTCTGCTTTCAAGTTTAAATAATCATCTTCAAAAATTCATATTTGATCATTTTCTCCAATCTTCTCGTTTTAATTTCTATTTATCTCCCTTGCTTGCTTTATCTTTCTTTTTTGTCAAAATCACTTTGAAAATCATTTTATTCATCTGTTGAACACACAAACATACAAATATTCAGAATATCTTTAATATTTGGTGATTTATAAGAACCATCTAATATTTAAGGTACACTGCATTTTTTTTTCATTCTCTAAATAATCACCAAATGCATTTTATATTGATTCTTCTTTAACAATGACACTTCACTCTACTTGATGCAAAAAGGTTTTGATTTTTACAGCTTCCATCTTAAATAATCCACATGTACTTATTCACTTATATCTGTTGAAATTTATTTTCTTTAAAAGTTGTTGCTGCTGTTGTTGTTGCAATGAACATCATAAGTATTTAATATCATCTTCTCTGTTAATATCTATCTTTCAAGGTCAGTATGTTCTTCTTCTTCAACAATATCCCTCATTAAGCAATTTCCTTTTAAAATGAACCATTCACATCTAATTTCTTTCCTTCCACTGAGCAACCTAATCAATTTCCTATTTTGCCAGTAAATAATCCTAATCATCACCAATTAGAAATTTAACTTATTCAACTCATCCTAACACTTTCTCTTCATCTTTTTTTCTTTCTTTCTTTTTTGATGGAGAAAGAACTGATCTCTGAAGATGACTTCTTCTCCATCTTTTTCTTTCCTCAAAGATACACTCATACTTTATCTAATCCTCTGATACTATAGTTATTTTGCAGCCCTCCCCTCCTTTTTTACTTTTACAGTCTTTATTTTCAACCTTGTTTTCCATCTACTTCTGCTTTGACTATCATTTTCCTTCTTTATATCTCAATAGTCAAGGGGGTTGGTTTAGGTCAGTCAATAGATTATCCGTCTCGGAAACCAAAGTTTTCAGGTTTGACACCTCACCATCTCAGCACATGAGTAGCATGGATTTGATCTGTGCAGTTAAATGGAGAGCTGATGGTAGTTGTGGCCCTCCACTTTAGCCACAAAAATAGTGCTTGTGCTTGTGAATGCTTTGATTACAATGTTCCTTCCTCATATTTCTATAGTCGATGGACGAGGTTAACTCAGTCGATAGAGCAGCCATCTCGGAACCACAAGGTTCTAGGTTTGACACCTCACCACTTCAACATGATCTGTGCAGTAAAGTGGAGAACTGATGGTAGTTGTGGCACTCCACCTCAGACACAGAATAGTCTCTCTGGTCTATTTCTAGTGAATGTTTTACTATCCTTTTCCTTTGTTATATTTTCATAGTCATGGGGCCGGTTTAGATCAGTCGATAGAGCATCTGTCTTAGAAACACAAGTTTTCAGGTTTGACATTTCATCATCTCAGCACATGAGTAGCATGTGCAGTCAAATGGAGAGCTGGTGGTAGTTGTGGCACTCCACCACAAATACAAAAACAGTTTAGTGCCTGTGTCTATTATTTTCCTTCCTTATAACTTCATAGTCATGGGGCTGGTTTAACTCAGTTCATAGAGCATCCCTCTAGGATTCACAAGATTCCAGGTTTGACACCTTGCCAACTCAGCATTGCTTTGATCTGTGTGGTAAAGTGGGGAGCTGATGGTAGTTGTGGCACTCTACCTCAGACACTGGTCTAGTGCTAATGAAAAGAGGATAGACTCCCTTGCTGTCCAACTGATACTGACAATAGGCCACACTGCCTACTTTACTTATCTCTTCATAGTCTTTCTTATTTTCTTCTTCCCTTTTCAACAGAACTAATGAGACTCATTTCAAGAAATCTTTCTCATATGGTCTGATTATGACTCTCTCCCTCTCATATATATATATATATATATATATTATATATATACATGTGTGTGTGTGTGTGTGTGTATTTGGGCAGCATTCTTTCATTTATACATGTGGAATTAAACAAAAGGACTAATCCACGAATTCCATCCAAATATAAAAAAGTTGGCCAGAAAGCTTGAAAAGATCACCAATAAAATCGTTAAACAGGAGACCTGTCTTTTGTTTAATTCCACATGTATTTAAGTATATATATATATATATATATATAATTAATGAGATTATCATTATTCTGAAGATTCACGCTACTGCAAGAAACTTAAGTTGGCAGTTTTTAAACCATTCGATTTTAATTGTCTATTTAGCTCTTTATAATGAGCACTTTTTAATCAGTTTCAGGAAAAAATCAAGAAGTAAATAAGATTTTATACTTATTTCCTTGGTGGATTTAATGATAACTTTATATATATATATATATATATATATATATATATATATATATATATATTTCGAGAATTACAATTTGTCTATCTCACCCATTTGTCAACAAAATCAGTTTTTTTCTTTAGATTTGTTATTTTAAAAAAATTTCATTTCAAGCAACTCTCATTCTGCTTCAAAATTTATCTTCCATTTCTCTCCCCCAAAAAAAATTCTAGATTCTGATCGCTCTCCATTTCCAACCTCTTGGCTTGTCTGTCTGAGTCTCCAAAATCAATCAAACCTGGGTCTTCAATGCTATCCGCAGTCATTTTTTACTGCCACATTATTTTCTTTCAATCCACCTCCTCATTGGATTACTTCCTGACCAGCTGTCAGTTTGCCATTTTATCTTCTATCACTCACATGCTCTTTTTCTGCATCTTTTTTTTTTCACTCTCACTCTCACTCCCCCCCTCTATCTTTTGCTTCTATCGTTCTTTAACACAGACCTTTCATAACCTTTCTGACCTATTTATCAACTGTTTCTTCATTTCCACCTTGTTTTCTCTGTCTCTATTTTACTAAGTCTTAGCTTTCTTTCATCTTTTCTTTATACACACATGCACACACACACAATACATGTGTGAGTATGTATGTATATGCACACATTATATATATATATATATGGCTCATTATACGTGTGTGTGTGTGTGTATATATATATATATATATATATATATATATATATATATATATATATATATATATGTATGTACATTATACACATGCACTCTATCCATATATACACTATACTTGGATACTATCTCTCATATATACATACACACACAAATACACTATAAATTAATAGATGTGTACATACTATACAAATATATATGTACATAATAATCACACACACATGAAAAAAAAAAAAAAAAAAAAAATATATATATATATATATATATAGAGAGAGAGAGAGATATTTAAAAATATATACATACATACATACATACTAATAACACACACACACATATATATGAAATTGTACTCTATGCATGTCCACTTGCTTGTAACTAAGGTAAATTTGAAGTTTTTCTTCCAGGATATAAAAAAAATGTATTTATTTTATTTCAATATATACACTCACACACAATTTCAATTTGTGTGGATGATGATCAGCAAGTCAATCTTATAAACCACTCCTTAATCCTCACCAATTGCAACCAATTGTCATGTCACTGATGATGCTTATCTAAGTACATCAATAAGCCTTCCATTTTTTCATTTATTTTACACAACAAATAGGTTTTTTTTTTTCAACATAATTTCCTTCTTTGTCAATGCACTTAATTCAGTGGTACATATGAAACACATTATTATAAGAATTACAAATCAAAATTCACTTAAAGTTTGTTAGTGAAAATTGATTTGACATACGAGGAAATTGAATTATGAGAGGTTTGGTTTGGTTTACGGTATATCAACTTCGGTAGGTCATTTAATGCTGAAAAAGTTTTGAGATAAATTCATTTTTAATTGATACTCAATTTTTTTTAAACACATTTTACTATTTAACCCATAGATGGGGACCTAACAGGTACTACCACTCCAGGTCAGAGTAAACGAAGGAGCAATGGTGATGAAGGGGTGCTCAACATTTCCCAAACCTCCAGAACGGGAACAGAAACCTCACCAGAAGACCCTCAGCCACCGCCTTATAACACACATATGATAAAAAGGGTTGGGGGTTGCCATAAGGGCAATAGTGTTGGGGCAATCATATAGGTATTAGGGCTTGACATGATTAGCCAATTGATCAGACTGACTGCTCGTCTAGCCTAAGTAAATGGAGTGTTGCATGTCACGGACTGTTCATCCACCAGGATTTCATCCTTAAGCATCACAGGTGGCCCCATTGGGGGGGGGGTCCTACCTCTCTGCAGATGTGCAGTTGGCTGACAGGGTCAATGAGTGGAATGAATTAAACTTGTAAGTCAAAGCACCTCTGTACCTCTGGAACCTTAACGAAGCACCTGGAGAATAGGCTAGATAGGAGCTGCACAAGAATGCTGCATGCGATCTTGAACAAATCGGGGAAACAACACTCTACAAGGAAGCAGTTATATGGCCACCTGCCTCCTATCACACAAACCATCCAAGTAAAACGGACAAGACATGCTGGACACAGCTGGAGAAGCAAGGACAAACTAATAAGTGACGTTCTCCTGTGGAAGCCAACACATGGACATGCAAATGTGGGACGCCCAGCAAAGTTCTACATTGACCAGCTCTGTGCAAATACTAGATGCTACGCAGAGGACCTCCCTGGGACAATGAGTGATAGAGAGGGTTGGACTCTGCCGGAGAAGTAAATATTAACTCATAAGTGATGTCCTCCTGTGGAAACCAGGACATGGACATGCTAGTGCAGGTCATCCAGCAAAGACCTACATAGACCAGCTCTCTATAGATACTGGATACTGTGCGGAGGACCTACTAGGGACACTGAGTGATAGGGATGGTTAGCAAGAGGTTGTCATGGATATCTATGCTGCTGGCGCAACATCAAGACATATATATATATATATATATATATATATATATATACACACACACACACACAGATAAAAACAACATCTCAGGAATGCCATGGTGATGTTGTGAGGGTTTTTGTTGACATGATGGTGAACAAAAATAGAATAGTTTTAAAAAAACGTTAGTGTACTTTATTTCAAATTTTCTATCTTGGCAAGAAATAGCATATGTTGCCATTTGATGAGCTCAAATGACCTCAGCTGTCAAACGTCACATTGTCTATATTAGAACTTGGGATTATTCAAGTAGAAAATTGGGTCCATTGGACATTGCACTTGGTCATGATCCTCGGATAGACATACACAAAAACTTCAGTATAATTATAATAATGTTCTTCTATTGATTCAATGACAACCATTCGCTAAACCAAAGCTTTAAAGATGGAGCTGATGGTAGTTGTGGCACTCCACCTCAGGCACAAAAACAGTCTCTCTGGTCTACAAAGGTGATTTGTTTATAGTAGTGAAGGCTTGTGTAGGACCGGCCATAGATTTTTTAGAAGCTGATAACAAAAGAATCGTGCACCAGTATGCCAGAGATTCTCCTATCAGCTCTGCTCAGGTTTTTCTTCCCCCTAAAGTGGCTATCTTACCAAGTCTGATTAACCTGTCTACCCTACTATTTACCCATAGCTCATGAATGAAGAGAAGGATTCATGCCTTTCCTAGAGGTATTAGCATGAAATATAAGGCAAACAGCCTTGTCCAGGATTTAAACAACTTGTCGAGTCAATTTTCTATGATTATAATCATAACAGCATAATAGTGGGTGTATCTATTCACCCAAGTCCTCTGACATAGGCAGGATGTGACACAAGGTCAATTTTTAAGTGATTGGTTGGTTTGTTTGATTTTACAGTATGTCAAACCTGGCTGGGTTATTTTATACCAAAGACATTTTGTTTTATTCATTCTTGATAGGTGTCAATTTTTTTAAACACATTTTTAAAACTCATTTTTTCTATTTAACCCATAGATGGGATCCTAACAGGTACCACTACATTTTTAAGTGGAGCAGAGCTAGTCTAAATTCAGTATTCCTTCTCTTAGATTGGTTACTTAAGAACTCAGTACTTCTCTACTATTTACCCATAGGTGGATGGAGAACAAAAATGGAATCATACCTTTCCTAATAGTAGTAGCATAATGTGAATTGCAAACAACCTTGTCCAGGATTTGAACTCAGGTTGCTGATTCCATTTCCTACAATGATAACCACTATACAAAGCATGTCTCCTAACTTCATAGTAGTATGTGTATGACTTCATAATTATTAGTGAGAGAGAGAGAATGTTCAGCAAGCAGAACCTGATGACAGAAGATATACAAAGGGGATCTGTATAACTGAGGATTGTAGACACAATCCCAAAATTCCACAATAAACACACCTTTCCTTTTTATTTTCATCTCTCCCCCGTCTTTCATTTTCATTTTTAGTTTATCTGCATTTTTCTTCTTTACTTCTTTGTCTCACCAAATCTTTGCCTTTATTCTTTCATTTTACTTCTATTGTACTTAATAAAAAGATTCCATACACTTACTTGAAACATAGAATTAATAGATTCCTTCATGCAAAATGGCAACGAAACTGGAATAACAATATCCACAATAAACTCTTCTTAAATCTTTACCTATGGAATTTCTCCCACGGCTGCAACAAATTTTTTTTTGTATTTTGTATGACGGTATATTTCAAAGTTCACTATCTTTCCACCTCAACACTCATTCTATTCAAATAAATACCTCTTATTATTGTCATCTGAGAGTAAACAAGTGATAAATTCAAGAGCCGCTGCCAGTGGTTTACAGTAGGATTGCAATCATAGGAAAGCCATTGTCAGTGGCTTTAAGTAGGCAAAGTGTTAATCAGACCCACTTTGGGAGACTGACTGGATATTATCCTTTAAAACATCCAGAAAAGAATGATTCATTATATCCCGATTACGCATTGGTCACACAAGACTTATGCACTCCTTTATACCCAAACAAGAACAACCACCAGAGTGTGAAACACGCTGCATAATTAAACACTTCCTCAATGAATGTGGAGCTTTTGCTCACACCAGAAAATACTATTCTATTGCAAATAATGTGAAAGATCTATTTTTAAAAAGTCAACATAGTCCTTTTTAAGAGAAACAAAATTATACCAAAAAATATAGATGTAAACCTGATCAAACTATACAAAAGTAACCCCACAACACGATCTCCAACAATACTATCTTTAAAACCATTAACAAAAGTGAAAATATTGACATACAAGGAATATTATTCCCTAACCAATAGGCCTAACATAACCCCAGATGGATTGATATGCCATTAAAACATACTAACAAACTGAAACTGTTTCTCTCTCCCATTAAATTTGTGTTCAACCTCAGCAAACTCCATCTCGTAACTTAACCTTCTTTCCAAATATTTACTTTCTTCTTTTTCTAATTGTCTGAATCCATTTTTGTCAATAAACCCCTATCTTCAGTGCCATCCCCACACATCTACAACATATATCATTCCCTAACCTCTAGGCCTAACCAACCAACCAACCAACCAACTAAAACTCTTTCTCTCTCCCATTAAATTTGTTTGTGATCAAACACAGCAAAATCCATCGAGTAACTTAACCTCTCCAAATATTTACTTCTTTCTTTTTCCACATATTATTTTCAAATATATATTTACCAACCCCTCTGCACGAGCAGGATGTGACATAAGGTTAATTTCTTATACAGAGTTCAACAGGTTTGAATTCAGAGTTTTCCTTCTCCTAGACCGGTTGCCTAACCAAGGTCAAAGAGCCCAGTCTGCCCTATTTATCCATAGCTGGAGAGAGAGTAGGATTCATACCTTTCCCAAGGGTATTAGCTTTAAGATAAATGCAATTACCAGGATTTCATGATATTATTTTCATATATTATTCCCTAACCTCTAGGTATAAAATACCCCAGACAAGTTGATATGCCATTAAAATCCACCAACTAACCAACCAAATAAAAACGTTTCTCTCTTTCCCATTAAATTTGTTTCTGATCAACTGCAGCAAAATCCATCTAGTAACTTATCCTTCTCTCCAAATGTTTACTTCTTTCTTTCTTTCCTTTTTTTTTCTGATTGTCTATCTCTGGATCTATTTCTGTCAATGCACCTGTCTCTTCAGCGCCATCAATTCCCCCCTCCCTCCCCACAACTACTTATTATTAACTTTCCTTCTCTTCTCTGTCTTTGTATTTCTCTGCCTTTCCCTGGAAAATCTATTGACCTTATTTCCTTGTGCATTTTCAGCTTAGTATATGAGACTCAGTTCAACTGATACTAAGAGAATCTCCTTATAGCTGATCAAGATGCCTCGATTAACCATATCTAGCCACTCGGCAGACAATGTTGGTTCAACAGGCAATTCCAACAGATGATTATATATATATATATATGCGTATGTGTGTGTGTACTATCAAAACGCTCACCGTTTCTTGATGAGCATCAGCCGCAACTCAATTTATAGAAAATGCTATCTGAAGACTCTTAAAGTCATTACTTGATTCTACTCACAACACCCCCAAACGGCTTCATAAGATCTTCTGATACAATTGCAATATTTATCAGATGTTAATATATTCTTTCATCTGAAAGGGACCGTGTGGAGTTAAGCATAAACTAGTCGGGGAAAATAAAATAGAATTCAACACAAATAGTAAAGAATAAAATTGAAATGAAGTAACAAGAATGGAGAGAAACAACCAAGGATGTGTGTATATACAGCGTGTTTGGAATAAATTTGACATATTTATATTTGGTTATATATTTCTCCGTAGATTGGAGGTATTGAGCACACTACACAACATTTAAAAGCTTGGACCCTTCTTCATTCATATATGTCATGACAGATAGAATGGATGACTGGAACCCACCTGAATCATGGAAGAGAATAACTTGTATTATGATGATCTGCACTGGCCATCAAAATAAGGAGATTATGGTTGCTGCCCAATGCTCCCTGAACACTGAAAAAACAATCAGGCATGAATTGGAGAATTGCAATGGAGAATACGAGGCTGTGGCTAGAAGAAAACAACACAACAGATGATCTGACTGTGTTCGTACAGCAGAATTCCCAAAAAAATCGGCAGAAAGGGTATCAGGTTGAATTCAGATGCCTACTTGGAGTTGCTAAATACTGTAGTCAAGCCCTGGATAACAAGGGTAGCCTTTGGTAGGCCATATATATGGTAGCAGGATTCGGCCACCTGCCACACCTCTGGGAAAAGTCAAAAATGGTTGTTGGCAAATTTTTACAGCTACACCAGTCCCAATGCTTGGCCTCCGAACTCCCCAGATCTTAACCCAATGGATTATTATGTATGTGGTGCTGTTGAGAAAGACAACAATCGCCGTGCCAGTACTATAAAAGCCCAGTTAATCGACAGAATTAAGGTAGTTTTTGAGACCCTTCCCAGAGAAACTGTAACATCAGATTGCTCCAGGTTCTGGAGCAGGATTGAGGCTGTGATCGATGCTAATGGCGGTTATTTGAGTGAAAGTTGTTGACAGTAGTGTAATTTCCGTGCCTGTTGAATTTCTTTACAATCATTTAAATTTTGTATTTACCAAGTACTTTTTCTTTTTCCTTATGAAACTGTCAAATTTCTCCTGAACACCCTATATATATATATATATATATATATATATATATATATATATATATATATATATTCAGAGTGTGGATGGTCCAACAAAAGCCTTCAACACTATAAACAAAACACTGTGTGTGTTGTTCATTGGATCAGTTCCTGTTTAGTTCGTTTTTGTTTGTTTTTTTGGTGGGGGGTTTGAGGGTGCTGCTTTTGCAACTTAGTCCACTGGTAATAGAGTTATGCTTATGAGTACAGGCAGAGGATACTACTGGAAATCCTAAGCTAGAACACTGCACAGTGGCAGCCCTTGGGTGATGGCTATTCCTGCACATCAACTGGATATGTGTGCAGTCTGTTTCCTCTATTGGCAACAAAGCAGCTCCATTTAGACATGGCACTGCTTTCCTCAAATTAGGAGGGGGTGATGATCTTGTGAACCCTCATGTATCAAAAGTGATGAGAATTCCAACATATTATTCAGAAGTTACAATATGATACACTTGTTTATGTATACACACAAACCAACTATCAAGACACACATATAAATACATACACCCATTGAATCTTCTTATACAAACAGAAAATATATAAATATATACAAAAAACATACTATATAACTTGAAAAGATTTTTAAACAATTTGAAACACATGTTGCAACCAATAAAATAAATTTAAAAAATTAAAACTATTTTGCAGACCTTTTTTTTATTATAAAACATTGACTTTTCTCTTGTTGGATCTAAACCAATCTGATATAGTTATCTACTAAGCTTAGCTTAGATGTAGCACAAGGCCAGAAATATGGGACGTCCAGTGATAATCAAACTCACTAACAATTGTCTGCGAATCTAGCTTGCTAACCATTACACCATGTGAAGTGCCCTAACCAATCTGATATATATGTTTGAATATCATAGATACAGAGCAACTGGCACTTGGTGACTGTCAGTTTCAGACCAGGAGGCTCCCCTACAATTTTCTTTTCATATGATTTAAGACTGTTAGCCCAGTTGAGCCCTGATGATAGTTTAATTAAAACTGAAATGTCAATCTGTGACATATTCTCTTGTTTTTTCAAAAACTTTATACATATTTACATTGTCGGATTTTATATCCATTTCTTTATATATATATATATATATATATATATATATATATATATATATTTCCACAGACAAGTGTTTCGAGGTTTACCTATCATCAGTGTGGCTACACGTTAACAGCTACCCCTGGCCGGGTTTAAGACCTGAATGAATTTTCGTTTGCCAAGTCTCCTACCCATGCAGGCAGTAGTGGCTGTCAAATATAGGAGAATATTTAATTGATACATTTCTAAGCGGAAATGAATTCATTAGAGTCCTCAAACTTTGAATGTATGTATGTATATATATATATATATATATATATATATATATTATAAAAAAGAAGGTCCGCAAAAGTTATTATGTTCTCACATGTCGCATATGTAAGATAAAAATAATCTTTTTTAATTTTCTGAGAACATAATACATTTTGCAGACCTCTTTTATAAAATATTGAATTTTCTCCTGTTGGAATCAGAACAACATTATATATATATATATATATATATATATATACATATGTATGTATATATAATAATAATGATATTAGTTGAGGAAAAATTAATTAAAATTATTAAAATCAATTTTTCCAATATTATTATTATTACTGTTTTATGTTTTTAACATACTGAGCATTTTTGGATTATTTACTGATGCCACTGCAACGGAAAAGTTAAAGTGGCAATTGGATACTATATATATATATATATATATCTTTTAACACACACACACACACACCTGGATATATATATATATATATATATATATATATATATACACGCAGGTGTGTATGTGTTAAAACATCCTTTATGAAAAATCTTTAACCTTTTTTGACTATTCATGTATTTGGAAAATCTGAGATAACACTGTAGTAAAATTACATGCAGAAGGAAAAAAAAAGAAAGCTTTATCTCTTTCATTGCTATAAGACAAAAATGTCAAATTTTGTTTACACCAGTATATTATATTCCATATAAATGACCTTTGACCTGCTCATTTTCAATTATCATATCTCTCTATACAATATTTCTGAGGATTACTTCCGGTTTCAAATGTCACCTACATTATAATTTTATAATAAAAAATGCTAGGAGTACAACTCACTCAGCATCATTAACAATAACAACATCTTTGTTCTTGTGCTACTAGAATTTAGTGATAATCTTTTCTTAAACTCTTTCTTTTAAACTAACTATAATATTACATACTCCAATAGAAAGATTACATTTTTAAAACCACACACACATATATATATATATATCTATATATACATTAGACAAAATGTGAACCATGGGATCACCCATTGTGCTTTGGGTAGATAATTGGGATTTTTAGAAAAAAGAGTTTGCAAAGCAAATTAAATCTTTAAAAAATAAATGCAGCCGGGGAGTTTAAAAAAAAAAACATTAAAATTATTTTGTAAGATTTATACAAAAGAGAATGTCTGACCAAATTCAATTTAAATGGACCCAATTCTTGGAATTTTATTTTGAGAAACTATGGGCAAGCTGCGTCTGAAACTTAACATACAAATATATTTCACACACTCTAATCAATCTCCTTACATCATAGAGAAACTAACATATAACAATAATATATATATATATATATATATATATATATATATATATATATATATATAAAGGGTGGCTTACCGGTGAATATGGGCATGATCGTTGGAGGTGCACCGGATCCAGGGGTTAAGTCTGTGATAAAACAAATACAAAGTAGAGCAAATTTATTGAAGAAATCTTATTCAATGAACATACGTGTGATCAGCTGCAATTAATCGGTAGCTCGATTAATTCAGTGGATTTAACCCTGATGATTCTAGCGATGAAACTCGAGTAGGTTTCTATTGTATCCATTTCTTCAATATACATATATATGGAAGGGGGGGCACACAGTAAAAAAAACTACATTGATCAGCTCTGCCTTGATGCTGGGATTGATTACTGAGAGAAACAGGGTGGCAAAAAAGAGTCATAGAGATCAATGCTGCTGGCATGACTTGATGATGATGAAGACACTTTTAAAAAAGAAATTAGGTCATATATTATTTTGATAGGTATTTCAATACGTAATTTTTATTCTAAGATGTGAAGATCTTATAGTAGGTTCTCTCAGTTAAAAATAGCTCTGCAAAATTGTTTATGTTGGTCTTAAAAATAACGAATTTTCATAACCGTTTCTGTCTACCCTATAAAAAGACAGCACAACACTAATTTACATATAATTTTCTTGAATTGTTTCTCAAAAGAAATAATTCCTATCTTAATGATGTCCTTTTAAACAGCTGCAACTATTATTATATAATCCAGGCATAGAGATTCTTTGAACAATTCTACCTAAATTTGGAAAACACTTGAAAATAAGGAGTACATATTCCCAAATTATAGAAAAGCTAACATGTAAATGTTTGTTTTTCTTGAAATTGAATTAACAGGAAATGATTATTATTTATTTCTGTTAAACAGTTTGCACGATATAAAACTGATTGTAAATTGAAAAATGGTAAGAGTAATGAGAATACTAATGGATTCGTAAGGTGTTCCATTATGGTATAAAGGTGTGGTATAAGGGTTAGCCAGCTCGTATTGCAAATTTGTTACTACCGTTATGGTATAAAGGTGTAGTTTAACTTTTAACATCCTGTTAAGAATTTTCTAAGTTCAGAGCCCAATTCTTATAAGGATTTATCAAAAAATGGCTAAAAATGGCCTTTTCATTTAAAGTTATCTGTTATTTCCCTTAAATCAAAGACAATAATTATGTTTAATATTACATTTAAACAAAGGCTCTCATTTGGGGTAGATTATAAAAATTCATATGATTTCCGGCCGGGTGGAATGAGGTGGTATAGGACGTTAAGAGATAAGGGTCAGCCAGCTCGTATTGCAAATTCATTACTACTGAAAAACAAGTTCACTCCTTGTTGGATGCCCTATATTTGAGACCTTGTGACAAATCCTACATGTTGGGTAAATTATTTTTTTAACCGATTTGTGAAAAAGTGTTTCATTATGTAATCAGCTTCTAACTTTCTAACTAGCAAATGGAAATGTCCCATCATGGTCTAAGGAGTCCTGTCATTGAATAAAGGTTAGCCAGCTAGTCTTACAAATCCATTACTATGGAAAAGCAAGTTCAATCCTTGTTGGATGCCCCATACTTGAGACCCTGTATCAAATCCTACCTGTAGGGTAAATAATTTTTTTAAGGAATTTGTGAAAAAGTGTATCAGCTTTTATTCACTTCCTAACTTGCATTTCTGGAAATGTCTAAAAGCAGTCCGATTTCCATGGAGATGCAGAGAAAGGGATCCAAGGAGAAGAGGTCATGTACTAGTTCAATAGTTCTTTCTATACATAATTGCTATTCTAAAATGAACACTGGATTAATGAGTTTCACAAACATGCTTACAAATATTGCAAATATTGAACCAAAGTAAGCACATTATCTAAAGTAATTATTTGTTATTTTTTCCAACCTTAGTGGCCATAGTTTTCAACTAATTAAATCAAGGGATCATTTTACAGACTAGAGAATTACAAACTGTACAATATCAGTCAAATCTCTTTTTTCATCTTTTACAGGAAAGAAACAAAAACCCAACTTGCATTTTGAAAAAAAACAAAAAAAAAACATTTTCTTTTTTTCTTTAAAAATTTTTCCTAACTTTATTCAGCGTACTGTGAAATTAACAACATTTAACATTGGTAGACGTTTTGACAGTTTCAGTAGCCTCTGACGAAAACAGAAACAAAATAGTTTTTTCACTCTGACATTTTTTCCTTTTTTTTTTTTTTTTTTGGAGATCAGTTAGATAAGAAATTTAATTGGTTGGAAACTGAAATTCTCCTTATTAAATTTGAACCAATCATCTTTCATTTATCTTTATTACGCTGACAACCATAAAAACTGACCTTTATTGTTAATACTAATTATTATTGACAGACAAAAAAATATTGGAATGATGAAAGTGTCAGATGGTTCAATAAACATAGAATATTGACTCAAGTAATCCTAGTTGGAATTGGCATATATGAGAACTAAACCAATATACAACATTTTTCTTTCCTTTGTTAATTTGTTCAAAAAAAAAAAAAAAAAAAAAATGATCATCTCTTGAATTTTTTTCTTTAGAAAAGGATTCCTTTTTGCCATTTTATTTGGTCCAAAATAGAAATGGAGAAAAGAAAAATAGATAATCGAAAACTTATTTGTCTGTATTTTTGAGATGAGGATTGATAATATGTATTATTTTGATTTTTCAGACTGTTGTCCTCATATCAATCACATAACTGAATCTATATACATTATACATCTATTAATAATGGAGATTTAGTCTTTATTTTTCTGTAACCAAAACTATGTCACTGCTTACATCACAATTACCAAAATCGCCAATACATAGAATAATGAATAAATAAAATCCGTTCCTTATATTTCAATGTTTGAATCGTTTCCATTGTAATAAATTAACTATATATTATTTTAAAAATTAACTATATAAACTATGAAATTTATTAAAAATTGTATTACTTTAAATGGAAAAAATTATTTGTGAAATTTGTAATCATTTTTAGAATTATTATTTTACTCTTACCCTTTTTTTCAGTAACAAGGGGTAAACTGAAAAATTTACAAATATATAAACAACTAAGATTTTGTTAAAAATCTATGTGTAAAATGATCAAAATAATTATTTAATTTATAATTAATAGATGCACACAACATTTTATTTGAGGGGGACAGAACTAAGTTTCCATTTCAAATGGTTTTATTTTGTTTTTACTCTTAACAGATAATCAAAAATTATTTGTCTGAATTTTTGAGATGAGATTGATAATAATGTATTTTTTTGACTTTTTCAGCCTGTTGTCCTCATCTTTATTATCACAAACACAAGTTAGAGTTAACACTGTTGTGGTCACATGATTGAAGTTTGAGGCTGATTGCACCATTTTGCTTGCTATGTTTGCAGAATAAACATGGCCACTCCACTAGCAGTATACAACAAGGAAGAACAAAGAGCAGTGACCTGGTTGGAAGGAGTGTCACAGGCTGATTTCTATTAGAGACTTTTAGCACAATACACTGACAGTGCTCTACTACCTACAAGTGTGTATTAGTAAAGAGAGAACTTTAAAAGTAGCCAGATAAATATGACACAAAAAGAGAGAACAGGATGCCCATCAATATCCAGCACTGATGAAAAGATTCAGCAACCTTAAGATATGGTAATGGCAAAAGTTACCATCAATGAGGTAGCTTGTTCTCTGCAGTCATGGTTCTGCCTATCAAATCCTCTATGATGAACTTGGCTTCCATAAAACAAGAGTGTGGATAAGTTTTTACATATATATGCCACTCTAACAGCTATTATCAGACAGACATTAAGCTGCTTGGAAAGTATTACCATATTTGACGGCATATACAACACACTTTTTTCCAAAATTTTGGCTCAAAAAATTGCCCTGTGTCTTATACATCATAGGTGAAGTTTGCGACCTCCCATAGGCCTAGGCTAATCTTCTCTATGATGCTCACTAACCCAGCTTACACTCAGTACTTTTACCTACCCTGTACTGCCAAATTGCTTTTATAAAGCTATGTTTCTGCTTGTGTAATGCACAGCTAGACGGTTTTCAACAATATATGCTTAAATACACTAAAAACTTTTTTCCTGAATCTGACCTGCTGTAATGAGGGAGGGGGGTGTCTTATATGCCGTCAAATTTTATACATAATAATGTACAAGTATAAAAATTATAAAGGTAGGTTGGTTGTCTCTCTCGGACGATGTGCCTCTTTTTAAGCCAAAATCACAGACTTTGGATGGCAGAAATTGAAGATAGAAATCTTCCTCTCTTCGTACCAGCATCTGTGGAGTCGGACGTAAAAATCATTGCTCCCTATAATTCAGCAGAGGTACAAAAGAGCCATTATAAGTACAATAATTTATTATAAACCTTCAAAGGACTCAGTTAATTGGAATTGTATTCATTTATATTTATATAATTGACATTTCCCACAGAAATACTATCATTTGCAACAATAATTATTACAAGTGTATTTTCTTCTGTGTATAAATGTACCAATACAATGTTATTTGAAATTTCAAGTTGTGTTCATATATTTCCTGTCTCTAATTCTTGTTAATTCCACATTCGAGGTGTAAATCAGCAGACAAGATGTTTTTCTTTTAAATGAATCTATTTACCTCTGTCTCATGATTTTTGTTTGATATATATATTCACCAACCCCTCCACACAAGTAAGATGTGACATAAGGTTAATTTCTTAAGTGGAGTTTAACAGGTTTGAATTCAGGGTTTTCCTTTTTCTTGACTGGTTACCTAACCAAGGTTAAAGAGCCCAGTCTGCCCTACTATTTACCGATAGCTGGAGGAAGAATAGTTGGCTGCATACCTTTCCCAAGGGTATTAGCACTGTGTGAAATGCAAACAGCCTAGTCCAGGATTTTAACCTGTGTCCATTTCCTATGATGGTAATCATTACACTTCATGTCTTCACTCTTTAATTAAATGATTGTTAAAAAAACCAAAAAAAACACTACGTTTCTGAATTAAAAAGATGTCAAGATTTGAACCAATGCTTTAACCTTCATAAGATCTTAGCAAGCAGTTGGTAGTATAGTATATTATATATATATATATATATATATATATATAATATATATATATATATATAATTTCTTTTACTTTAATCACATAGTATAAAGCAAGAGAATCACAGCAGCTATTTGTTATAAAGAGGAAATATTTTCAGTCTTGCCAAAAATGTTTCAAAAATAACAAATGTAAGGACACACACACTCACTAAAATAAACTCAAGAGAATAACAAATCCTTAGAGTGGGATATTTTACCACATCCTCCTAACTCAATTGGTTTAACACTTTAAGACTTCAATTTAATCAGATCATCAGAACACTTTAATGGCAAAATATTTAAAAGTAGAGAAAAAAAATCAATTTATTGGAATAAGAATTTTTTTTCCAGAAATCCAGATTCTTTCAACAAGTAAAAAAAATTAGCATTTCAGCTTTGGGAAAGGCACACATCCATTAGTTCTTCCTTCAACAATGGGTAAATAGTAGATTTGTTTGTTTATTTGTTTTTGTTTTACGGCATATCAACCTCGGTGGGTAATTTAATACCGACAAAGTTTTGAAATATATTTATTCTTCATGAGTACTCAATTTTGTTTGTAGAAACACGTTTTTTCTATTTAACTCATAGATGGGACCCTAACAGGTACTACCACTCCGGGTCAGAGTGACCCAGGAGCAATGGTGATAAAGGGGTGCTCCACATTCCCCAGACCTCCAGAACTGCAACCTCACCATCAGATAGAGTTTAATGTCTTTCCCAAGACATGAAGTCCCTTAGCCACTGCTTTCTAGCACATATGATAAAAAAGGGTTGGGGCTTGTCATACAGGCAATCAGTTTGGGACAATCATATAGGTTCTAGGGCTTGACATGATCAGCTAATTGATTGGAGGGTGTCTCTCTGACCACATGTCTAGTCTAAATAAGGACCTAATTGGAGTGTTGCATGTTATGGACTGCTTAGCCACCAAGATTCCATCCTTAAGCATCACAGATCGCCACCCACGGCCAAAAGGTGGCATCATGGTGGGGGTCTAGAGGTGCAGTCGGTGTATTCTAAAGCCCCAGGTGACAGGGCTGGGGTAAATAGTAAAGCAGACTAAGCTCTTTAGCCTTCATATGAAAAGGAAAACCACTGAATTCAAACCAGCTGTACATTGCTTAAAACGTGACCTTGTGACAAGGTCAGATGGCTGGGCATATACTAAGTAAATGCATCAGTGTGGCTTTTTCTCAGTATCAGCTGAACAGCAAGCAGTCTATCCTTTTTTCACTACCGCTAAACAAGAGACATTGATTTTTGCTGAGGTGGAGCACTACACCTACCATCATCTCCCCATACTACTGTACCAATCAGATTATCCAAGCAGTTGTCCTAATATGCTGAGTTGATGAGGACTGGCATCAAACCTGAAATCTTGCGATTCCTAGGTGTATGCTCTACCAACTGAACTAAAACAGCCCCTTAGGCCGCTTGTTTGCAATTTTAGCTGACCAAATGGTTTGAGATATATGCATTTACCAACCCTTCCATATGAGCAGGATATGACACAAGGCTAATTTTTAAGAATAGTTGAACAGATTTGAATTTAGAGTCTTCATCCATGATTTGAACTGGGTTTGCTAAGTCCATTTCCTATGATGATAACCATTACACCATGAGCATTTTCAAATGGTTTGATGTACAGTTACACATATAAAGTAAAGTCGTCAGGGCGGCCTAATGTCGGTATCAGCCATACAGGGAGGGAGTCTATCCCCTTTTCACTAGTGCTAGACCAAGGAGATTATTTTAGCATCTGAGGTGGAGCGCCACACCTACCATCAGCTCCTTACTTTACCGCACAGATCCCTGTGTTACTCATACACTGAGCTGGCGAGGGCCGATATCGAACCAGAAACCTTGTGATTCCTAGTCGAACGCTCTACCGACTGAGCTAAACTAGCCCTATACTATGCATGTAAAAGGGAGAGTCAAAGTTATCCTCATTATTTTTATTCTTGTCACACAGCATTTTGCACATGCATGCTTATAGTTGGTATTCTGGTTGTGTCACTTGATCAAAGTTTGAAGCTGATTGCACCATTTACAGTGTAGCAGTATGCACCGAGGAAGAAGTAAGAGCAGTGTGGGATGCAAGATGGAGTGTGGGACAACAACAGGTTCACTATCTGTACAAAGGTACAAGTGGATAGGACATGTGTTATCAGCACCCTCTTGTATGGAAGTGAAATCTGGACCCTGTACTCCCATCAAAATTGGCTGCTAAATAGCTTCTACCTTTGCTACATTAGACGTATACTGGTCATCATCTAGAGGGATAGGATCACTAACACAGAAGTTCTAGTGAGAGCTTAACTTCCCAGCTTGTGTTCTCTACTGAGACAGCATTATCTCCGCTGGTTGAGCCATGTCTGCCAGATGGATGATGGATGAATCCCAAAAGACATCATCTATGCAGAACTTTCATTTAGCAAGAGATGGATTGGTCTTCCCTAGCTGCGTTTTAGGATGTCAGCAAGTATGATCGCTTTAACATCACCCTTTCAAACTGTGAACATTTGGCTCAGGACTGTGCTCAGTGATGGCAGACTATTCATGTCTGAATTCACCCTGATTATTGAAGTCAGTCAGTCAGTCTACTATTGGTTTGAACAATGTGACTGGCCAAGCACAACTGAACCAGTGTCAAGACAACTGGTACTTATGGGAATTCAGAACAGTCCATTCATGCATTTGGGTGATCCCATTCCCTGAGTCCTGATTGGCTGCTTGGTTTGTATGATCCTCTGAGGCTTCATAAATATCCTGCCATTTTGCAGTAGTCTTTGCAGCAAACCAGAATCATATTTCAGTTACGATTGCTTGCTGTCTTGTCTTGCCAATTCGACGGTAATTGGATTTAGTATGATTATTCTACACTGATGAAGCACTGTTGTGTTCACGATCAAAGTTTGAGGCTGATGGCACCATTTACAGTGTAAACATGACCGCTCCAGTAAAAACAAAAACCAGTGACCTGATTTCTCAGGTTGGAAGGTGTGTCAGAGGCTTTAAGCATAATACAGGGATAGTACACTACTGTATAGAAGTGTAAGAGTGGATAGAGAAGGTTAAATGTGGCCAGACAAACATGACGTACAAAGAGCAGGATGCCCATCAACTTTCACCTCTTATGAGAAGATTCAGCAAGCTCAAGAGATAGTATGGTGAACCGATGAGGTAGCGATGAGGTAGCTTGTTCTCACCAGACTAGTCATGGTTGTAGCTATCTAATCCTCCATGATCAGCTTCTATATAATTGTTACAGAATTCATAAGCAGTTTATGAATTATGTACGTACCTGTAGTAAGAATATTTGAATTAGAGTCCATTAGATTCAGAATAGCAGGGTCCAGAGGTAAGTTATCCTCAACAGTTATTGACAAGTAATAATCTTTTTGCTTGACCCCTTGGAATGTGCATAATTAGATGCGTGAGAATTAGTTTAGTCAGATGCAACCAGAGATTTCAGTGCAAGTGGACTTGAAGTCGCTCACTCTGAGAGTCGCTTCTCCAACAGCAGAAGATGGGCTGGGTTGTTGTTAATAAAGCTTTATAAGAAAAACAACCAAGTCTTGTTGATTTAGTTGATTAAAACAAGAAATGACCAGTTCAACAAGAAAGAACCAATTAGAAGTTAAAGAAAGACCAGAAGCTCAACTGCAAAACCCTGAAGAAGACGGTGGCCGAAGAGTTAGAAGCAGATATTAACAAGTAAGAGCCCTCCTCCCATCTCTACTACTCTAATCTACTCTGTCTCTCTCTGCCCATTTATATACCTGATGTGTTATAAAGGGTATATAATATAATAAGAGTGCAGATAATTTTTGACACCTCCCTCATATATTGAACCTTTTTGTTTTTATCCTAATATTTCTCGCTGCCATGTTGCTGCAAGATGTATTCTAAACTTAAAAAGGGGAAAAAAAATCAATGCAATAATTTATCACTGAATTTATTATCATTATTAAAATGTTGACAAATGAATTCAATATGTGTTACATTTCAATGGATTTTTATTCTCTCTTCAAAGATGTCACCTTATTTTCCAAAGATTCTAATATAAACTTTTTTATTTTTTTTAATTTAGCATTTTTTCCTCAAACAATGTTATTTTTCAATTAAGAACCTAATGAAAATTCAATGCCTCATTTCATCAGTTATGAAGAGAATTTTTATTAGAGTCTGCTTGGTTAAATTTGTTTTTGTGAAAGTTCATTTTGCGACATAACTTGTCTGGAAAGAGAGAGAATAATTTTAAACGGATATTTCTACATCCAGTCAAAAGGAAAATCATTTGTGACAATTCTTTATTGTGAAATCTGCATACAGATTTTCAGTCTGTGGTTAATTTATAATTTATCCTGAAATGCATTTGTTTAATTCTATTTCTGCACACATACACATTTAAATAAATGTCAAAATATCCTCTCACAAACACTTAATTTATTACACCTATTTGAAAGGGAAAAAATACCTAAGATTCATGAATATACTTCTCAGTCGGTAGAGCATTCGGCTAGAAACCACAAGGTTCCTAGTTCGATACCGGTCCTCACCAACTCAGCATATAAGTAGCACAGGGATCTGTGCGGTAAATTAAGGAGCTGATGGAAGGTGTGGCGCTCCACCTCAGACGCCAAAACAATCTCCTTGGTCTAGCACTAATGAAAAGGGGATAGGCTGACTGGCTGATACCAACTTTAGGCCGCCCCGACAACTTTGCTTTACTTACTTATATATATATATATATATATATACACAACCCCTCCATATGAGCAGGATGTTACACAAGGTTAATTGCTTAAGTTGAGTTTAACAGGTTTGAATTCAGAGTTTTTTTTTCCCCAAAACTGGTTATAGAGCCCTGTCTGCTCTACTACTGGAGGAAGAAAGTTGGGTTTTAGTTGGGTATTAGCGCTATGTAGAATGCAAACAATCTTGTCCATGACTTGAACTTGAGTCATTGTGTTCATTTCCTACAGCAGTAACCACTACACCACATGCCTCTTAGATATATTATATGGGTCTTTGTATGTATTAACCAATTTATTTTCACAAGGTGTCAAAATGACTTTATTTTAAAAAAATCAAAATAATTAAGAATGGTTGCACTGTTAATGAACGCTTAAAAATAAAAATTTAGTCAGATATATTTACCACTCTCTCCGCACAAGCAGGAGATGTGACATAGTCAATTTCTTAAATGCATTTTAACAGGTTTCAATTCAGAGTTTTCCTTCTTCTAGAGTGGTTGGCATATCAAGATTAAAGAGCCGAGGCTTCCCTACTATTTACTCATAGCTGGATTGAGAATAGTTGAATGCATATCTTTCCCAAGGGAATTAGCGCTATGTGAAATGCAACTAGCCTCATCCAGGATTTGAACTCATGTCTCCTGGTCCATTTCCTATGATGATCACCACTACATCAAGGGCACCTCAATATTTAGTTATAAACCAGGAAAATAAGTGAAAAATTACTGAATTCAACTTTCTTTATCAAATCCTCCAAACATAAGTTCATGTGGTGTATATGATAACTGAACATTGTAATTAAATATATATTCCTCTTCATAAAACTTTTTTTGCACTCAAGTAAAATACTTGAGTGTAACTTTTATCATCATAGAAAATGGAATTGGCAAGCAGAGTTCAAATTCTGGTTGGTTGGTTGGATTTTATGGCATGTCAAGTCTTGGGTTATTTTATGCTGAAGTCATTTTGTTTTATTTATTCTTGTTGGGTAATCAAATTTTTTTAAACTCATTTTTTATCTATTTAACCCATAGATGGGACCCAGGACTGAGTGAACCTGGGAGTAGTGGCAATGAAGGACACTCCACAGAGCTCCAGAACTGGAACTTTATCACAAGATAAAATTTAACATCATAACCAGGCACTAAGATCATCAGCCACCGCAAATATATGATAAAATAGACTGGGGATTTGCTTTGGGACAATGTAGTCCAGACAATCATACAGGGGCTATGACTTGATGTGACCAGCCAACTGATCAGAGGGGTCTCTCCGCCATCTGTCTAGATTAAATAAGGGCCATACTGGAGTGTTGCACATCATGGACTGCTCAGCCACCAGTATTCTATGCTTAAGCATTACGGGTTGCCACCCACAGCCAAGAGGTGGCCCAATTTGGGGGATTTTACTCCTCTGCAGAGATGCAGTCAGTGTCTTCTACAGCCCCAGCCAACGGGGCTCTTAAATTATGTATGAGGCTGCTTCGGTTTCACTTTGTGCTAATGCCCTTAAGAAAGGCACAAATCCAACTGTTTTCACCCAGGTAAATAGTAGGGCAGACTGGGTTCTTTAGCCTTCATTAAGCAACCAGACTAGGAGAAAAAAAATGAATTCAAACGAGCTTTACTTCACTTAAAAATTCAGATTGTATCTCATCCTACCAGTGGATAAGGTAATTACATAAATACATATATGAATAGCAAATAAAGTAGACATCAGTCAAACTGCAAAGAAATCTTTCCCCTTTTTACTAGCTGTAGATAAGGGAGATTGTTTTGTGTCTGAGATGGAGTGCAACACTTACCATCACTTCTCAACATTATCGCAAAGATCAAAAATGTGCTACTCATGCACTAAGTTGGTGAGGGGTGATATCGAACTAGGAACCTTGTAGTTCCAAGGAAGATACTCTACCGACTGACCTAAATATATAAATATATGGTAAATATTTTTCTTACAAACATATATCAAGGAAAGTATATTTTTCAATATTACTTTTTCATTATAACTTAATTTCCCTTGTTCCATAAATTTGACAGTTTAAGATCATAGTGTAGTAACTGATTTTTCTTACCAAAAATCTGGGAAGTTAAGACAAGGTATAATAAACTTCTATTTTTTTTTTTTTCAATAAATCTTATTTTCACTTTTAAATTCCTCATTTTAATTTCATACATTAATAATTAAATCTTAAAAAGTGTTTACACTATTTCAAGAAGAACTTTCTCGTAATCTAATTGACAAAGTAGGGAAAAAAAATAGTTGACTTGTTTCTTTAGGTTTAATTTTTCAACAAAGCCAGAAGATAAGACAATTCAGCTGGTTAAAGAGACCCACCTTCCCTGCACTAGAATTGAGAATTCTTCCTCTTCCTTGTGTTGGAAAGACAGAATAGAAACTAGAACACTGCCATGAACATGTAGTACAGATCCTTTTTTTTTCTGTTGTTCAGAAGCAATAGAACATGTTCCAAAAATGGTTCATATGATCTGAAATAAAGAATGGTTAACTGGAAATTCATGCTGAGTCAGGTGGGTAATTTAATCTTATGCAAAGGTTCAAACACATCACTTTGACCTTGAACTGAAAATAGATGTGAAACTAAGTGTGTAATTAAAGGGCTCTCTGTTCTGTTTAATCTGTCAGTCAAATCAAATTAATGATGCTATGTTTGATCATTGGTTGAGGACTCGAAACCCAGAGGCATAACATTTAGTTGAATCTTACACTCCTTGTTAACATTATAGTACATAGAGAGAAGATGATAGTTTTGTACTCATATCAGATATTCTCTGCTTAGTTAACTATTGTTATTTATCAGAAGAATAAAAACAACAAAAAACTTGAAATTCTTTCAGATTATGATTGATTGATTTAAATGGCATGTCAACCCATCCAAGGTTATTTTATGCCTAAGTATATTTACATTTTTTGTGTAGTTGCTTCTTAAGGATTTTCTTTTTTTGTGCACAATCCTATAAAATAGAAATATTTTTTAAACAGTTTAAGACATCTGTGGAAGAAAGTATGAACTCATAAGTGATATTCTCCTGTGGACATGTACACATAACATACTAGTGTGGAATGACGAGCAAAAATCTACATCAACTAGCTTTGTGCAGACTCTGGAAGCCACACAGAAGACTTGCAATGATGATAGGGATGATAGGTGAGAGAGAATCATGAGAATCCATGCTAACAAGCAACTTTATGATGATTTGATCCATACATGAGACCCTAACAGGTACTACTACTCCAAGTAAGAGTGAACCTGGGAGTAATGGCAATGAATGGGTACTCACACTCTCCAGATCTCCAAAACTGGAGCTTCATCATCAGATGCAGTTTAGTATCATACCCAGGACAAACTTCGGAAGGAGGGGGTCTTGCAGGGAATTCAGTCAAGATATTTTAAGCATTGTCAACAAGGCTAATATAATCCTATCAGAATAAATACTCTCAAGTTAAAAGTAATTATAAGCATTAAGAATCCATGAAATTGTCTGAAAATAAATACTAGAGATATTAATCTAACTATATATTACAAGAATTCTCATTGTATTTGTATATTATTATAATCCAGTAAATCACAATGAAATTGTTATACCCTGCCCGAGGGGTACGATTCCCTGATCAAAAAAAAAAGGGGGGAGTCCTAAATATAATACTGAACTGCATCTGGTAATGAAGCTCTGGGGAGTGAGGTGTATCTCTTAATTGCCATTACTCACAGAGTGTTAGTACCTGTTAGGGTCTTATCTATCAATCATATAGATCTTTTTGCAAATTATTTGTATTAGATAGGAATAATTGATATAATCAAGTGCAAAATCTTAAGAAACTACACAAAAAATCTATATATAGATATATAGTGTACACAATCCCCATTCCTCAAGGTATAAAATAACCCCAGGTAGGTTGAAATGCTATTAAAATCAATCAATGATAATGAGATCTTTATTAAAGCAATACATTTAAAATACTCTTAAAGAATTGTTAGGGTCAGCCTAAAGATCCAGGTGACACATGAAGTGACATGTCTGTCACTTCCCATGTAGACAAATGCAAATGAGAGTAAAGATGGACCCTAAAGAAACTGGCTCAAGTGCAATTGCACTAGAGTGAGGAACCTTCCAAGTTAATACCAAATGTGCTTGCTACAGCTGAATAATTAAATACGGAGGTGTTAGGATATGCCTAAAAAGATCCAGGGTAGCCCAACTTGAACAGTAAGGTCAGGGAATGACCTAAAGTTTAGGACACAGTGCATTGTGGGAACAAGGCAGCAAGGGAAAAGAAATGTTGCCTTGACACAAGGTTTTAGTAGAAGCAGTTAACTCTGTCCTGCATTAAATAAAACCATTGTTCATTCTAGTACAAGTTTGTCTTTCATTAATTTCATATTTTTGTTGCATGTTAAAAATTTAACAATAAAAAATTGTGTTGGTTTAAGCTGTGAATGTGGAATTAACAAAAGTTAAAGCAAGAAATATATGAACAAAACTTGGAATTTCAAATAACACTTGTAATAATTGTTGTTGCAAACATTAGTATTTTCTGCAGGAAATATCAATTATATAAATATAATGAATACAGTTCCACTTAACTTAGTCCTTGGCAGTGGTAAGTTATTGTACCTATGACAACCTTTTTCTATCTCTGCTGAATTATTGGGAGCGACGATTTTTACATACTACTTCAAGAGATGCTGGTTCAAAGAGAGCAAGATTTCTTATCTTCAATTTCTAGATCTGAAAATTGTGGGCATTTGATTGGTTGGTTTGAAAAGGGGTACGTTGACCAAGGGAGACAACCCACATACCTTAAATATATCTTTTATAAAATTTCCAGAACACTTTTCATCCGAATTTTGATTGTTTAGGTCCATCTTATTGCTTTAATAATCTAAATTCTCTATAATTAGAAAATTAATCCTTCATTCCTTCCTAAATATGAGAGAAAGAAATAGTTTTGAAAATTGTGATTATTGGATGTGTGGTTTTACGTGATGCTGTCCTTTGATTTCAATATTGTACAGCCAGGTTTTAAAGGCATCGGCTGTAAGCAGAACAATAAAACTGAACTAGATATTTAAGATTTTATTCTACATAGTTGATATAGCAGTTTTCGAACTGATAGCTCATGCTGACAAACTGGTTTTTGTCAGTTGTTTTATAATCTCATAAGGATATACAGTCATAATATATAATGATATATTACATTTTTTATGATACAAAGAAAATTATATATATAAATCGGACGAAACGTTTCAACACTGAGATTTGTTTTGAGTTATCATTTCTTGTTCACTATCCTTTTATCCACCTCATATATATATATATATATATATATATATATATATATATAGGTATGTCATAAAAGTATTGAGATTCAAGCTGCATTTACCAAGATAGAAAGGAACAATGAATGGAACGTTAATGTTTTTCAGAATACATTGTTTGTCAAAAAGTAACGTTCAATCTCAATACTTTTTTGATACACCTCGTGATATATATATATAACACGAGGTGTATCAAAAAAGTATTGATATATATATATATATATATATATATATATATATATATATTAATTTGGTTAAAAATAATGGTGTCCTTATTGTTTTGAAGTTTTTCATTTTTTTTTCTTTCAAGTTTTCTAACAATTTTTTTGTTATCATCTTTAAAGGCATTAATGTGTTATCCAAAAGAGTTTTCATTAATAAACCAAGTACTTTTGGTTCTATTCTGAACCATTATCAAGCTTGCTTATTATTTGTCTAAATTATCATTATCAAGACTTTATTATTTGTCTAAACTATTTTGTTTTTTTTGCTAAGGTGATGATAAATAATGATAGGAGTTTATTTTTTAAAATTATCTAACAAGTGAGGCGAATGGGATTTAGAATAAAAAAATTGTTCTATCAATTTAAAGCATTTTAGAATATTGTCTCCGATTCCATTATTAATTCTATTAATAGTAGGGGAATGGATTCTCAGGTCATTAATTGTAATTACTCATATTGTATAATATGCTCATCTAACATTCAGCAATGGAATTCATGAAAACAAAAAAAACATCATTCATCTATCATATGCATTGGCTTTTTGAAACCAACTAAAAATTTAATATTTGTATCAACTAAGAATAATTCAAATAGTCTCTATATTTTGAAACACAAAATTTACACAGTATTTATAGCAAAAGCAAAGATATGTTCACACAAAAATGTAACAAGCTTTCAGCAAAATAAGTTTACAATAGAAGAAACAAATTATAAACAAACACAAATTCAAGAGGTTATTTCTCTACAGCAGTATTAAACACAAGTGTTTATTACCGACGAGTTTGGAACATAGGTATCACTTACCTTCAGTTGTGCCATCCCAAATATTGTAATGTATAGCCTGAAAAAAAAAAAAAAAAAAGGAAGTTCATATTTGGTTCTTGTGTACAATAGGCACTCCTAACTTTTTTTGAGTTGAAAAATCTGGAAAAATACTGTCTTATACACAAATTCTATTATAAACAGAGTGCAGCTTTGGCTTCTGAACCAGTTTGTAAAACTAATAATGTGATACCAAAAGACCATCCCACAGGCAGCACCTGCTCCCTTGTCTAAAAGGGGCAATGCTGGATGTATTGCCTGGTGCCTGAGGCACCCTAAAAGAGGAATGCCAAAGGGATCATGCACTTTTTGCATTGGCCAATAAATGAGCTTCAGTTTGTGCATGGCTCCCCACATTAAAAATATCTGTTAATCTGTCCTGGTGGAAGGTCAGGAAAATAATTATACAAATAATTACACTAATTCTGTTATGAATAGAGGAATAACTTGAGTAATAGAAACTATCATTTCATTCAGACTTGACTATTAATGAAATTATACTTATTGACAATTACTCAATATACAATAAAACTCCAAGAGAACTAATACATATATACATAATTAAACAAATGCTATTATTTTTACTATTAAAAAAATCACAATATGAATAAGGTAAATGAAAAGTCAAATATAAGTTCAAATATAAAATTTCTAGGTAAAAAGAGCACTAAGTTTATAGGTCCAAAAAATCACTCTGAATTGTCCATTTAGACACATGGTGCAATATATATAAACACTGAGTTAATACAGTTTCTGAGTGACAATTATTTGTGAGTTGCAGGTTTAATCCTGACTACAGATGAAAATAACGGAATACTTAACGTAGCTTAATATTTGGACCCGATCATGGTTAATAATCTACCCCAGTGGATTAAATAAAGGATTCATCTTGAAGTTTTGTGAAGGCTCCCGATTCTGACAAGAAACATTTGAAGAAGGCTGGAGAACACATTGGCTGAAATGTGGTGTATATAACAATAAAGATGAGGACAAGTGTCAATAAAATCTGAATAATACAAGTTTCTACTCTGGTTTAAAATTTAATAAACATAAAAAATGCAAAAAGAAATAATTCAAAATAAATTCAAAAGGCCTCCTACTTCAATAGTAGATGAATTGTCAGAATTTGAAAGTATATTGCTGATCCTAAAGTGGAATGACACATTATTGAATAATGTTCTCATTTGTATGTCCATTACTTTCAATGTTTTATATATATATATATATATATATGTAAAAATGGAAATTGGAAATGAATCCGACAATATGAGGAAGAATGAATAAAGAAAAGAAAGAACAGAATGGATAATAAAAGATGAATTTAATCAATATCACTTACACATGTGTTTCGGTCAGTTCATCTGTGTGAAAATATTCCGCACACAGAGAAGATTCAACCTTCATCAGAATGAAATTTATTTTTGAATGAAAAATTCCCCAACGAATTTGTTCCTATATATATATATATAAAAAGTCCCATTAGTGACCACAAAAAATCTGGTGGTCATAGCTGTAGCTGTAGCTGTTTTATTCAATTTTTTTTACAACTCAATATTTTTAAACACATTTTTTATCTATTTAACCCATAGATGGGACCCTAACAGGTACTACTACTCCAGCAAGGTTTTAGTAAATTACTTTTTGAAAGCTCCAGAATGCTTTTAGTGAAGGATTTTATTCACAAAGTATAAACTGGACTCTTACTTTGTGTCCATCAGATTTAGCTAAACCAAATCTTTGTCATTTTTTTTTTTAAAGGTTTCTAATGGAACACTTTATAGCCAGAAACTAAAGATGACCTTTTCTGTGACATTTTTTCAGGTTACTGAAAAATCACATCTTAAAAAAAAAGGATGTGTTTTCATTTGTAGTATGAGTGTAATATAGTAGCTGTCAAAACCAGTGATCCTGGTACCCAGCTGTGTGACTAACAACAAAAGGTCAATCATAAGAACTCTCATCGTCATTGGGTTTTGAAAAGGGTCAGTTAGTTACTAGGAGAGTGACAAGTAATGACCTAAATATTGGGTCGAGCAAAATTGCTTCCTTGCATTGGGTAAAGAATAGATCTTTCTTTGATTGAATTGAAAATCCCACTTCAAGTCTTTCTGTTTTTGAGTCCAGAGGAAAGTTCTAAGATCAGCAATAAACTAAGTAGGATTTTTCTGTGACCATATGTCTGACTTTTCTCTTCCTGATATGAACTCGTCATCATTTCTTCATCTCATCTCTGTCTCCACTAACTTTATTAGAGATGCCTGCAATGCTACAATGAGAAATGGCTACCAGGGGAGGCCATAATCCTTAATCTCTTGATGATGTTTATTAACTTATAAGTCCTTACAAAAACATAGTTCAGTTTTATGCCTGTAGACATTGCTGGAACAGAAGGATTTTTCTTCAGTTTATGTAACTATATAGGGTGGTTTTCTGCTAGTTTTTCCAATACTCTAGCATTGCAGACAAAAATACACTAAAAATTGTTTGTGACAAGTCTATTCCAACCTTTTTATATGCTTCGTCTTAGATTTTATTTATTGTCCCTGAAGAGCAAAGAGTTTTATAATCCCATAAGAATAAGTTATTGATCGAAGAACACCAAGATAACTTGTGACAATAATATCAAAGTGTTTCTATAAAAATGTAAAGAGTCCTAAGTTCAGAGCAGACACATGAATAAGTACAAATAATTACATAAATATATAGACAATATAAAAGAGATATTCATCAGGGAGAGGTTGAATGTGTGTGTGTGTGTATGTATGTGTGTGTGTGTGTGTGTGTGTATGTATATATATATATATATATATATGTATGTGTGTGTGTGTGTGTGTGTGTATGTATATATATATATATATATATATATATATAGAGCAGACTGGGGTTTTTAACCAAAGATAGGTAACTAGTAGGACAAAGAAAACTCTGGATTCAAACCTTTTAGACTTTGCTTAAATTGTCTGTGTGTCACATCCTACTCATGTGGAGGAGTTTATATATATATATATATATATATTATATATATATATAAAAACTCCTCCACATGAGTAGGATGTGACACACAGACAATTTAAGAGAAGTCTAAAAGGTTTGAATCCAGTTTTCTTTCTCCTACACTGGTTACCTATCTATGGTTAAAAAGCCCAGTATGCTCTACAATTTACCCATAGTTGAGGTGAGACTAGTTGGATGCATACCTTTCCTAAGAATATAAATGCTATGTGAAATGCAAACAGCCTCATCCAGGATTTGAACTTGGGTCTCCAAGTCCATTTCCTACAAGGATAACCATTACACTATGAATGCCTGTGAGAATTTGACTATATCATTTTGATTTAGTATTTTCTTATTTTACAATAATTGTTCAGCAAGGATTTCTTATAACTTCTAGTTGTTATGGTTCCTTCACCAGTTATCTTAACTATAATTATTTTACTAAATTATCCCAAAATTATTTTTCATCCTTAGTTAATTTGCATTGATGAATTGGATGGTCTTAAAAAGAACTACACAAAAGGCTAGTCAAAGGGTTTTGTTTTTTTTAATTAAAAATCAACAAAAAGAAAGCCGCCCAACTAATTTTTAACAAAGATTATCTTGTAAAATAGAGATACATAAGTGGTTTAAATATTAAATTCTAGAATTACTTTATTTTCATATGAAGATTCGGTTTACATTTATTATATAATACAGGGTGTTTCAGAAAAATTGCTATCAATTTGTAAACAAATAAATTAAATAATTTTCATTAACTTTAAAGGTTTTAATAAATTGGTAGAATTAATAAACTAGTGGTTGACCCTCAGCCACCGCCGTCTAGTGCCCATATGATACAAAGGGTTTGGTGTTTACCATAAGAATAATCTAATAAACATGATTGGAATAATCATAGGTGCTAGGGCTTGACATGACCAGCCTATAGATCTGATGGGGCCACTCTGACTGACCGTCTAGCCTAAGTAAGGGCTAAAGTAGAGTGTTGCATGTCACTGGGTCACAGAATGCTCAGCAACTATGATTCTGTCCTCATGCATTATCACTAACCATGATCAAAAGATAGCCCTATAGAGAAGGGGGGGTCTTATCCTTCTACAGAGGTGCAATTAACATATTTTAAATCCCTAGCCAACTGGGTGGCAAATAAGAATTATTCAAGTTATTACATTACAAAATAAGATTAATTTTTCTGAAATTGTCTGTTGAGTTTTACCAACTAAAATAGTCCCTTGAGCATATGAGGCTACTACCTGTGAGTCGCATTTCCAGAACTACATAGTAAATTACTATGCGACCACAAGAAACATAAAAATAGGCGCGCATTTCATTTTCCCTAAGTCTTTGTTCCCTCTTGTACATTTTGTGTTCAGTGAAGTAAATAAACATGTAAGCAAGTGTGTTTATTACCTCTGTTAAAGTACGTCTTGTGTTCTCATTTTTACTAACACCATGAGTCAACACTCATTTCATATCAACAACCTATGTGCCCAGTTTTTAAGCAGAAACAGATTGTAAATCTCAAATGATAGCAAATATTTTGAATCACCCTGTATCTATTGCATCATAGTTATTTCAAGAAAAATAAATTGTTTTCTAATGAATAAATTTCAAAACAACTGCCATGAATATTTACAATTACAAGAGAAAAACTAAACAACAAAATAAATTGAACAAGCTATCCAAGACATTTGATTGTACTTAATTTTAGAGATATTGCTTGTTGAAACAAACAAAAAATCGTTTGTTTGTTTATTTGTTCTCTCATGAGATGATCATTTGTTAACTCAATAAAGCTCACCAAACTACTCGACAAGAAATAATTCTTAGAATAATAGAATGTAATAATTCTAGCAAATAATTTACAATAAATATCACAAGATATTGCAGTTTAAATAACTCAAGGAATTTTCAAACACCCAAATTGGTTGTGAACACATTTTGACTGGAGAAAATTTAATAAGTCAACCTATGTTTTGCATTCACATGATAATTTTACTGCTTTTTGTATGCAGTGCTTAAATTGTATTTCAAAATAGATGATAAAAAACGGAGGAAAATAAAGCCAATAAAAGGCAAATTTGTTGAACACTTAATAAAGATTTTATTACCAATTTCATTTGTTAGTTCAATAGAAGAATATTAAAATCAGGGACATTTTTTTTTCATTCTTGGAAATGTCTGTTCCATCGATTTTATAACAGTTTGAAAATCTTTTTCCAAGTCAGCAACAGAGCTAATTCAAATGCAATATTTATATTAAACTAGAAGTGGCTACCCAGCATCACCTGAAAAGAGAGGTGGGGAACAAAAGCAAACCCTGGTGTATTGATTTGTTTACTTTTGAGGTTTACAAATGCTGGACATTTTTAAGTAAAATTTTAATGCTATTTCTATGTATATTTTGATTTTTAAATATTTTAAAAAATCTTCGAATATAAAACAAATCTTCATAATTTTTGCACAAAAAGCAAAAACTGGTGATATTTAATGTGTATATATATTTACTTTGTCATTAATTGTTTTATTTTTGTAGTTTCATCTGGACATACATATACACCACTTGCCTGTTTAGATGTTACACTTTTATTAAAGAGTATATTTACACCTGTAATTGAATTTTATTTGTTACACCAAAGATACAAGTAATTATTCTCATGATACTTAGAATTAATCCTCTATTTTTGCAGATTAAAATGACCACTCCTCTGGTCACTGTCAAATTCCAAACTTGGATTTTCTATGCAAATGGCTTCTTCTCTGCAAAATGTTCTTTTCTTCACTTCTCACTCTGGCAAACATATATAGCAAGGAGTATGACTGTAGAGTCAGAGTTGCAGTCAGAATTGGAAACATTTAAGTGGTCACGGGTGTCGGAGTCGGTAAAACTGTACAGCAACTATAGTACCCTTAACTCCAGTTGAATGTACACTTTTTATGTTCTTATTTTAGTCAGTAAAGTTATACATTGCACACTCATTATAAATATATTATATTGAAAAAAATCACAGTTTTATATTTATTTTTAGACCATAATCACTTAATTACATGAAGAGGAATCAGAGTTCAAGGTGCCAAGAATAGAGGAGTTGAAGTCACAGTTTTTGTGTTCTGAATCCACAGCACTGGCAAGGAGGGAAATTCAGAGCTAGATATGGTTGCTAATGCAGCACCATATACCTTTCACAGAAATCAAAAGATATTCCAGTAATAAATTACTAAACACAGAGATACCCAAGTGATAAATGACTAAACCACAAGACCAAATCTCAGGAATTGACCAAACAAAGAGGTATCACAGTAATAACAGACCAAACCTCAAAACATCATTCTAACAATGGATTGATATAAAAGAAATAGGTAAGTAATTGACCAAACAGTTATCTCAATAATAACTTAACTAAACCCATAGGTATCTAAAATGGATTCTGGATAGCGACCATATCACCAGTGTGTAATGGGCAAAGGTTATGGGTATTATTATATTATTATACCTCTATATCAATGGGCATTATATTATTATACCTCTGTATCAATGGGCATTATATTATTATACCTCTGTATCAATTTAGCATTGTGTTGGTGAAGGATTTCATGGCATTGTGCTGCAGCTATTCATTCATGGTGTGGGTTGTAAAGGAATGGAAACAAAAAGTCAGTAGTGGAGTAGGAGTTGTACTGGGGATGGGAGTGTTTCGTTTTTCCAGGATGGCTATGTTGTCATTATCTAACAAACCCTAAGGACCTGTGTTACCATTTATTATCCTGTTCGCAGCACCATGTTGAATTGAGTGAGTTAGTTCACTGTTGAGTTGAGCAACAACAACTAACAGTATTTGTAAATAAAGCATTCTGCATTTATAGCACTCTACAATGTTCCATTCTTACATCTCCTTATTGCTTGAGTTTTGATTGGCTGATGATCTCAGTATGAACACAGTGCTAGATAAATATCCCTCATTCTGCATTATGGTCCCAGTAATGCAGGGACTGTATTAGGTTACAGCTTGTTTCTTTGTATGCCAACTCAACAGTAGTTGAATCCCACTGTGACAGTAAGTTTGTTTCTACAATATCAGGGATTTATCTTCTACAACCACGAGAGATTTCCCAGCAATAAGTGGACAAATCCAAAGGCATTTAAGTAAATAATAACCAAACCCAGAGGCATCTCAGTTTTAGGTGACTGAACCCAGCCAGATCTCGGTGATATGTGACCAAACCAGAGACACCTCACAGTATCCAGATTATATTACTATAGATAAAATCCCCAAGCAAACACATTAAAAGATGACTATATTAAATACACCAGATTTTACAGGATATCAAGTTTTGCAAGTAATATCTTGCTGTAGTATTCAACTTGTAGCAGCCAAATTTATACTAAGAAAACTATTAAAAACAACTGATCTTTTGCCAAAACAGTCATGCTACCATTTTCAGGGTGATGGAAATATAAATAAAGTTTTAAAGAAATAACATATCTGATATACCTAGATCAATAATTTAGAACAGCTCTTCTTCTTTGCTTCAACAGCTGTTTACTCTTCCTCTGTGTCAAATTATCTGACTTTATGAGGCATACCGTTTTACAGCTGGGTGCCCTTCCTGCAGTCAAACTATTTGTGAAAGATTGAGAGATGCCTTTGGCTCTGTGCCTCCTCATTAATCAGTTTTTATGACACCCAATGGTGACAACTTTATTATTCTGAGCCAAAAAGGTAAAATAAAAGCATGAAGCCAATCAATTAACCATTCAAGTAAAACTTCAGCCATTCACCCATCATCATTGGAGTTTCATCTATATGATAGTCATTTTAAAGTCGTGTAAATAGAAACTACACAAATTCACTGTATCACTTTACAAGAGAAAATATATCTAATTATTTTGTATTGTTAAAGACAATCTACATACATCTAGTAATATATATATATATATATATATATATATATATATTAGCAAATATTTGTATTAGATAGGAATACTTAACACCATATAAATGTGTGCAAACTATTTGTATTAAGAATAGTTACTTGAATTTATAAATGCTTACACAGGATTATCATTATTAGTTAAATGAAACTACACAAATTTACTGTATCACTTTACAAGAGAAAATATATCTAATTATTTGTATTGTTAAAAACAATCTACATACATCTAGTAATATATATATATATTAGCAAATCATTTGTATTACATAGGAATACTTGACACCATATAAATGTGCACAAATTATTTGTATTAAGAATAGTTACTTGAATTTATAAATGCTTACACAGGATTATCATTATTAGTTAATTGAAGCCATATAATTGCATACAAATTATTTGTTTGAGAAATTATTAGTACAAATTATTAGAATGAGAATACTTGAAAATATATAATTGTGCACAGCCATTATTATCATTATTACTAAATAGGAAAAGTTACTTGAAACTATAAGTAGATTAGTCTTATATATATGTATGAATCATCAAAAATGTTTTTATAAGTTTTTTTTCTTGTTAACCCATATTATTTCACAATATCAAGTTAGTATCTTCAATATTGAAACAAGTTTTTAAATTCCACAATGGCTTAGATATTATGTCTTTGTTATATATCTAAATTCAGGTTGGATGGGCATTAACACAACATCATTTGATTACTGAAAGTTTCTCACTCTTTGTGATTCTCAAAGCAAGTTGTTGGTTTGAAAGTCCCATAGGGGAGAAACTGTTAGTAACCGAGTGCCATTGACTTCATATCTATGCTACCATAATTTATATATATATATATATATATATATACATATATATATATATATATATATATATATGCACTATCCAAGATATTAAGCACTATTTACTCACAATTTTAGCACACCATATATATATATATATATATATATATATATATATATATATATACAGATAAACCTCTCATTAACAGAAAATAATGGGGGAGTGAGAACTGTTAAAGTCTGTAGAAAGGAAGGGGTTATTTTTTAGTGATAAAACCGCTATAGTAAATATAATCATGATGTAAATAATATAAAAATATGTACATATAGCATAAGTAATATATAATATATATATATATATATATATATATATATAATATATATATACACACACACACAGTACTTTAAAAAATACATGACACAGGCAGAATAGCATCGATAGTGCTCTATCTCTCAAAGGGAATAATATCAATACATAAGGTTAAAAAAAATACAATAGCATTACATTTATCATAAATATTGAAATGTACCCTACAACTTGCTAAAGTTTATTTACCTTGTGTATGTCGTGGAAATGGAGTTTGTTTTTTTCTGTATAACAGTCACTTTCCAAACCAATAAAATACAATAAATAATAAAATACTGACTATTTGGAAGTATTATTATTGTTTTTTTGTTTTTTTGCCCGTAGATTTTGTCCATTGCATCTGAAATCTATTGATGGGTGGTCCATTATATATATATTCATTTATTTATTTTATTTTTCTATTAGTAGCTGACTGTATTTTTCTTTGATTTAGCAATATTTCTGAGATGGAATATCAGACGACTAAACTGATTGATTAATTTTAACAGTGCTAATACATCTGAGATTATTCTATACCTAGTACTTTATATGTTTATATCTATATTGTTATAGAATTTTTGCACACATTTATATGGTATCAAGTACTTAACAAAAATAATTTACAGACAGATGTATGGCTTCAAGTAACTATTTCTATCTAATAATAATAATTTTTACACACAGTTATATGGTTTCAATAATCTTTAGTAAACAATTACACCTTCAATTAACTATTCTTAGTACAAATACCTTGCATACAGTTATGGTTTCAAACAATTCCTATCTAATACAAATAATTTTCAAGTAGATCTATTTTACCCATAGATGAGTCTCTAACAGGTACTACCACTGCAGGTCAGAGTGGACCTGCAAGTAATGGCAATAAAGAGGTGATTCCATAATCCCCAGAACTCTAGAACCAGAGCCTCACTATCAGATGCAGTTTTATGTTATATCTTGGACATCCCATCACAGTATAATGGTTTGCAAGCTAGTCTCACAGGTCCATTACTACTGAATAGTGAGTTTGATCCTTGCTGGATGTCCCATACATGCAATCTTATGTCACATCTTAACCATGTCCTGCTAAACCTGTTAAACTGCATCTAGTGGTAAGGTTCCAATTCTGGAGATTTGAGAAGTGTGGAGTACCCCTTCATTGCTATTACTACCATGTCTCCTCTGACCCAAAGTGGCAGTAATATGAGTTAAATAGCTAAGAAATATGTTTTAAAAAATGGAGTTAAAAAATGGAGTTTAAAAATAGATTTAAATACCCAACAAGAATGAATAAAACAAAAGCGTCTTCAGCATAAAATATCATGACATGCTTTAAAATCCAACCAACCAACCAACCAACATAATGAACTGGTTGGGTAAATACCTAACAGGGACACCCTATATTTAAGAGAGAGCATGTTCTTACCCCTCTGTAGAGGATGCAATTTAGTGTTATACCCAAAAGACTCTTTGGGTATCTCATCAGATGTAATAGTTTGCAATGCATCACTACTTTATAGTGAGTATGATCCTCACTGGATGCCCCATTCTTGAACTCTTATCAAATCTTAATGGTGGTGAATGAATTGGGTAAATATCTACCCAAGACACTCCTTTTTAGGTGGGGTGGGGGTTCTTACTCCTTTGCAGAGGATACAGTCTGTAACACCGGTTTTCAGATGACTAAAGGAATCAGAACATATGCTAGGCTCTAGCAATGTCATAACTAGGCCAAACATATAGGAGCTGTTAATGAAGAAAAGAATGGTATCGTCCTCAAAACTCATTAATAACATCAAATGATTTTATTACAAAAGTCAAAGAAGCAGGCAAAATGGTATTAGGTATAAAGTTGCCTAAAGTCGGTATCAGCCATACAGGGAGGGAGTCTATCCCCTTTTCACTAGTGCTAGACCAAGGAGATTGTTTTTTAGCATCTGAGGTGGAGCGCCACACCTACCATCAGCTCCTCACTTTATCGCACAGATCCCTGTGCTACTCATATGCTGAGTTGGCAGGGCCAGTATCGAACCAGGAATCTTGAGGTTCCCAGCCAAACACTCTACCAACTGAGAAGGCTTTCAAAAATGATCTCAGCATTGTCCCATGGGAAAGTCACCTAAGTGTAAAAGCATTGGTTAACTGATATGGACTTGATACTTGGACTCTACCTGGAAGTAATTAGTTCAATTACTGAGCCAGCAAAAGGTCAGTGTAACAAAAAGCAGCAGTGTGAAATAACTAAGAATGAAAATTAACTGATACAAGATATCCCAAGACATGGACGGCAGAATAAGAACAGTTCATTCCCATGAATTGAATAAAAGGTCCAGTTTGAAATTGCCCGAAGGTTAGCAATTACAACAAAAGACACCTGAAGAAAGTTGGAGGGCACTGCAGCTGAAACATTGTGAATATAACAACCAAAATGAGAACAATAGTCAGATCTGAATAGTGAGCTTGCAGGATACCCCATACTTGTGACCTTGTGCCATATCCTACCCGTGGCAAACAGGTTGGGTTAATATCTACTTTTCCCAAGGGTATTAGCATTATGTGAAATGCAAACAACCTCGTCCAGAATTTGAACTTGGTTCACTGTGTCCATTTCCTACAATGATAACTGTTACACAACAAACCATATATACATTATTATTATTATTATATATATATATATATATATACACACATATATATATATCATCATCATCATGTCGCGCATACAGCACCATGACAATCTTTCGCCAACCTTCCCTATCATTCATTGCACCTGGGAGCTCCTCTGCGTAGCAGCCAGCATCCTCACATAGCTGGTCAATGTAGGTCCTTGCTGGGCGCCCCACACTTGCATGTCCATGTGTTGGCTTCCACAGGAGAACGTCGCTCACGAGTTCATCCTGCTTCTCCAGCAGTGTCCTGCATATCTTGCCCGTCTCACTCGGATAGTTTGTGAAATGGGGGGCAGGTGACCGTACAGCTGTTTCCTTGTGGGGTGCTGCTTTTATGACTTGTTCAAGACTGCGCGCAGCATTCTTGTGCAGCTCCTATCTATCTTATTCTCAAGACGCTTTGTTAGGGGCGAGGTGGTGCAGCTATATAGCAGCACCGACACAACCACAGCCTGGAAGAACTGTCGCTTTAGCTTGTCAGGGAGATCGGACCTCCATATGACTGATAATCTATTTGTGGCCAACCATGCCTTTGCTATCCGTGTATTAACATCACTCTCTGTGGAGGAGATATTACCACCCAGGTACGTGAATTGTTCTACTGGCTTAAGAGGCTTGCCATTGAGCGTGGAGATGTTTCCTTTATTTTTTAAACTTATGAACTCTGTTAAATCAGAGTTCACATAGAGGCCTATATTCTTTGCTGCCTCCTCTAAGCTATGTAGCAGTGAGGTCTCCCAAAGAAACGGTTTCAGCTATAATGATGCTATACAAAGACACTAAAGCGATGGTACGCTCACCTGATGGTGACACAGATTTCTTTGACATCGCCGCAGGAGTCCTTCAAGGAGACACATTGGCACCATATATATTTATAATATGCCTAGACTACTACTCCGAACATCATTATATACCATAAAAGAAAAAGGTTTCACACTGAAAAGGACAAGAAGCAGGCGATATCCCGCACAAACAATCACAGATGCGGACTATGCTGATGACCTTGCACTTCTTGCAGATACACCGACACAGGCTGTATATACATATATATATGCCTTCCCCTCTCATGTCAATTATTTCAAATCTATTTTATGTCAGTTTTTGATTTAATTCAAATTTAAACGTTGAAAATTTCTCTGTGAATCCATGAATAAATATTTTTTGAATATAGATATCAATATTACTACTTTTATCTCAATGAATTACACTTTATTGAATACCAAAGCAATCCTTGGAGAAGAGTAGTAGAAAACTAAAATCTGCATTGGTCAGTATCAGCTGAACAACAAGGGAGTCTATCCTCTTTTCATATCTTAAATTTAATCTGACGACAAATAAACTTTCAAGTTATCTGCCAAAAGGCATGATGTGACACTAGGTTTATTTTTGAAGAATTCAGCTGGATTGAATTCAAAGTTTTCCTTCTCCTAGACTAGTTGTCAGACCAAAGCTAAAGAACCCAGTCTGCCCTACTATCTACAAATGGATTCAGAACTTTCCCAAAGGCATTATTGCAAAGTTAAACACAAATAACCTCATCCATTTTTATGATTATAATCATTATACTAAGAACCCCATATATATATATATATACACATATATATATATATATATATATATATATATATATAGTGGAGATTGAACTCACAACCTCCTGATTGCGAGTGGTGGGATTGCTGTCACCCCTGTTAGCTGAAGTAGTTTGGCCACTGAAGGAATAAATGCAGAGGCTAGTTCTCTCAGGGAGAACGTCTTTTCCAGTGGAGAAACTGACTATTGTGGTTGTCCCTTGAAACTAACAACTAGAATATATATTTTTGTGCAAATGTTTTTAGTAAAAAACTTGTTATCAACTGTTTATATCAGTCTTTAGTTTTCAGAAAAGACCACTGAGAATTATTTCACACATGTTGTGTATGTATATATATATATATGGGTGGGTAGCTCTGTGTGTATACATACAAAGAGAAGAAAAAACACAGCAATCAAGACTAACATTCCTTTTCCCTTGTTAGTATTTTTTTTAACATTCACATTTTTGTAGATTTTTAATATTGCTTTTTTGTGGAATCTGCACTACTATTTACCAAGTGAAATACAAAAAAACCTTGTATGGGATTTGAACTCTGGTTGCCAATTCCATTTCTGACAATGATAAACATTATCTAATCATCCCTCAATTTAATGTAAGGATATTGAATAATATTTATCTTCTAACATGATATTAGAATTATGTAATTCTTGAATTGCAATCCTCAGTTGCCATGGTTGTGTAATTGTCCATGAAAAGGTTTCTTCAAAGAAAAAAAGAAAAAAGGTTTTTATCTCCTTCCGATACACACCTAACAAGAATTGGTAAAATTGGATTGCAAAAAAAGAATTCTTTTGCACCTTTTCTTTGGATTTTTTCCATGCCTTCCTCGTTGCAGAAAAGAATAAATAATCCAAACAATCAATAGAAGAAATATTCTTTTCAAATTCAAGTTGAGGTAATCATTTCATTATAACACAATGAAACTGTATATGATGTCGATTTTATTCTATTTGCAATGGTAATTCATGCAATAACAGAAAGGAAAACACAAAAACTTTTGTATTTCTATTAGGTTAGCATTATTAATGAGAATTGATTAAATATTTACTATGTATTTGAGAATTAGTCAATATCATTACAACATAATGAACAGAAAAAAAAGACATCTAATCTTATATAGATAACTATATTTCTATATTTGGTCTGGGAATTATATTAAGCCAATGAAAAAACAAGCAAAAAATTCCACTGATCTATGTGTTATCAAAGAAAACAGTGGCAATATCAATAAATAGTCATTGCTTCAAAAATGTCACAGTTGTAATATCAATAAAAAGTCATTGCCTTAAAAATTTCATAGTTGCATACAGGGCTGTGAAGTTGGAACACGAAAGTTTTATGTAATTAAGTGATTATGGCCTACAAATAAATATAAAATCATGATCTTTTATAATCTATCATAAGGCATATGCACTGTATAAAATTACAGACTAAACTAGGGCCATATAAAGTGTAAATTCAACTCGAGTCAGAGTCAATATAGTTTTTCCATCCGATTCTAGTGACCCCTTAATTGCTTCTGACTGACTCCACATCCCTGGTTTCAATATCAATAAAAAGTCATTGCTTGAAAAATTTCACATTTGCAATATTCCAGATCTTACCCAGAATTTTATGATTTAAAACCGACTCTTCTATTCCCAAGACCAAGACATTTGACTATTATTTTAGCATCTGGATAATTTCCAGGAATTGATCTCAAATGGGAAGAAAATATTGTTAAAAATAAATTGATATTTTAGTTTTGATTATTTTCAATTAGTAATAAAAGCAGAAGCATTTTTTCTTTACCCTATTATTCTGCTATAGACTAAATTCAAAATATAATTCCTACTATTTATCCAAAAGAAGGAAACTTTCTTAAAAAATGAAAAAGATACTTCATTAATGTGTATTCCGTAACAATTGGACCAAAATCAATCAACAAGTACACATTATAAAAAGTAATTTTGTAGTAATGAATATTCTTATAAAACAATAGACATGCAAAACAATAGGCATGTAAGAATATTAATCTAGGAAGGTTACATTCTTTAGCTGAAGACATAAGAGGATCTGCAAAGAATCACCAATTAAATTGTATAAAGACATTTTCTATCAGAATCAAAAGTCATAATTACAAGGATTGTAAGATATGACAAAGGTTTGTGATTCAAATAGATAATTCTTAAATTGATTGATTCATAGAGAGGAGGTGATGAAAGGTTCTTGGTTGGTTGGTTTGGTTTCTTTATTTAATGGCATACCAAACTTTGTTGGTTATATAATGCCAGAACCGTCCTTGTAGTGGTACAATTTAACTCATAGCTGGGAAAAGTTATTGGGACCAATCAAAACTGAAATGACCAAGTGTATTGAAACTTAGTAGTCCAGGTTAAAAGTGAGGTAAGCCCAAATTTATTTAGACCATTATTTCTCTGATGCAATACAAATTTTGGTAAACAGATCAAGCTTTGGCCCAGTTACTCAAATTTTTCTCATTCTCCAATGATACCTCTTCAGAAAATAAGGTCTAAAACATGCATTTTTAACCTGGTCTATAGACACAATCGTACATATTCATCCTGCAATTTGATACAATTACTTTTTTTCATGTTTTTTCAACTCTTCAAGAAAAAAAAAGAAATCTCATTTGATGTAATTAACAAATGGATTTGACAAATCACTTTTAACTCTAAATGAGAAGGAATAATTTTACCTGCCCCTAAAGATTCTTGAAATAAACAATTCTCAACAAACAACAATAGAAATCAAACTTTCTAAAAGAGATTTCATTTTATTTTAATGAAATTGTATTCATTTGTTATTCCTAGAGATTTTCTACCTTTCAATAGATTTATATTACACTGACATCTGCCCACAATTACTTGAAATGTTTTTATTCTGGTGGAAAAGAAAAGATTAAAGAAAAGGTGAAAGGGACAAGAGGAGGTTGGCTTCTTTTTTTCTTGTGGCTATAATTTAAATTTCATCAACAAAAGTTGATATATCAAACTCATAAGCAACAACTGGTCTCCTCCAAAACTGATACGCTAGCTCTTAAGCTTTAAGGAATGAATATAGCCACTAAGGCATGAAACAATTACAACCTTAAATTCCTTATCAATTAGAGAGTAAAACTGTTGTATACTGGATCATACAATATTCAGTATAAAAGTAAATCCAAATACAGTTTGTGCCAGACAGAGTAACTCGCAAAAGATTGCTAAAACATTGAGGTAGATGGTTTGTGTCGTAATCTTCGCAGTCTCAGTAATCACCCGATGTTCTAAAACAGCCGCATACAAATAGTCTAGGACCAGCTCATTTACTCTCTATGAAAGGTAATCTAGGCTAGTCCACAATAAAAACGTCAATTTACAAAATCATTTTTTTTAAATTACAGGAAACAGCCAAATTACAGTATATAAAATATATTAGCATTAATTTTAAATTGTATCAGCAAAAGTTGATATCTCAAACTTATGAGCACCAATAGAACTCCAAAGAATTTAAAATTGGTTGAGCCAAGAACTGTTCAGCACCCCTACATAAATTGACTTTTGTGTCATTTCTTAATAAGATTAGCTTAAGGTCTTTCATTATCAGCTACTTAAACCCTTTCACTAGTGTATTCAACTAATATTTAAAAAAACAAACAGATGTTGACGTTTTCAGAGTTCTAAAATGAAAACTTAATTCAAACCTGTTAAACTCCGCTTGTGTCACATCTGGCTGCACAGAGAGGTTGGTAAATGCATAACATTGAGAATATTTTTAATTTTTATGTAAGTGTGCACCAGATCTGTGATTTAATTCCTGATAATGCTAGCCAGATAGCATCTGAAGAACACTGGGGTATTTCTTTCAAACTGCTATGCCCAAGCGGGGGTGGCTAGCAGTCCACGAGGAGGCAAAATGGTAGTCCCAGTTCTTGACTGTGAGGAAGTAGTGGAAGTGGTTTGTTTTGTTTTATTTTACAGCATATCAAACCTCAGTTGGTCATTTAATGCCAGAGTCGAAGTGGGGACCAAGACCTAAAAGAGTGGGAGCCTTTAAAGGCTTGGGTTTCACCACTACTTTTGCCAAAAAGTTTGTAGTAACACCACGTCATGGTTCATTCATAAATTTTTCTACTTCAAACTTTTACATTTATTTTTTAAACTTATATATCTGGGTTTGTTTTTTTTTTTTTAATTTTTCTAGAGTTCCAGAATTTTCTGTTGACTTTAGAATATATTTTAACCCAACAATTGGAAACAATCTAACAACAAAAAGATTTTCCCAATATAAATATTTTTTTAGAGGTTGGCAAAGGACACTCCATTGTATAATTTACACATTTTTTGCTGTGTAAAATTATCCATATTATTTTGTTTGATAAAACTTAAAAAGAGTTACCAGTATTTCATATGTTTCATGAAATGGCTATCATGTCAAATATTTATCCAAGCCAAAGTTGTTTACTTCAAGTTTCTAGACACTGAGTTTGTAACTATTAAATCTTTAAAGGTTTTAAAGGTTTTATATTGATTTTCTAAAATTGTCATATTATTATATTCTACCCTGTTTGTAGAAAAGTGAAAGTTTACATATCCCTCACCCCAAAAAGAGGAAGAAAATAAGGGGAGTCTTTTTTTGCTGATTGGTTTGGTTTGTCTTGTTTTCTTAGATTAATAGCATATCAAACATCATGAGTTATTTAATACCAAAGCCATCCGTATAGAAGAACAGTAAGTAAATAAATAAATAAATAAATAAATAAATATGATGGAGTGGTCTATGGCCAGTATCAGCCAAACAGCAAGGGAGTCTATCCCTTTTCACTAGCGCTAGTCCAGGTAGATTGTTTTTGCATCTGAGGGCAGGTATCAAACCTGGAAATGTGTGGTTCCTAGGTGCATGCTCTGTTACCGAGTAGTGGTACTATCTAACCCATAGCTGGGAGGATAAAGAGGTTTATACCTTTCCCAAGGGTATTAGTCCAAAATTGATAATGATAGCATGACTGGATTTGAAACTCACTCACTACGAAGTCACAGTCAAACACATAAGTCACTACAACATGGGGACTCCCTTCCTCAGTCTAGCAGAGTAAAAGTATTGTTAAACCCAATAGGCAGTATCATCCCATTGCCCATTTAGTCACTACAACACAGGGACTCCCTTTAGCTCCGTCTAGCTGAGTAAATGTACTACTTGATTAATCCAATAGACAGCAGTATCCCATTTACCAGATGTTTACAAAGATATTACTGTATATACATTTTAGATTTCACCAATATCCTATAAATGGGGTGGAACTTTTTAAAAGCAATAAATATTCATACCAATCAAAATCTGGAAACATTATTTATGAAAGCCCCCCAATGATAATTACTGGATAAAAATTAAAAGATTTTCCTTTGAATAATTCCGGTGTGTATTGGGATAATAAGCTGTGAGGTGTTGCCTCTGGTCTTCTCATTCAGAAATTATTTAACTTCATAATTTATTCAATTCTTTTTTTCATTAAAAAAAAAAATCTATGTTCAACATTATTGTTGATTTTATAGTTAATTTATAAGCTAAAATGATATTCCAATATCATGACAGTCTTTGATAATTAAACCTTGTTACACTAAAGACACAGGAACTAGTTTTTGATAATGGGGAACTTGCCAGAATTTTTTACATTTCATATGACATGGTACACACATTTTATTTTTACTGGCCAATAAAAAGAGGTTATGAGAACTAATCAGTATATGATTAGTGTGTTACAACACCAGCTTATCGGGTATATTTCTAAATTTAAAACAAGAATGAAATTTCAATTTCAATTTTAACAACAAAGTAAAATAGTAGATGGTGATTTGTACTTAGGTAATTCTGATGACAAATTTGAAGTTGTTGACTAAATTATGATGCTGAGTTTAATGACTATTTTTGCAATGACATGAATAATCATACTAAGTTCCAATTACTGTCAAATTGGTAAGACAAGGCAGCAAGTAGCCGTAACTGAATATGGATCTAATCTTGCTGCAACCCTACTGCAGAATGCCATGGTATTTATGAAGCCTCATAACATCACAGAAACCAAAAAGCCAATCAGCACTCAAGGAATGGAATCACCCAAATACATGAATGGACTATTCTTGAGTTCCATAAGTACCAGCTGTCTTGGGCCTTGTTCAGTGGTGCTTAGCCAGTTGCTGTTGTCCAAACCAACAGTATACTGACTGATTTCAATAACATGAAAATGCTTGATTGCTGTTGTACCAAAATATACCTGAATACAATAGAGAATTTGGATTAAAAAAAAACAAGTTTTAGTTATTACTTGTGTATATAAATAGGGGTTGTTAATTTCACCCAATTTTAATAAATTAATTCAGTATCTGCATTTCACAAAAATTTAATCAGCACAGCAATTGAATAAATTTGATAGAATAAGATATAAACACATGTGTTTGAATGTTATGTCCTGTTTATCACTTCTGATAAATAATGGATCATTCCATTTCCAGTGTGAAGAAAGAAAGGGAAGAAAATAACATGCTACAAATCAGAGAGAGAAAGAGAACAAAGGTTTTTTTTATGTATATCATTCCCATTTAATTAAGTTGTTTATAAAAAATAAAATAGTTTTTTTTGTCATATATTAAAAAAAACTCTTAGTATGTTTAATATTTAATTCTTATTAATAATCTAAGCTATCTAAATCCAATTTTTTTTAATAACTTCAATTCATCATAAAACTATTTAATATTAAGAAACAATATTTGTAAATTTATGTATGAAAGAAAAATAAAACTTATAAAAGAAGAGAACCTTACAAGATTGAGGATTGCAGAGATGTGACAATTTGAGGAAAAATATAAGTTATGTTCTGAAGAAAAAGTTTGATTTGATTTTTCTTAATTATACTAACTATAAGAATTAACTTCACTACATTTTTCAATTTGTATTATACTACAAAGTGATATAATTGTTTGTTTGTTCAATAATAAAACTAATTTTATAATTATTATAGGTTTGATAAATGAAGTCTGAGTACCCTCTAGTAGTGGGGCCAGGGCAATTGCCCTCTTATAAATCCAGTCTTATAATACAAATTTAAACCACTGCCCTAAGTGTCACATATAACTCATTGGGTCTTAGAAACCGAATGTGGTGGTACTAATGGTACTACAATACAAATTTATTGGCCTTGTCAGTAACAGAATAAGGATGAGATGATTCATTTTTTTTTTATTTTTGGCATTGTCAGCCAATGGCATTCAGAGATTATTTGGTTGAGTTAGAAAGGGCGAAAGAAAAAGTGATCTACATCAGATACTAACATATTCATTGCTTAGAAAAGCAGTAATTTCAAAGTCAAGTCAGTGATTGTATCAGCATGTTTTATCCTCTATGGCAAGTATACAAATATCGAAAAATGACTTACTACATTTACATTCAGATGTTCTCACATATGTTCAATGTATGGATATAGAGTGATATATGCTTACAACAATATGTGTTTGTGTCTGCATGGACATATTTTGTATGAATATCAATGTACGCACATAATAATCTATATAAAGACAAAGACAGTGATTATTTACTTTGCAAAAATTTTATAAATAATCCCTTCTCTCTTTTTTATATATATATATATATATATATATATATATATATATATATATAGTGTAAGAGAGAGAGAAATAGATCTATAGCTGCAAAATGGCCGATTTTTAAGCCTTTTTCTTTACCAAATATATATATATATATATATATATATATATATATATATATATTATATATATATATATATATGTGTGTGTGTGTGTGTGTATATATATAAGTCAACAATGCTTGGCTATTGACATTTTCTTGCCTACGCAAATTCTGAAACCAAGCTCTAGCCAGAATATTGAGCACAATTTAATTATAAATATACACACACACATATGTTGTTACTCAAGTATCAGAGTTAACATAGAAATAATTGGAAGAAACACAATTACTATTAATAATAGGAGAAAAAGGTTTACAAAGCAAAGATACAAGGTGAAAAGAGTAATGAGCAACTGTTGGATTGAATTAACAAGTCCCATGAGATTTCATCCCCCCAGAGGTTTCATTAGACATTATTCATAGGAAAAACAGATGATTCCATTGTCATTATCTAGGTACTATATGACAATATATATGATGGTGCTCGTGGTGTAATGGTCATCATTGTAGGAAGTGGCATTTGATACCAGAGTTCAAATTCTGAATGAGGCTGTTTGTATTTTACAAAGCACTGATAACCTTGAGAATTGTATGAATCCTACAATTCTCCACCAAGCTATGGGCAAATCATAGGGCAGATTGTGCTCTTAGACCTTAGTGTGGCAACAAATCTTTGAATTCAAACCAGTTGTAGATCTGAACAGAGATGAGCTTTGCAATGCTATTCCTGACAAGACCCACTACATGAACAGCACCCTCACATTCAAAGTAGGTTATGAGACCAGTAATGACAGAGGAGAATGAATAATACATGAAGACTGCACAAAAATTTTGTCATTAGTACAAATGAAAAAACATTTTCCACTGTGTTCCTACATTAAAAAAAAAAAAGAAATGTGCATTGAGAATTTTTGAAAATATCATATATATATATATATATATATATATATATATATATATAATTCTTTACTTCTATTTGCATAGTTGTGTTCTATAGGCTATTCAGCATTTGGACCTGATGAACTGAAACTTGGCATGTGGTATTCTCTGGTCCCTGGGAAGTTTATAGTCTGAGTTTTGAGTTATTATCTTTGGAAAAATCTCACATTTTAACACATGCAAGGGAAAATAAAAACCATGAAATATTTGTATTAATCTTAATTTTACTCTAAGAAATTTGGTATTATTTGAAAGAAAAAAGATGTTTTTTATATCAAGTATTAGTAAAAAATAAAATATAAGTCTTTAAAAGATTTGTTTACATATTGTGTAAGACATATATAAAAAAAAATTATTTTATAATATTACATAATTTTTGAAAAAATCATATTGGTAAAATTTCATATTTTTGTTCTACAAAAAATAAAATATTTATTCAATTTCTGAAAAAGGGAGATCCCCAGTCTTACTCTTAAGAAATCTAGACCCTAAGTCTTTACAAAGGCATCAGATTGATTATCAAAATTAATTAACATTTAATTTTAACATTGTAATGAAACCCTAGATGAAGTTGTTTGTCATAAACAATGACAGGTATCCAAAGCTAGTGAATATATATATATATTAGGGTAGTGTGGTAATGGATTCAATAGCACTTGGTTACCAACAATTTCTCATCTATGAGATTTTTCAAACCAAGTGAAAGAGTTGGAGCAGTAAGACTTCTTATACTGTGGTTTAGGCACTGTACAGGGGAGGAGGAGTTTCATTTTTTTTTTGTTCATATGCTGCTTACTGTTATTTGTTTAGGATGAGTGCTCCCTTACATATTATGGTTTAGGTTCTTGAAAGAGAGAAAGAGTGAGATTGAGACATAGATATTAAGCAATATAGAAGTGTTTATTAAAATTATTTTAGCCTTTCAATCATGATTAACTGAATTTTGATCTGAAATTTTCAATCAATAAAACTGAGAATTGTTCAATCATGGATAATGAAGGAGATTATGTTGAAAAATAAATATCTACTATTTAATAGACTTAGTGATATAACTTATTATTAGAGACACTACAGAATTCATGTGTTAACTGTACTTTATTCTCATTCTTAAAATTTGTTACTTTTCTAATCCTCTTAAAATTATCATAAATTAATCTTTTCTTTCTTTTAAAAAAATTTGCTGATTATTGTTTTCCTGACTATAGTTGCGATTTTTCATGGTGGTCTTCACTGGAGCTCAAGTGACAACAAGTCTCCCCAATTCTACAGAGCTCTTCCAAAGTATTCTTCTGACCTGAATCTTCGTTTTCAATTGTTTCATGGATCTCTGATTCTACCAGACATTGGTATCCCATCACCTTCATGTTAGACTTTTTTTTTAGTTCTATATCTATATGGATAGACTGATTATATATATATATATATTATTTACCAAGCCATCCGCACGAGCAGGATGTGACACAAGGTAATTTCTTAAGCAGAGTTCAACAGGTTTGAAGAGAGAGAAAGAGAGAGGGAGAGAGGAGAGTATTAAAGGCGAGAGAAAGAGAGAGAGAGAGAGGGGGGGGATATAAATAGATAGAGACACGGATAGATATAGATATAGAGAGAGAGAGAGAGAGAGAGACAGACAGACAGACAGACAGACAGACAGACAGACAGAGAAAAGAAAAAAGATTTGAATTTTAGTGCCTTTTCATTTCATTTATCAAAAAAATTTAAATTTCAGGTTTTGCTTTAACAAAACCTATCTACAAATACATAAAAAAGTAAAGTAGACAGAGTGGCCTATTATTGGTATCAGCTGGACAGTGAGGAAGTCTATCCATTTTTTATTAGCGCTAGACCAGAGAGATTGTTTTTGCATCTGAGAGCACCACACCTATCATGAGATCCTTACTTTACTGCACAAACCAAGCCATGCTACTCATACACTGAGTTGGTGGAGGCTGGTATTGAACCCAGAACCTTGTGGTTCTGAGCCAGATATTCTACTGACTGAGCTAAAAACCAACCTTATCACTAGACAAGTTGTATATTCATTTTTTTTTAAATAAAGAGAACCTCATTATTATTGTGATAATCACATAGATTAATATTATTCTCTCTGTCTGACAGGCACAATTTTTTTTTTAACAGCACATTCATTATTCAAACAAAATAAAAACAAACACAAAAAAAAAGTGAATATTGAATTCAATATCTAATATTACAGACATATACATATGTGTTTGTGTATTTATCCCCAAAATATTTGCATAGACATATGCAAATGTTTATATACAGATTTGACTTTCATCCATTATATTTTGAAGTCAACTCATAAATATTTTTCCTAGATCAGCTTTGAGCCAGGCACACAAAGTCACAATGATCAGTCTTTAATTCTTTCTTATCTTTCATTCATTTCTTATTTTTCTACTACCCCCCCCACCGCCGCCACCACCTCTTGCCCTGAAAGTCCATATGGTCAACATTTCCCGGACATTGCCATATTACTCAGTTTGGCATATGTAATTCTAGAATCATCCCTCGATGCAGAACCAGGAGGCATTAACTCTCATTGAAAAGACAAAATGAGCAGATTTGTCAAATATTTACCATCTTTGCTCTTCTGCTTCATGTTTGGTCATAGATTTCACTGACTGCTATTTGAACATCAAGGAATGAATATATTATAAACATAGATACATATACACTTTATTATGTGTGTGTGTGCATGTGTACATCCATGTAAGAAGTGTGTTCTCCTGTATCTAGTGTGTATCAGGCAAGGAGTGTTTTTTGGTTTTTTTGTTGGTTGTTTTTTTTTTTTTGTTTGTTTTAGGTATAGAATAATATCTTTATTTCTAAGATTGTATAATTTTTCTAATATAATAATGTAGATAGAACATATTTATTTTCTTTGACTATTGATCTCTTTCAGAACATCTTGATATGCTTAAACATTTCTAAGCATGTGTGTATATATATAAGAGGAATATTAACCTACTCTAAACAAATCGTAAAAATCTAAGAAGTCCGTTTAGTGTAGGGGTTATGGGATCGGCCTGTCAGCTTGGCAGTCCGGTTTCAAATCACGCACAGGGCGGTCTTCCGATCTATAGCTCTGCTGATGAGGCCTAATAGGCCGATATGTACATACAGAGATTGATTTTTCTCGATTTGTTTAGCCATACATTTAAATAGGTATTCCCACCTAATTCATTATTAATTAATTAATTTTCAAAATTAGGTACGACTCCAATTAAGCACTTGTTCTCCCAAAAATTGTTGGCAAAAAAGCCATTCCAAACATACCTTGTTTACAATATATATATATATATATATACACACATGTGTTTGTGTGCGTAAATATATATATATTTACCAATATATTACTTGAGTTATTTACCTAGCCTCACACAGTGGTTGGATTTTGGTACAAGGCCTTTCTTTTTATATTGTGACTGATACCTATATATATATATATACATATATATACACACACACACAGAGTTTAACAGGCTTGAATTCAGAGTTTTCTTTCTCCTAGACCGGTTGTCTAACCAAGGTTAAAGAGCCCAGTCTGCCCTACTATTTACCCATAGCTGGAGGGAGAGTAAGATTCACACCTTTCCCAAGCGTATTAGTGCTAAGTGAAATGCAATTACTACATCCCGGACTTGAACTCGGGTGACTAGCCCATTTCCCATGACTTTAACAATTACACCACCTGCTTTTGTGTAAATATAATATATGTCTGTGTGTGTGTGTGTGTGCATATATATATAAGTTCAGATAGCATGGATAGAGTCAACAATGCTTATAGATAGATTTACCCAATTGATTCACAGGATGTGACACAAGGTCAACTTTTAAAGTGTATTACAGCTGGTTTGAATTCAGAGTTTCCCTTCTCGTAGACTGGTTACCTCATTAAATCTAAAGAGCCCAGTCTATCCTAATATTTATTCATAGCCAGGGGAAAACAGATAGATTCTCAAGGGCATTAGCATGAAGTCAAATCCAAATAGCTTTGTCCAGGATTTGAACTCAAAGTGCCAATTCCATTTCCAACAACAATAACCATTACTCTAAGCTCCTTCTCTTTGTATGTGTGTGTGTA
>CM042137.1:10758560-10768560 GCA_023376005.1 Doryteuthis pealeii
TATATATATATATATATATATATTTGTACAACAACAGAATGTAATCCTTTTTAAAAGGAATATTGGAGATCAGTAAAGACCAAAGTTCAATAAAATCCACGCCTTATTTTTGTTCAGGGGGGGGGGGAAAAAAAAACTTTATATAGATGATAAAATATGAAAAAAGTTAAGAGTTGCTTACTATGATGTCCAGCACGTTAGCCATTATGCCATGTGGACTATATATTGTATGTGTTAATGAGTTTGTTTTGCATTGCATTCAGTGTTTACGTAGCTCTAATGACAAAAATACATTTGGTGAGTTAGTTGGATTTTACGGGATGTCAACCAATTTTGTTTTATTCATTTTTATTGAGTACTCAATTTTTTAAAACATTTTTTAATACTCATTTTTTAATCTATTTAACCATAGATGGGACACTAACAGATTCACCTACTCTAGGTCAGAATGGACCTGGGAGTAATGGCGATAAAGGGGTACTCCACATTCCCCAGATTGCCAGAATTGGAACTTTACAACTAGATGCAGTTTAACATCATACCTCAGCCACTGCCTTCTAGCATATATGATAAAAAGGGTTTGGGGATTGATATAAGGGCAATAGGGTTGGGACAATCATATAGGCGCAAGGTTTTGACATGACCAACTGAATAATCAGAGGGGACCTCTTTGACTACCTGTCTGGTTTAAGTAAGGGCTAAAGCGGAATGTTGCATGCCATGGACTGCTCCCTACCATGATTCCATCCTTAAGCATCACAGGTCACATCCCACAGCCAACAAGTAGCCCCATTGGAGGGATTTTACCCCTCCGTAGAGATGGAGTTTGTGTATTCTACAGCCCCAACTGAGAGGGCAGGATGAACTATACTAAGATTGTGGACAATTGGTTTGGTTTGTTTCGTTTTACAGCATGTCAACCACGGTGGATCATTTAATGCCGATAAAGTTTTGAAATAAATTCCTTCTTAATGGATACTTAATTTTTTTTATAAACACATTTCTTTATTTAACCCATAGATGGGACCCTAACAGGTACTACCACTCTGGGTCAGAGTGGACCAGGGAGCATTGGTGTGAAGGGATGCTCCACATTCCCCAAACCTCCAGAACTGGAACCTCACGAGTGTTTTTAACGTCATTCCCAGGATATGAAGATCCTCATCCACTACCTTCTAGCACCCATATGATAAAAAGGGTTGGGGCTTGCTATAAAGGCAATAGGGTTGGGGCAATCATATAGGTGGTAGGACTTGATATGACCAGCCAATTGATTGGAGGGAGACTCTCCTACTCTGTTTAGCCTAAGTAAGGGTCTAAGTGGAGTGTTGCATTTCATGGACTGTTCATCCACCAGGATTCTGTCCTTAAGCATCACAGGGCACCACTCATGGCCAACAGGTGGCCTCATTAGACGGTTCTTACCCCTCTGACAGGGCTTTATGGACAATTGATATCAATATTAGATATACTATTTTCTAGTTTCTGAAAGGTATTTCCTTTATTCATTATCAATTATTTCAGAAAAATGCTGATACATAAAATCTTTGTTCTTTTTGTGTGTCAGGATTTCACTTGTTACTAAGCATCAATCTATGGATGAATTTAGATATTTTTGTGTACCTTTTTACTTCCTCCTACATGATGTAATGTCTGAGTAGACACACACACAAATCTCTTTCTTTCTTTCTTTCTTTCTCTCTCTCTCTCTATATATATATATATCTTGGTGTATTTTTACTCTACATAAATGTATGTGTGTTTGTATGATTCTTCACAGCATGTATCTGAATAAATGAATAACTATCAAGTTGTACATTGATTTCTGTTTGTACTTTTTGTGCATATAAATGATAACCAACAAATCCTTTGTTCATATAGTGAATAGTAGAAATCAGAGCAAAGTGATTGCCTTGATTTGAATTCCCTCACCCCCCCCCCTTTTTGTCAGAATACAGTATTACTTTTGTTGATAGCCATCAACCAGGCATCTGATTAACTCTAGGAATGTTTTTCATACTATATCCTTCATGTCAAATAGAATCTTCAGCCGGTTTTATCAGTTTTGCTTGGTTGTTGTTAAAGCCAGACTGTTTTCCCAACTATGGGTTAAATAGTATCACTTCAGATCTTCTAGAAAAGATGATTTTGGCATTAAATAACCCATGAAAATAGATATGCCATATTTAAAACCAAATAAAACTAGGCCAGATAGCTTTAAGCTGCATTCACCTTATTTTAGCTCAGAGAACAAAAATATTCTCAAAGTGGTCCATATAGGCCCTGGCAGTGAATAAAGTTAAGGTCCACAGAGGTGGGGGGGGGGTTCCTAGTTTGTATTTATAAATCCCTTTATAACAAGAGAAGAAAAATCACAGAAAGGTAGAGTACTTGCTAGATATCATATACCTAAAAGAATACTTGATTGGGCGTGATGGCCACTAGTTATCTGCGTTTCACACATGACCTGTTCAAAACATAGGAGTTATTTAAATGAACTGGTACTGGGTATCACAAACCTACCCCTTAATATCCTTAATCTCCTCACAGTGCCCACCAAACCGTTTCTTCTAATTGAAAAATCATCAGCTGACAGCATGAATCTCCTTGACTCTTCCTCACCACCTGACAATTTCAGCCATTGCTCCTGGAAGATCCCCTGAAGAACATCCAGTATCTACACAGAGCTGATCAATAAAGGGCTTTTTTCTGGCTGACCTACACAGGTGTGCCTATGTGTAGGTGCCCACAGGAGAATGTATTATATAGTATCATTTGAACTGTATATACAATATTTGAATTTCACAGCTTGTATTTTTTTAATATCTAATCATCATGGATCCTGGGTTTGTAACATTGGGAGACAACTCTCATCTGGCTTCATGACTTTCAAGTTCACAGCAAACAGAGTTCAAATCCTGGACAAGGCTGTTTGCATTTCACAGAGCATTAATAACCTTGGGAAAGGTATGTGTCTTACCATTCTCCCTCTAGCTATGCGTAGATAGCAGGGCAAACTAAGCTCTTTACTCTTTTGTTAGGCAACCTGTCTAAGAAAAGGAAAACTGAATAAAAACCTGTAGAGTATAAAAACAGGCAGAGAGGTTGGTAAATATATAAAACCACAAACATACATTGATGGTGTTACATAATTGTTAGTAACCTAACACTTATTTACAGTAGTGTAGAAACCAAAATGGCTGTTGCAGCTGGCAGCCTTGAAGGATTGAGTGACAAGGCTTGACCTCAGTCCTGATCCTCCTTCCGGTGGATATTGTGAGAATCTGTGGAGAAAACCCTCTTCTGGTTTAGATTAGAAACAGAGTTTAGATCAGATTGGCCAAAACCACGAAGGTGGTAAGTCGTGTTAAGTGCACGGCTGACTCAATCTGCACAGGTAGTCTGGTGGGGATTTTAGAATAAAATATGATCTAAAGCAAATCGAAGTCTTGGGTTATTGTCTAAAAACTACCAATGACACAGGGCTTCTGATAAAGAGAAATCCCCAATGGAAGACAGACACGAAGTCCCCAAGACAAAGTCCAGACGCTAGAAGAAGAACATAAGATACCAAAGATGAGCAAAAGAATAATAGAAGTAAAGAGAGTATACAACATGTACTTTCTTTCTTACTTATACAACAATGGAAAATAAAATTGCTGCACTCTAAATATGCATTTTAGTTTATTCAAGCTAAGATATTCAAGGGCAATATAAATAGCTTACAGTAAATAACAGCATAAGAGATCAATATGTGCAGAAGTAACAAAGTAAAGGGTGTATGATCAGTACACAGTATGATAAGAATATATGAAGGTGCATGGCATAATGGTTAGAGTCGTAGGAAATGGACTTGTTGACCTGAGTTCAAATCTTACACAAGGCTGTTTGCATTTCACATAGTGCTAATACCCTTAGGAAAGGTATGAATCCATATATTCTCCCTCCAGCTATGGTTAAAATAATAGGGCAGACTGGGCTCTTTAACCTTGATAGGTAACCAGTCTAGGAGAAGGAAAAATTTGAATTTGAAAACCTGAGGTCAGTCGTTGACTGGGTGTGTGGCATTCCTTGTGCACCAATCTTTTTCTATCGACTGTGCCAAAAAGTGTGGATGGTTCAACACAAGCCTTCATCTTTATGAACAAAATGCTGTGTAGGTTGTTTATTGTATGAACCCTCATGCGTTGAAATCATGAAAAAATAAAGTGAGAATTCTTCTAAGCTGTAGCCATGTTTAGTGCTATTGTATTCTTGGACTTTAGCAAAAAGCTAGAATAAAAAGCTAGATGGGAACAAGGATGCTGGATGCTGTATGCTGTTTTAAATAAATCCTAGAAGTAGCAATCCCACAAAAAAAAGCTGTAGGGCCACTTAACTCCAATCACACAAACTATCCAAGTAAGATCAACATGACACTTGTACACTGCTGAGAAAGTAAGGACAAACTCATAAGTGATGTTCTCCAGTGAATACACCAGTATTGGTTGGTTAGATTTAATGGCATGTCAAACCTTGGGTTATTTTATGCTGAAACTTATTGTTTTACTCTTTCTTGTTGGATATTCAATTTTTTTTCAAACTATCTTTATTTTAAAATACATGTTTAAAAACTCATTTTTTAATCTATTTAACCCATAGATTCTACCCTAACAAGTACTACCACTCCAAGATAGAGTACCTTAATGCAATGAAGGGTTCTATCACTCCTCAGAGCTCCAGAATTGGAACTTCAATACTAGATGCACATCTCATAAAAAGGGTTGGGGGCTTACCCAAAAGGCAATAGGATTGGTACAATTATATAATTGCTAGGGCTTGACGAGACCAGCCAGTACACTAGTGTTGGCTGATCTTTGATGCTGTGTGGAGAACTTGCTAGGAGTGATAATCTATAGGGACAGGTGGTGATAGAGTGATGAGAATCCACACCGTTAGCATGACTTGATGATATCCACTTTGGGTGATCAGACAGACCTGTACACTTGCATGGAGAGAAAGAAGGAAAAAAAAAGAAAAGACCAAGGAAAGAAAAAAAAAAAGGAAAAAACAATACAAAGATGCACACCATAGAAAGAAAGAAAAGGAAAAAAAGAAAGGAAAAAAGAAAAGAACAATACAGAGACATGCACATAGAGGAAAAAGCAAGAAAAAACAAGATAGGAGTGTTACTACATGCCCTTAAACTTTTTTTTTCAGGGTTACTGTAGAGCGTCCACCTAGGAACCATAAGGTTCCTTGTTCCATACCAGCCCTTACCATCTCAGTGCATGAGTAGCACAGGGATCTGTGTGGTAAAGGGAGAAGCTGATGGCAGGTGTGGCACTCCACTTCAGACGCAAAACAATCTCCTTGGTCTAGTGCTGGGGAAAAGAGGATAGATTTCCACACTGCCTGGCTGATATCGATATTAGGCCGCCCGACGACTTTTCTTACTTTACTTTCTCACCTCTAGCTTTCAAATACTGTACACAGGTCAAAATCAGCAACATTCTTCAGGAGGTGATAATTTTATTTTGAGATTATAATATATATATATATATATATATATATACATATATATATATATATATATATACACATACATATATACTCGTATACACACTCACACTATTCATGCATAGGAGCATGGAGAAAAGTCAAAGTTTTGTGAAAATTGTTTATTAATGGTTTATGTTTTATTGATAACCTTCTGTATTTTCTCCTTATAAAAACATCTTTATGCTGCATCAAGTCAGCAATTTTAAAGAATTGGATAAAAACCAATTACTTGGAGATTGGAAATCATCATGTCTGCAAAATGCAATCCTAAATAGATAAACATCAGATTGTTTAATTGAAGAAAAAAAAATCAAATTATGTAAATATTCATACACACTGCCATAAGCCTATTGACAAATTGATATATCTTCATAAACAACAGTTGTGTGTTATATATATATATATATATATATATATATATATATGATATAATTATATAAACTAGATATACATCCTTATGTATACTTGTATGTCCACATTTTCATATATCTATATATTGTTTGTGTAGTTTACATGTTGTTAGAGATGATCAACAGATAGTACATCAATTATACTGCAAGAGATTTGCACATCAACTCCCCCACTCTCTTCCCATATGGGCTGTGAAAAAGGAGTTTTCAGTTTCAATATAGAATGATAAATCTCCAAGAATACTAACATTTTCACAGCATTTCTTTGTTCACACATTCACATGCATTATTGTAATCAATATAAGAATTTTAACATAATTACTTCAAAACAAATCTCTCTCTCTCTCTATATATATATATATATATATATTTTCACATACATGCAGTTAACTATATATATATAAGAAATGATCCTTATATATATATATATATATATATATATATATATATGTGAAGGTAGGGTGGATGGGTTTAGGAATCCGACGATATGCTGTAGATAGAAGGAAAGTGGTCAAGAAATTAACAACTCAAAACAAGTCACAGGATGAAACAGTTTCGTCCGCATTCACACGGACATCTTCAGTCAGAGTAACTTTATTAAAGCAAAGCATAAGTGTAAGTAGAGGTAGTTTGGTGGTAGTGAGGGTAGCAGTGGCGGCGCTGCCGCCGTGGAGGTCAAAGGGGTGAGTGTGTAGTGATGTGAGATAATCCCGTCCTCCTTATCTCTCATCACTACACAATCACCCCCTTGACCTCCCCGGCGCGCCGCCGCCACTGCTACGACGAAACTGTTTCATCCTGTGACTTGTTTTGAGTTGTTCATTTCTTGACCACTTTCCTTCTATCTACAGCATATATAAGAAATGATCCTAATATATATATATATATATATATATATATATGGACATTCATACTCATATTTACAATTATGGATGGTGGTACAATAGTGCATTTAAATACATAAATACCAGTAGATTCATAAATAAGCATCTCAGTCAGTAGAGAACTTGCCAAAGAATTGCAAGTTTCCTGCAGTGTATGAGTAGCACAAGGATCTGTGTAGTAAAGTAAGGACATGATGGTATGTGTGGCACTCCACCTCAGATGCAAAAAACAATCTCCTTGTTCTAGCACTAGTGAAAAGGGTAATAGACTCCCTCACTGTCTGGCTGATACTGACATTAGGCCACCACCCATTGACTTTATATATATATATATATATGGTTGTTGTGCATGCACCTGCCTTGTTGACACACAGTCTTCTCTTGGCAATCATTTCTGATGGAGCTCCCAATTGACACTGCTGCCAAATGTGAAGTTATTTCAGTTATTCAGTTTGTAAATGCAGAATATATTCAACTGATTGAAATTTATCACCAAATAATGGAAGTGTATAGCAAGGCATATGGTGTAGGGAGTTTGCAACGACAACACCATTAAACACTTGCTCAACAACATGGGTGCCAAGCTGGTATACATATGGGTATACAAAAATGCATCAAAATGGTAATTGTAGTAAAATAGATACTACTGTTCAAACTTTAATATGATGTTAACATCATTGATAATAAACATTTCTATGATTTCTAAATATTTTGGAGACTTTACTTTTGGGATTATCCTCATATATATATATATATATATATATATATATATATATATATATGGGCTAGTGGTTAGAGTCGTGGAAAATGGACTTGTTGATTCGAGTTCAATTCCTAGACGAAGTTGTTGGCATTTCACATAGCGCTAATACCCTTGGGAAAGGTATGAATCCATATATTCTCCCTCCAGCTATGGGTTAAATAGTAGGGCAGACTGGGCTCTTTAGATTTAATGAGGTAACCAGTCTATGAGAAGGAAAACTCTGAATTCAAACCAACTGTAATACATTTTAAAAATTGACCTTGTGTCACATTCTGTGAATCAATTGGGTAAATCTATATAAGCATTGTTGACTCTATCCATGCTATCTGAATTTATATATATATATATATATATATATATATATATATATATGCACACACACACACACACAGACATATATATATTTACACAAAAGCATGTGGTGTCATTTTTAAATTCATGGGAAATGGGCTAGTCACCCGAGTTCAAATCTGGGATGTAGTAATTGCATTTAACTTAGCACTAATATGCTTGGGAAAGGTGTGAATCTTACTATGGGTAAATAGTAGGGCAGACTGGGTTCTTTAACCTTGGTTAGGCAACCGGTCTAGGAGAAAGAAAACTCAGAATGCAAGCCTGTTAAACTCTGTGTGTGTTTATATATATATATATATATATATATATATATATATGGAGGCATGTGGCTAGTGATTAGAGTCGTGGAAAATGGTCTCATCGGTTCGAGTTCAATTCCTAGACGAAGCTGTTGGCATTTCACATGTGCTAATACCCTTGGGAAAGGTATGAATCCATATATTCTCCCCCCAGCTATGGGTAAACTAGTAGGGCAGACTGGGCTCTTTAACCTTGGGTAGGTAACCAGTCTAGGAGAGGGAAAACTCTGAATTCAAAATTCCTGAGGTTGATTGGGTTTGTGGCAATCCTTGATGCACCAATTATTTCCTATCGAATGTGTCAAAAAGTGTGGATGGTCCAACACAAGCCTTCACCACTATAAATAAATCACTGTGTGGGTGTTCATTGTGTGTGTGAACCCTCATGCGTCGAAAAATCGACGAGAGTCCATAATAATATATATAAATGTGTGTGTGTGTGTGATCAAAAATTGAGGAAAAAAAGATAACGCACAAACAACTTCATTCAATTGATATTTCACCTCTGTATGTACAGAATGTATGTATGAAGACTTTCAATTACCTGACCGCACTGCTTTGAACTTACAAGCCACCTTATCCCTGTTGACACTTCGCCTTCCTCTCTTGTTTTTTCCTCACAGCTTTCAACACTCCCCCTCTGCTTCCCCCTCCCTCGACCTTTTCCACATATAAACAGACTGTAGTTTCATTGTCTCAAAAAAAATTCTGATGAAGCTTCATGTACATACCAAGGCAAAATATCAATTGAATGAAGTTGTTTGTGCATTATCTGTTTTTCCTCAATTTTTGATCACATTTTGTCGGATTTACCAAATCTGTTACTCATATATATATATATGAAAGTAAGTAAACAAACAATGTTTATTTTTTATATGGCTTTTAGCCATCAATTTTGGAGGATATGTGCTTAATTAAAGTCATACCTAATTTTGAAAATTAATTAGTTAATAATTAATGAATGTAGGTGGGCATATATGTTCAAATGTAAGGCTAAATAAATCGAGAAAATGTGAATCCCTGTATGTACATTTCGACCTATTAGGTCTTATCAGCAAGATTATAGACATAGGAGACTGCTCCGTGTGTGACTCGAAATCTCGACTGCCAAGCTGACAGGCGGGGATTCTAACCATTACACTAGCTGGCCATCCAGATTTTTCGTTTGTTTTGAAGTTAGTTATATTCCACTTCTTGGTGACTTGTTGCACGACAGTATGAAAGTAAGTAAACAAACAATGTGTTTATTTTTTATATGACTTTTAGCCGACAATCATGTGTGTGTGTGTGTGTGTGTGTGTGTGTGTGCATATCCGAATATTGGTAAATGAATGCACAGAAATTCATACATACTTTCCTCAAGAGAATTTGACATGCTTCAGTAGAATTATAATTATTAATACTTAAGCAAATATACTTACATGATAGATTTACAAAGCCATCACAGGAATAGAGAGAATTTTTGTTTCTTTCTTGTGTACCAGCCGAGCACAATCAATGAAAGGAAATACTCGGTGACAGAAATTAATGTTCCAATTTAATTCTTGAAGTACCCATCAACCACCCACTCAAATAGTTCCTTGGTAAATTCATTTCAAACGGAAAATAAAAAAAGCAGTGAAAAAAAATAAATAAATAACCATGTCAAAAAGTCAAAATGGCTACCAACCATATTATACATGGAACATTCAGAGTAAATGAATAAAATATTGGAGGAGAAAACTCAATTACTCCAGAAAACCTGCAAGT
>CM042137.1:10771060-10848560 GCA_023376005.1 Doryteuthis pealeii
AATAGATTTATATTACACTGACATTTGCCCACAATTACTTGAAATGTTTTTATTCTGGTTGAAAAAAAGATTAAAGAAAAGGTAAAAGGGACAAGGAGGAGGTTGGCTTCTTTTTTTTCTTGTGGCTATAATTTAAATTTTATCAACAAAAGTTGATATATCAAACTCATAAGCAACAACTGGTCTCTTCCAAAACTGATACACTAGCTCTTAAGCTTTAAGGAATGAATATAGCCACTAAGGCATGAAACAATTACAACTTTAAATTCCATATTAACTGGAGAATAAAAATAGTCAATTACTAAATTATGACAAAAAATGACTTAAAAAAAACCCAGCTAAATTACCATAAATAAAATTCATTGGCATTAGTAGAATCTAAACTCCATTAGCAAAAGAAACAACAAAAAAGTAGTTACAAAAACTTGTTGGGCCTGGAACTTTTTAAAACCCGTTCATATATAGGCTTTCATATGGTTTCAAATGTTATTTTAGAAAAATATCAGAGACTATTTTTAAATTTCTTTATAAACAAATGATAGGGTTAATTAAAAGTATGGTGTTCTATAAAAAAAGAAATATGGAGTTAGATTCCTGGATGAAACATAAAAAATAACAAGGTAGGAAACAGTTTCTTTTCCATAAAAAATTGATAATGAAAAAGAGGAATATCAAATGGGCTACTAGGAAGAAATCATCCGCACCTAAGGTTAGTTGAAGGGGTTGGGACAGCTGTAAAAGGGTCAGACATGGGCAGGCCAGATCATCAGAGTAAAAAAATTCAAGAAGGAAGGTAAGCATCAGCCTCTGGTGAGCTGAAAAAGTTTCCAGAGCAGAGGTCAGTAAAGAAGGTTATGTTTCTGGGAGATGAAAGGACACAACACTATTGATTTCCTTGAAAACCATGCAACTGTAAACATTGCTTCCTACTACCAACTCCTTAAACAAAATTCACCTTATTTCATTAAATGATCATTATATATATATATATATATATATATATATATATATCTTGATTAATCATATAGAGTAAACGTTATATAGTGTCAGGCTGCAGACTTATTGATGCATGTGCACAGATGTAGGTATTCACCAAATCTCTCCATAAAAGCAGGATGTGGCACAAGGTCAATTTTTAAGTGGAATTTAACTGGTTTTCTTTCTAGACTGGTTGCCATACCAACATTAAAGAGCCCAGTCTACACTACTTTTTACCCATAGCTGAAGGAAGATTGGATGAATAATTTTCCTTAGAAGAGTATTAATAGTATGTGCAATCCAAACAGTCCCATCCAAGATTTGAACTTGTGTCTATTTCTTATTACAATAAGCATTACACCACTGAGGCCTCCACATGTACTCAGGTGTAGGAATAGGAACCCGAAAATTGATGTTGCTGTTATTCCTTTACAGAGCACAGGTGTCATACTGATTAGTTAAGAATGTTAAAAATTTGAAGAATAATAATTAAATGCTATTTTTCCCTATCATCAAGTAAATATTTTATAATTCTTTCAGAAATTTTAAACTAAAATGTTAAAAATAAAAGCTAATTTAATTCTGCCTAATAATATTTTATATTTAAAACCAAGTAATGTAAATGAAATTTCTGCTGAAGATCTTGCTCCTATGAAATTTTTAAAATTCTAAATACGCTGGTTTATTATGATCTGCCTGCAGTGTAGAATAATATTTAAGTTAATTCATGCTGTTAAAAGGAAATTCCATCAAAACCTCTCCTGGAATTGAAGAACATAAGTTGAAAATAATCCTAAACCACAGTGGGGATTCATAGCAATGTTTCTATACATATAATTGGTCATCAAAGCAGCCAATAAGAAAATGCCTTACATTGAGCTACAAAACAATAAAAATGTCACTGCCAGTGTAACATTGGTGACAAAAATGTCACTCTTCCTGCAGAAGGGTTAATTTGAAAGAATACTGTTTAAAAATTAAGTTCATAATGACCTGGACTTTTTTTTACTATAAAGACATAAAATAAAATCTGTGTCTTACCTGTACTGCTGTCTGTCCAACGGTTTCAATATGGGCTGACACAGTTTCCTTTATACATTCAATAAACTGAAAAAAATAAAATATAATTCATAAAAAATTCATATCCTTAAACATGAGAATGATTTTTTGAGTATTCAGAATAAGAAAAAAAAAATTTCAGAACAAGTTTTGCATATTGACAATTTCTTCATTTGGAATGTAGAAACATTTTGAAATGTAGAATCTGTACCCTAAGTAAAAAGTCGTCAGGGTGGCCTAATCTCGTTATCAGCCAGACAGTGAGGGAGTCTATCCTGTTGATTATGAGTTATCTCCCTTGGACTGTTTAAGTTGAAGGAACTCTTTAGCAAAAGAGCTAGAAAGTTAGTTGGTAAATATCTAGGATTAGAAGTTGTAAAAACTACAGAAGGAGTGCAAATAAAACAAGAATCATACATTTCCACAATAAAACCTATCATAATAGCTAATAGTCGTACCACAAGGAAGATTGATGAACTAACCGAAGAAGAGAAAGCAGACTTAAAGCGCTTAAGTGGACAAATGATGTGGTCACCTCACAAACAAGACCAGATATAAGTTATGAAACCTGTGTAATGAGCAATACAGGAAAACATCCAAAAGTAAAAATGTTACAAGAGGCAAACAAAGCACTGTCTAAATTGAAAGTAAAAACATGTGGAATAAAATTTCCTAATTTAGGTAATCCTAAAAAATCAAAGTCTTAGCACATTCAGATGCTACATATGCTAGCTTAGAAGATGGGTCATCTCAGGGCGGTATTGTTGTTTTTATTGAAGGTGAGAACAAGAAGGTGGCACCTATCAGCTGGCAATCTAAAAAGTTGGACAGAGTTACAAAAAGTCCATTAGCATCTGAAACTTTGGCATTAAGTGAAGCAGCAGATGCAGGATACTTCATTTCTTCTTTGGTGCAAGAAACTTTTGGTATGGCTGTACTACCAACAGTATGATGCTATACAGAATATGTACCACCAACTAGTGCTTTAGGCACTACAAATATTGCTAGTCATAAAGATTGAGACTGGACATGGCAAGATTATGGGAAATTGAGGTATTTTGGGTAGATGGGAAACTACAACTGGCAGATCTTGACCAAAAGAGGAGCATCTACGCTAAAATTACTAGAGGTATTTGATACATCCCAACTTTAAAAAAAAAAAAAAAAAAAAAAAAAGAGCTGCAATGTTAATTATGAATTATCTCCCTTGGACTGTTTAAGTTGAAGGAACTCTTTAGCAAAAGAGTTAGAAAGTTAGTTGGTAACAGACTACATATACGACGATTGTCCACCATTAGACTGCCTATTGACATATCCACTTTTCACTAGTGCTAGACCAAGGAGATTGTTTTGGCATATGAGGTGGGGCGCCACACCTACCATCAGCTCCTTACTTTACTGCATAGACCCCTGTGCTATTCATACACAGAGTTGGTGAGGGCCGGTATCCAACCAGGAACTTTGAGGTTCCTAGTCAGATGCTCTATTGACTGAACTAAGCCGACCCTAACTATGTATTTCAATTTGTGGGGCTTGATTTTGCAAATAGTTTTGATTATTACCAAATTTATTTCCTAGTTATGAAAATTGTTTTTGCACAAAAAAAATCACCTAAACAATCTTAGTAATTAAAAATTGGGAATCCAAAATTTCAGGATTGTGGATTTGGATTCAGCCCATAACATTTTTAATTTGTTAACAGAGTTGGCTTGATTTCAAAATGGTATGATATGTTGGGCTATGGCCTCTAGGTGTAAAGTTGAAAAAGATGTGACACACAGACATATGCATTTATCATTAGAGATATAACTCTAAAATAAATTAGTGGAATCCAAGTTTCAGTTAAACCCCAAACTACACCAGCCTGTCAGTGGGGTTAGAATACAGTGGCCATACCCCTGCAGAGGTTTAAGACCCCATACACACAAAATTACATAAGCAGCATCAGATGGGTAAAGTCCAGTTCTGGAGATCTGGGGAGCATGGAGTACCCCTTCATTGCCAGGTCCACTCTGACTTAGTGTTAGTACCTGTAAGGGTCTAATCTGTAAGTCAAATAGAACTGCTTAAAATTGCATTGTATTAGATGAAAATACTTGATGATATATCACTTTAAATCATTTTTATTAAGAATGGTTACTTGATGTTATAATTGTTTAGTAAGGATTATTCTTATTAATTACATGAAACCATATAACTGTGTACAAATAAATGATTATTAAATAACAAAACCAAACATATAAATGTATACTGTACAACAAACCTGATTCTCTAAACTTGAATATTTATTCTACACTGCAGACAGATTATAATAAACCAGCATATTTAGAATTTTAAAAATTTCAAATGAAGAAGATCTTCAGCAGCAGAAGTTTCATTCTGATTCTCTAAACTCTAGGCATAAAATAAGCCTTGATGGGTTGACATGTCATTAAAAATCAACAACCAAAACTACAGTCCAATGTACAAATATATTGATTTTCCTTGATATCCTTTAGAAGTAGTTTTCTATAACATCTATATTAATACTGTTAATTAATCAAATTATTTGTTAATTACTCACTGAGATACTCAAACAAGTCACCTCATTTTTGTTGTTATTATAGTCATGTTTTGGTTGTTGGAGATGCGTGGTGTAATTGTTACCGTCGTAGGAAATTGACAGTGAGACGAGTTCAAATCCTGGACTTGGTTGTTTGCATTTCTCATAGCACTAATACTCTTGGGAAAGGTATGAATCCAATTATTCTCTCTCTAGCTATGGGTAAATAGTAAGGCAGACTGGGCTTAAGCTTGGTATGACAAGAAATCTAGGAGAAGGAAAACTCTGAATTCAAACCAAAGGAGCTCTCTTCTCGTTAGTTAAAACCACTTTGAGAGCTCCTGCTCCCCCTCTTCAAATCATTGCCTAACCATGGTTAAAGTGCCCAGTCAGCTCAAACCTTCTCATCTTTCCTCCTAACAAAAAAAAAAAAAAATCAATCACATAATTAATTTATTTATTCTGGCCTTTTGTTGCATTTGGTTACTTTCTGGGAATTTTAACCGAACCTTTTATGTAATTCCGTGAAAATTATTTTAAATATAAAATAGAATAAAATAACAAAAATAATAAAATGAAATTATATTTAGAAAGATTTTAAATAGAAAACTTGTGTGTAAGCGAATTTTGATAAAAACACATGTTGACAAATGATAATAAATTTCATCCATCCCAAGTATATATATATTTTCTTCCAATTATCTTTTCAAAATATATGTCAGCTTAATTTCCATTTTTTCTCACATTATATATATATATATATATATATAATGTTAATGATGATATATATGTTTAATATATAAAACAAGGAATAAATTGATAATGATCATAATCCAGACCACAGCACAATTCAAATTAGCTAGAATACTTAGAAAGTCCAGGAAAACTGAAAAGACTTGCTGTCACTCAAGCCTCAATTAAAACTGGTGTGAAAAACTTGCAAGGAGAATAATAATAATAATAATAATAATAATAATAATAATAAATCTTCATTTGAGAAGTTTCAGACAAAAATAACAACATTGTCTTCCTTGTTAATTTGAATTGTTATTTCACATTCATAAAGGCGGCGGCTGCTGCTGCTAGTGATGTCAGTTTTTATCAGCTTATAGTTTTTATTAAATTCCAGCCATAAGCTGGCATCCCCAGTAAGATTAAAGACTCAGTTCTTTGTTCCAATCTCTTCAGTTTTCCAATTAAGTTCCATTCCAAATCCACAAGCCCAAATCATCTTCCTGAAAATTTTCTGGGGAAAAAGAAGAAAATGAACAGATTTACGAATGAGATTGACAAAATAATGCAGTGCTCTAAGGATTGTCACACAAGTAATTACCCAAGAGTTTAGAGATATAAGAACCTGCCATTGACAGCAACTGATATATTCTGCCTACATAGAAATCACTAGATGAAATTAAGAGAAGAAAGTTGGGTTGTGTTATTATTTTTCTGGGTGGAAGTGGCAGCTGTCATTTCCAAGTTTTACTGGCAAAAGACATGTGCCATAATTTCAGGATCCACCACTATCCCTTCCTTAACATACCACCTTCCACAATAATAATAATAAAAGATCCAGTATCTTGTCAATTTGTGAAGGAATAAGAAGAAATATTAATAAATATAATAATTTGTTAGCAGAATTTTCTTCTGGTGTTACATTAATATTGTTATTAATTCTTTATTTTTATTGTCATCATTAATTCTGTATTTATATTTTTGTTATGAAAACTCACAATTCATTTTTTATGTAGACATTTGTAACAATCTTATTCTTTCCCCTATGATTATTAATTTTACCTGCTAATAAATTTTACATAATAATAATAAGGATGATAATGCTAATAAAAACGCATAAGAAGAAGAATGATAATAATAAGAAGAATGATAATAATAATAATAAACGCTGATGTGAAAACTCAAAAGGAGTAAATAATAATAATAAACGCTGATGTGAAAACTCAAAAGGAGTAAATAATAATAATAAACGCTGATGTGAAAACTCAAAAAGAGTAAATAATAATAATAAACGCTGATGTGAAAACTCAAAAAGAGTAAATAATAATAATAAGAAGAAGAAGAAGAAGACCACAGCACTGTCCAGATCAGATAAAATACTCCAATGAGTTAGACTTGCTGTCACTCAGACTTAAATGAAGCACCACCAGTTAAAACTGGCGTGAAAAACTTGGAAGGAGAGAAATAATAATGTTTGTAGACAATGTTAAATAGCTATTTATGTATGCATATACTTTTGTCTATCTCTAAAAGATCAGTAAGCACCAACAGTTAAAATAAGTTATATCTTTTCTTTAGAGTTATTTACTAAGCTAAGATGTGGCACAAGGCCATAAGTATGGGGCACCCAATGAGAATCAAACTCATTAACAATGGTCTGCAAATCTAGCTTGCTAACCATTACACCATGTGAGGTGCCCATATCTCTTCTTTTTATCATAGCAAAGAACACATTCAAAATTCAATCATCTATATCATCTATATTATTTTGTGGTTATTTTATTCTCTCATTGTCATACCAAGGTTAAAGCCCAGTCTGTCCTATTTACCTATAGCTGGAGGGAGAATAGTTGGATGCATAATTTTCCCAAATTTAATAGCACTATGTGAAATACAATCAGTCTTGACCAGGATTTGAAATTGTGTTACAATGATAACCATTAAAGTACAAGTGTCTTACGGATTGTTAATAAATGGAAAATTAACATAATGATTATTATTTTACCTGAATTCAGGTGAAGTTATTTTCAAAGGGACATTCAGTGAAGCATACTATTGCTACATCACAAATGCATTTTACTCCTGGACAGGACTCAAAAGCCACTGACCATCATTCCAGTCGGAGTAAAATTTTGAAAAATTCAAGTTGCACAAAAAGAAAAAAAATTTTGCATCAGCATATTAGTACTTATATAATAATAATAACAAGGTTATCATGGTAGGAAATAAACATGGTAACCGGATTTCAAATCCTGGATGAAGATGTTTGCATTTTGCATAAACTAATTCTTTTGGGAAAGGTATGCATCCAACTATTCTCCATTTATGGTGAATATTAGAGTAGACTGGACTCTTTAACCTTGGTATGGCAACTGGCCTAAAAGAAGGAAAACTATGGTAAACCTGATAAATTCTGCTTAAGAAAATTGACCTTGTGTCACATTCTGCATGTGTAGGGGGTTGATAAATACATACCTTGTAATAACAAATATGGGAGTTGCTAGAACCCATTCAGAAAATCATTGCTTTTAAAAGTAGGTACCAATGTCTTATATCTACATCTTATTTTATTATTTGGTGTTTTCAATCAAAGACCAGCCTCTACAGCAGGGTTTCTAACCATTATTAAAGAGAGAAAAAAGGTTCTCTCAGGATCTTTGATATGAAGGTCCAAAAGTGCTAAAACCCTCAGCCTTACATACATTTATTTGTTTCATTTACAACTCTAAAATATAATTCAAAACTATTTTCTGCCTTTGCTGACTTGTTTCTATTAACTAATCAAAATCTATATTTTCAACATTTTCAGTTTTGGTTTTAATATTTTTACTGAGGTGACACCTGCCACACTCACAAAAACATGTCAATCATTAAGCTAGTGCTGAAATGGGTCAACTGTACAGAGTGTACTATGTTACACTATTCTGTTAAGTATTTTGTTTTAAATTCATCTAAAGTATTCACCCTTTGGTCATTTTTAATCATTAACTCAGAAAAATATATTCTATTATTCTGTTAAATAAATATCCAGATTTATCAACTATTATAGGACAGCCAGTTAGGGCCGGGTTAGCTCAGTCGGTAGAGCGTTCAGCTAGAGACCACAAGGTTCCTAGTTCGATACCGGTCCTCCCCAACTCAGCGTATGAGTAGCACAGGGATCTGTGCGGTAAAGTAAGGAGCTGATGGTAGGTGTGGCACTCCATCTCAGATGCTAAAACAATCTCCTTGGTCTAGCGCTATTGAAAAGGGGATAGACTCCCTCGCTGACTGGCTAATACTGACTTCAGGCCGCCCCGTCGACTTTACTTTACTTATAGGACAGCCATAGCAATTAACCTTTACTTCTGTCCCATAATAGTTGGTACATTTAATGTTTGAAATTTATATGCAAATGTAACAAGTATTACGGGTCAGAGATAGTATTTTTATATCAAAAGTCTGTTAGTCCTAATTGACTTATGCCTCAGAGTTAATTTTACTTCTGTCCTATAATAGTTGCTACATTTAGAGTGGAATATTTATATGCAAATGTAATAACTATTATGGGAAAGAAGTAGTCATGAACTACTACCTCTGTCCCATAATAGGTGGTACATTTTGTAGCCCCTACAAGAGGAATTCACTTTATATTATTGGAAAACTTAGCTTTCTATACCTTTATTATAATGTTTTTAGTGTTTTTGCTATTATTATTAATCATGTATTATTATAATAAAGTAAAAAAAAAAAAGTAAGTCGTTGAGGCGGCCTAAAGTCGGTATCAGCCAGTCAGCAAGGGAGTCTATCCCCTTTTCACTAGTGCTAGACCAAGGAGATTGTTGGCATCTGAGGTGGAGCGCCACACCAACCATCAGCTCCTTACTTTACCGCACAGATCCCTGTGCTACTCATACGTTGAGTTGGCGAGGACCAGTATCAAACTAGGAACCTTGTGGTTTCTAGCCGAACACTCTACCAACTGAGCTAACCCGGTATTATTATAATACTTTATTTAAAAAAAAAAAATTTGGTTTAAATATCAAAGAAAAAAATGAGAGGAGGGTGTATCAATGTGAAGTAGAAGGAGGCGACTACAACTGCCAAATTTGGTTGGAAGAAAAAATATCCATCCTATAATATGCTGAAAACAAATTGCTGAACAAAAGTGAATTGATATCTAAGAGTAGACGTTAATAAAATTACACACACACACACACATATATATATATATATATATTCACATATACACAAACCCATATATGCACACACACACAATGAATTCTCAACCAAGTTAAGAGTGTTTGTACCAAAATTTTATTTTGACTTTGCCCATTGAATTTTTCCCAGAAGCCTTTTTAATTATTCCAATTGTTTCTTGTGATGAAATTACTGTATATTTGTACACAAGTTTACCAGTGGCATCTAGCTGACTGAGTAACCTTTATAGGAGAGTGTCAGTTCCCACATGCACAGTCAGGTCTCTTCTGATTGGTTGTCAAGTTACGTCAAGATTCTGTAATCTGTTCCCACATAAAGTATCTTATATTATTACTTTTTTAAAACTTTGGTTTTGCTGGTCGCCATCAATTTTCCTTTATAAAAGAACATGAACTCAGTCATTGAACAAACAAACATACAGATATAAAGAAGCTTTCTTTTATATAGTAACCATTCAGTTAAATTCAATCAGTAGAATATCCGTCTAGGAATCACAAGGTTCCAAGTCTGATACTGGCCTTTGCCAACTCAGCGCATGCGTAGCACAGCTTGGGTAATCTGTTCTGTGCAGTAAAGTGGGAATGACAGTCAGTATGGCGCTCCACCCCAGCAAAAACAATCTCCCTGATCTAGACTCCTTCACTGTCTAGGTGATACTAACAATAGGCCACTCCACTCACTTTCCTTACTATATATGTGTGTGTGTATATATATATATATATATATATATATACACACACACACACACACACACATACATTAGACAAAAATGACCTTTAGATCACCCATTCAGCTCTGGGTAGATAACTGAGATTAGGGAAAAGGGAGTTAGCTAAGCAAATACATTTTTTTAATAAATACGGCCAGATGAAACCTTAAAATCATTTTGTTAGCTTTCTAAAAAAGAAAATGTTTGATCTCATTTAAGCTACGGGTTGCTGGTTGTAAAATTTAACATAGAAATACATTTCAAATTCCCCCAGGTCTCTCTCTCTCTCTCTACTCTCCAGAGAAACTAACATTATATAACAAGATAGTCAAGAGATACATAGAGGGGAAGAAAGAGATAGATACAGAGTAGTTTAAGAGATTGGTTGTTTTTTTACTTAATTGCAAATTACGACTAATTAGAACCAATTAAAATAAAATCTTTTTCAAGCATAATCCTAAAAGTAAGAAATAATTTAGTATAATTTTTGTGTCATTAAACTGTAAAAAAAGCCTTCATGAAGCAAAAGTGTTCAGCTTTAGTATAATTATATATATATATATATATATATATATATATATATATATATAGTTGCCCAGCTTAGTTGTGGCACAAAGCCAGAAATATAGGGCACCCAGTGAGAAAACAGACTCACAAAGGTGAGCTAATCCAGCTTACTAATCATGGGAGGTACCCTGTCCAGCTGATACCGCCAACTTTACATTTTTATTACTACATCTAAAATTATATTATTTAATAACACAGTTCATTCAGCACAAAGTATTTCATGTACTTTTGCGGTATACTGCTATATTTTTCGTTGTGACTGTATCAAACATGGCGAGGCTGCATAACAAATTGCAGATACTGAGGACTACTTGCTATGCAAGAGTCATATTCATTGTACACTTGAGGTGAAAGAAATCTCATGCTCCTAAAACCCCATTGATATCTTGAAACTGGAAAGAATTTCAAGAGCATATCATGAGGAAATAAATAAAAGGATTCAAGACAGGGTATCTGACCAATCTGTTAATATCTACATTGTGGACATCTCAGAAAGTTTTAATAGCAGACAGTACACAAAGAGTACTTGGAACCAGCACCAAACGGAGCCAAGAATGGATATCCATGGAGACTGCAAGACTGATAGAGCTGATAGGTAAAAGCAGATGATGGCACTCACATGTCTCAGAAATTGAGAGATTGGTAGCAGCTGGGAACTGCAGAAAACTGTTCAGACTCATTATATTATATATATATATATATATATATATATATATATATATATATATATGTATGGATGCGCATGTGGCATAACAGTTAGTGTCTACTATCATAAGGAAATGGACTTGACAAGCCAAGTTCAGATCCTAGAGATGGTCTGAAGAAAGGCATGAATCCATCTTTTCAGTTATGGAAAATATAATAGAACATACTTAGTTCTCTTTGTTAGGGCAACCAGTCTAGGAGAAGAAAAAAATCTAAATTCACAACCTGGGGAGTGCTGTTCAGGAAAAGCTGTTGCATTCTTCTGGTAACAGCTTATCTGAAAAGTGTAGCTAATTCTACACATACCTTTACCACTATAAGAAATCCCATGTTGGTAGTCCAGGGGTTCATATTATAAACTAAATTGTTGGGTCCTCATACACCAGAATTAATGGTAGATTCCATCATATATATAAAGTAAAGTCTTTGGTGCTGCCTAATGTTGGTATCAGCCAGACAGCGAGGGAGTCAATCCCCTTTTCACTAGGACTAGACCAAGGAGATTATTTTAGCGTCTGATGGAAAGCGCCACACCTACCACCAGCTCTTCACTTTATCCCACAGATCCCTATGATACTCATACACTGAGTTGGCAACAGCTGGAATCGAACCAGGAACCATGTGATTCCTAGTCGAACGCTCTACCGACTGAGCTAAAACAGCCCCCTTTCTTTTTTTTTAAATGATTACATTGTTTGCTATATTTATTGATAAAGATTATTCAATATCATTGATAGAGCTTGTATAACATGTTAGTTTTCAAACCAAGTGAATTATCTGTGTTTAAAATATTAATTAATTAATAATATGATTAATATATATATATATATTAATATCATTAATATAGTGTGCTATATTTATAAGTAGATAGATATCATGGATAGTCAGGGTAGCGTGGATATGAAGTCAACGGCATTAGCTTACTGACAGTTTCTCACATATGCGAGATTATATATATGTATGTATGTATACACACACACACACACACACACACAAAATACACAAACATTATCACTCGTAAATAAGTACACCCCTAACAATGTACCAAGATTATATTATTTCTAGTGAAACATTACAAAAAGTAAACAAATATTATTATTTATTATTTATCAAAATCTACAGCATTGAAACTGATTAACCAAAGATATGACTATATAACACTTCAAAAATAAGTACACCTCTTATATATAGTTATACAATTTTATTTTATTCATCTGTGTTGAAATTTTTTATTTGATTATAGAGTTCCAATGTTTTAGAGTTTGGTAATAAATAATACATAATAATATCTGTTTTTATTGTAAGTTGTTCCACCAGAAATAATAAAACCTTGGTATATTTGGTTTCAATGAAAATTAATATTTTAAAAAACATTAGCAGAGATGTACTTATTTATAAGCAATACTGTACACACAAACACACCGAAACATTGCAATTTATATATGTTGATTATTTTAAATCTTGGCTTTATTTTTGCTATCATGTTTATTCCAATTTTTGTTTAGTTGTCATCCTAATAATTGTTGTTGTTATTGTTTTTAATGCTATCAATTCTTTTTTTTTTTAAATAATTTTTCTGTTTGTAGCAATTATTAACATCCTCAGCCCCATCCAATTTTGCTGTCATACAAGTTTTACATTGTTGAAGAGAAAAGGAAATAATGACATTCACTTTCCTGCCTTTTATCAAACTTCCTCCTCAAAATCATCATTTTTTTCTTCTTCTTTTTTATTATTAAGTTCATTTTATTTGATTACAGCTTTTAATAGCAAAGAAAAAAAACTGCATGGAAATGAAAATTCTAAGCAAATCTTTCTATTTATACAGCAATCCTCACCCAAGACATTTCTTCTGAATTGTATCCTCTTAAGGGAGAAAGGAAGAATAAAAACTGTCTCAAACCAATAATAAAACAAAATTTACAAAACTGTAAAATAAAATACAAATAGATTAAATATAAAATCATTTTCTTTTTTTTATCTGCTTTTTTTTTTAAACACAAAGTAGAAATGGAAGTATAATAATTATCATCGGTACAATAATAAATTTGATAATTAAAATAATAATGCACTAATCTGTATTATAATGATCCCATTTGTGTATGAATATTATTCAAAGATATTGTAGCAAGGATTCTGTTAGCAACACAATAGTGTTAAAATTCTCTTAAAGAATAAATCAATTTCCAACCCAATTTAGAAATTAATAATAGTAGAGATTGCATTCATACTCACATCAGCTACTATAATATCTAAAGATATAATCATTAAGTATTAACTAGACCAGTTTACATACCTAGGTAGTAATATCTCATCTACTGAAAGCGATATCAATATATGCACAAGAAAGGCATGAATGGCTATAGACAGATTATCTATCATATGGAAATCTTATCTTTGATAAAGTAAGAATTCTTTCAAGCTGTAGCCATGTCAGTGCTACTGTATGGCAGCACTATTTGGACTTTAATGAAATGATTGGACAAAAAAGCTAGACGGGAATTATCAAGAACTCTGCATGCTGTCCTTAATAAATACTAGAAGCAGCACCCCATAATTAGCAGTTGTATGGCCACTTACCTCCTATCACACAAACCATCCAAGTAAGACAAACAAGACATGCTGAACACTGCAGGAAAAGTAAGAACAAAGTGGACACCTACACATGGGCTCACCAGTGGGCTGACCAGCCAAAACTTATATTGATCAGTTCTGTGCAGTTACTGGATGTTGTGAAGAGGACTTGCCAGGAGTGATGGCTAATAAGGACAAGCGGCAAGAGAATGTCATAGGAATGATAGAGTATTTCCTCATGTATTTATTTGTAATTATTTATAATATAAAATTTGACTTATTGTCAAGTCACTCTGAAAACAATGGTTCCAGTTAGATGACCAAATTTAAGCGATTTAGCACTTAAATAGGTGACCACTTATGATCAGCACATATTGTAAATATCTTAAGACCAGAGTGTGAGATTAGTAAATAATTATAATCATAATATATATTTTATAAATATGAGTGTGACTTTATGGCTGGTGAAGTTAGCTGTTATACTGAATTGAAAATAAATGACAGATTAAATTTTCACCAAAAAGTGAAATGGATTAAATACTTCAAATAAAATTATATTTCATTATTAAAAAAAAGTAAAGAAAAAGTAATAATCAATAAAACTAGTTAGTTTGGTTTCTTTGTTTAATGACATATCTACCTTTGTGGGTTATATAATGCCAAAGCCATTCTTGTAGAAGAACAGTAGTGTTATTATTTAATCCATAGCTGGGGGTATGAGGGAGTTTATACCTTTCTCATAGGTATTAGTCAGTAAGTGAACATAAATTGCATGCCAAGTTCAAACTCACTTGCTATGATGTCACAGTCCATAACTCACCCCTGTAATAGTTAAAGTCAAAGTGAAACATTAAATATTTAAACATTAATCAACAATCCTCAAAATAGTCCATCTTCTTTATGTCTGATTTCATTATCAAGTAAGTGTAAGAAATGATAAACCAAATGGTTGGTCAATGGTTAACAGAATGAGATCAATCTACCCCAATGGATTAAATAAAGGGTTCAGTTTCTGTGAAGGCTTCTGATTACAACAAGAAGGTTCCCAAGTTCAACAAGAAACACCTGAAGAAGACTGGAGGGCATATCAGCCGAAACATGTATATAACAATAAAGTTGAAGAAAACAGTCCAAAAAATCTGAATAATACAAAATATATTTATACATATTAGCAGAAGAAAAAAAGAACAATAAAAAGACACCAGATTCTTATAAATATCTCAGACTATTCTCTCCTGACCGCCATACATGCTTGGTTGTATCTTCAAATTAGTCAAAATGGTGCTGTAGTCATTCACTATGCACAAAGCCAGAATGATGGGACACACAGTGAGGATCAAACTCATCAACAATGGTTTGATCTCATTAACCATTACACCATTCAAATTGCCCAGTCAAAAAGAGTTCTGCTTTGCACATTGAATTGCTATGCTTGCTTCAACAGGCTTGGTTTCTTTAATTACATCACAAACTAAAGCTATCCGTGCAGAAAAACTGGAGTTTTATTTAACCCATAGGAGGATGAGGGATTCATACCTTTCCCAAGGGTAATAGTCCAAAAGTGAAAGTAATAGCCAACTGGAATTTGAACTCTATTACTACAATGTCATAGTCCAGCACGTTATGCAAAATAATGAGTGTGTGATGTCAGTGGTGGGTTGACATGGGACAAATGTGGAAAAATTGAACTGTAAAAAAATTGAAAAGTGTAATAATGGAAAATAACCAGAATAATTAGACTGATGAGTGATGATGTGGAAGTCACTGACCTTGGATTGTGATTGGACAAAACAAGGCGAGAGTGAGAGTAAGAGAGATAGTGAGAAAGTTGGAAGTCTTGCCTAAGTTTTTGAAGGAAATAGAGAGATAGTTATTTGGTTGTTTGAAGGGGACAGACGCAAGATGCAGTCAGTCTTCTGATGCCATCTTTTGATGGGTAACTTGGGATTGGAAAATAGAGAGCTCAGAGAAAAAAAAAAGCAACATCAAGTCTTGTGTTCATTAATTAAATGCTAAGCAATGAGACAAGATAAAACAACCCAAGAAGCAAGTGGTTCTAGACCCAAAGGATAGAGAGAATACCAGCCCAACAACAGACCCAGTTCAGCAGATAAGTAAAACAAGGAGAAGTAGAAGTGGATACAAATGAATGTATATCTTCTTAAACTGGGCCCAGAAATGTTATATACACCATGGGAACACCCCATTTGAAGAAATACAGCTTTGCATTTCTTTACTTCTTTTTAAGCACTACACCACAGATCAATAGGTTTAATACCCTTGGGAAAGGTATGCATCTAAATATTCTCCCTTCATCTATGGATAAATAGCAGGGCAGACTGAGCTCTTTAGCCTTGGTGTGACAGCCAGTCTAAAAGGAGAACTTAATTCAAACCAGTTAAACTCCACTTAAAGAAAATTACCTTGTGTCACATCTTACTTGTGCAGAGGGGTTAATAAATTCATACACCACTGATTCATGCTGACTTATAACCAACATATAAATGATCAAGTGGACAATATATGCTTTTCAGTATTCAAATAGCAATAATAGAAGTTTAAGAAAAAACAAAAGATGTAACTGATCAAATCAATTTTTTTTTTTTTCCTCATAAAAATATTGTCAATATTTTTTTCCTTTAATCGATCATCAGATTTCTTCCTAGGATTTTATATTAGAAAACAAAAACATAGATATTATTATTTGAGGCAGAGAATCTATTTACTTATAAATGTCATATAGACTTCTTAAACCCAAATATCCATTGTATTTTCTGCCATAAAATGCAAGTAATGTCATCTAAAATCATTCTGGCAAACACACGTATGTAGGTACCATTCATTTTTAACCTATAATTCACCTCAACTGTAATATATAGGGTATTAATACACAAGGTAATTTTTTTTAATTTAAAAAAGTTTTTTTTTAAAAGTGAAATATAGAAAAAAAATGTAATATGCCTTATGTAGCAAGAAATAGTGTATTGAAATGAGAAATATAACAAATATGAAATGATAGATCATTATCAATATACAGTGGTACCTTCACTTATGAGCTTTCTGAGTTACTTGCTGTCACTAGGTTGGTTTTTTACTTGGTGTTTAGAGCTAAAATCTGAGTTACTAAACAAACTTCAGATATGCTTATGTTCACTATAACTCCATTAAAAACATTTAAGTTTCCAAATTTATTATGCCATAAAAAATATTATTTATTGAAGATATAAACATTATTACACATTACATAATTCCTTCCATTTTATTTAATAGATTAATTGTTTTAGAAAATGCTTTTATGGAATTTTAAATTATAAACATTAGCACTCTTTGAAATTAAACAGAAATGTATGTGTACAATATCATTAATATTCATATTTCTTTGTATAAATGATAAACAAATTAATGTGCTTCATTTAAGAAATGTTACCTAAATCTCTTCTTGCATGAAAATAGCTGCATTTATATTTATTTCTAATTCAAGAAGATTCATCACAGATTTTCCAATTCTTCTATAATGAATTTGAATATCTTAAATTTACGAGTTAATATAGTGGTACAGTCTATAGTTTTGAAAAGGAACATTCAAAGATCTTAAAACAATTAAATTCCTTTTTATTTTTGTTGATCACATGAAATTTTGATCATTACATCCTCCAGCCTTCTGCAGGTGTAATAAACACCTCTATAAGCAAAGAAGAGATTATTGTTCTGGTCTATTTCTTTGAAGCAAAAACAATATTGGAGAGATTTCTTTTTACACTGAGTTGAAATTTTTTTAAATGATTAAAAAAGCCAGAAAATGTATTGGACATTACATAATTGGTAAAACAAAAACAAGGATTCATCAATTGATTTTTATGGCATGCCAACCCATCTAGGTTTGGTTTGTTTTACGGCATATCAACCTCGGTGGGTCATTTAATGCCGACAAAGTTGTGAAATAAATTCATTCTTAATGCATAATACAATTTTGTTTATAAACTCATGTTTTCTATTCAACCCATAGATGGGAACCTAACAGGTACTACCACTCCAGGTCAGAGTGAAACAGGGAGCAATGGTGATGAAGGGGTGCTCTACATTCCCCAAACCTCCAGTACTGGAACCTCACCATCAGATAGAGTTTAACGTCATTCCCAGGACATGTAGACTTTCAGCCACCGCCTTCTAGCACCCATATGATAAAAAGTGTTGGGGTTTGCTATAAGAGCAATAGGGTTGGGGCAATCATATAGGTGCTAGGGCTTGACATGACCAACCGATTGATCAGAGGGGGCCTCTCCGACTGCCCGTCTAGCCTAAGTAAGGTTCTAAGTGGAGTGTTGCAGGTCATGAACTGCTCATCCACCTGGGTTCTATTCTTAAGAATCATGGGCCGCCACCCACGGCCAACAGGTGGCCCCATTTGGGGGAATCTTACCCCTCTGCAGAGGTGCAGTCATTGCATTCTAATGTCCCAGCCAACAGGGCAGAACCCATCTAGGGTTATCTTATGCCTGGGTTGGTTAGTTGGTTGAGTTTTACAACATGGCAACCCATTGGGTTATTTTATGCTGAAGATTTTTTGTTTTATTCATTCTTGATGGATACTCAACTTGTTTTAAACACATCTTTTTTTTTATTCAACCCATAGATGGGAATCTAACTGATACTACCACTTCGGGTCAGAGTGGACCTGGTAGCAATGGTGATGAACTGGAACCTCACCTTCAGATGGAGTTTAACATTATTCCCACAACATTAAGACCCTCAGCCACTGCCTTCTAGCACATATATGATTAAAAGAATTGGGGCTTGTCATAAGAGCAATAAGGTTGGGACAATCATATAGGTGCTAGGGCTTGATGTGATCAGCCAATTAATCAGAGGAGACCTCTCTGACAGCCAATTTTGCCTAAGTAAGGGTCTTAAGTGGAGTGTTGTAAATAATTTTTAAACAGATATATTAAACCCATATATGGAAATATAACAGGTCAGAGTGGATCTGGGAGTAATGGCAATGAAGAGGTACTCCACACTCAAACGCTCCAGAACTAGAGCCTCACTATCAGATGCAGTTTAGTATCATACCCAGGACACTTCTTTGGGTAGGGTGGCTTACTTCTCTACAACGGATACAGTCATCATATTCTAATCCCCACTGAGTGGGCTATAAAAAAATAAAACAAATAATAAAATACTGATAATCAGATTATAATATGCTAATTATTATATATATATATATATATATATATATATATTAGCATGGAGAATTATTTTTATATCAATCCACTTGACCGCAGGAAATACAGTCAGCATATCAAAAATTTGACAGTTTGGCAAAAACAAAGAATTCTTAGAATCAATTGAATGGTATTCAAACAGTATTTCCTTCAATGTAAAAGTTCAAAGTTTATCATCTTATTACAACGTATGGTGACCAACATTTCTTCAAATTATACATGATATTTTCTCATCTTTGCAATTTGTATATATTTCGACATATGCACTATTATTCCAAAGTATTAAACATATTCAAACACTTGCTGTAAATGCTCTCTCAATTATGTCGATGGAAGCTGATACGAAGTTTCATTATATTTTAAATACATTTCCCATAATTCATGAGCAGTTTGCATGCAAACAACCCAATGCCTTTTAAGTCAATGTCAAATAGAATGTACTTTAATTCTTTCTCTATAAGTTGGGGGAATTATAATACTCAACTGTTATTGCTATCTACATTACAAATCCATTTATCTAAAATTTCCCATTTATATTACTAAAGTCATTTGCACAAACCAACATTCTGTTGGTCAGTGGAAACTTGGTATCATGTGAATAAGATGAAAATGAATTTATTTTGTCAAAGAGTTTTTGATTTATGTGAGGTCAAAATCAGTTCCTCTACCATATGTTCTTCGCTTTTCTTACAGGCATGCATGTCTGGAACTATTCCTTTCTGTTCTTTAGTATTTTGCTCTGACATTAGTGCAGATCAAATTTCTTTTCTCTGAGACATTCAGACTCTTCGCTCTTGAATGTTATTGGCACTAATGCTGCAACGAAGATTTGGTCTGCTACCAGTCAGAATCCAATGGTCACTTTTAAAGAATTACCAGCACTTACTAAAGTGTTCATCATGAATGTTTTGTTTAATAAAAGTATTAATAAAACTGTTTATGAATAATGGTCAGGTTGACTATCATTTCCTCAAATGGTATATATATATACACATACACACACACACACACACAGATGCTGACAGGTATGTGTCCTGCATGCCCTGATGCACACAAAAATCTGAAAGGATGCATTAAAATCATATCCATGCATTCCAGTGTTTTTCTTTTTTCTTCCCTTCCCATTTCAAGCTAACTGCAAATACATTTCAATGGTTTCTTAGAAATGAATTACACAGGATAGATTACAAGGTAAAGTTAGTTGGGACCCATAAATTTTCCTGGGGACTCATTCAAAGCAAATGTGTGTCCCAGGACACACTAAATCAAAAAGCTATCAGCATCACTATATATATATATATATATTTATTTATTAGTATTGACGTCCATGCAGTCCTGTTTCTCTGTTTCATGGCTCATCAGTGTGACTACACAAGACTGTCTGCTTCAGGTTGGGTTTGAAAACCAAAACAATTTGTCATCAGTCAGATCACTAAGTCATCTAAACACCCACTTTTTAGAATATAATTTTACTGTTATAAACAGGGGTGGTCTATCCATTTTAAGGAGAGATAAAATCCCGATGAAAGTGGAAACAAAATGACTTTATTGTATGAGCAAACTCTTAACAGAAACAATACAAAACAGGATTGAATAATAAAAAGAATATATGCATATAGAATAAGAGTCCCAATAGAAAAAGGGTCCTACCAGTCAAAATCCAATGATCACTTTTAAAGACTTGCCAGTGTTCACCCGAAGTTATTATTATGCAAGTTAGTGTTTTTACAATAAAAGTTGGTAAAATCTTTAGGATATATTTATAATGTTACATGATTTATGAGCAGCTTATAAATTATGTGCGTACTTGTAGTTAGAATATTTTGAATAGGGTCCGTTAGATTTAGAATGAAACCTTCTTATGGAAAGTTACTCCCCGGTTATTGACGGGTGGTAACCTTTTTACTTGACCCCTTGAAAGCATGGGATTGGCACCATGAGAATAAGTTTTAGTTAGATATGACCAGACTTTCGATGAGCATGGATGTAGTTGTCAGCCCTTGTGGTCCATCTTCCCTTGTGGGTTTCGAAATAAAGCTTTATTAAGAAAACAACCAAATCTTGTTAAGTAATTTAAAACAAGAGATGACAGCCCCAAGAAATCAACAAAGAAAACCAACCCTAAACAAGAACCCCCATCAGATCAATGAAAGAAGATTGCAGTCGAGTTAGACAACATAAACAGAATGTAACAAGTCTATCATCTTCTCATCATCTACTCTATCTATCTTCTGTCTGTCTCTCTCTCTCTATTATATAGCTGACGTTTAATGTGGGTATATGTGAGTATATGAGAAATATATCATGTGAGTTTAAGATTAAAATATTATCAAACAAAAATATTTTGATCTTAATTTTTTTACAGGTGTCAGATTTTATGTTGAAAACAAAAACAATTTAACAAATTTTCTGTCCGGCCCAAAGCTAAGATCAAAGTGTAGTGTCTGTTCCCAGGCTAGGAAGCCGCAAAAAACTCTCCTTGATTTCAGGGGGCCATCCCACCTGCTCCCTCTCTTAAATATACAATATTCACAATATTAGAGATGGCTTGTTATGTATAGCATAGGTCATAGACACATGTCTAAATTACAGAATATACCTGAATATGAGTTTATATTTGCTTCTCCAGCAGTTGCAAAACACTTAAAATGCTGTAGATTATAGAATAAAGCAAATGCCAGTCCAATTTGTAACTGAATGATTATTTTCTGATGTTTAGGTATTCAAACTTTTTCTAACTCATTTTTTATCTATTTAACTCATAGATGAGACCCTAACAAGTACCAGCATTCTGGGTCAGAGTGGACCTGGGAGTAATGGTGATGAATGGGTATTTCATATTCCCCAGAGATCCAGAATTGGAATTTCACCACTAGATGTAGTTTAATGTCATACCCAGGACACTAAGACCCTCAATCACAGCCTTCTAGCACATATATGATGAAAAGAGTTAGTAGTTAGGTTCTAAGGCTTGACGTGACAAGCCGAATCTTCAGAGGGAGACTCTCCAACCACTAGTCTAGCCCAAATAAGGACCTAAGAGGAGTGTTGCATGTCATGAACTGCTCAGCCACCAGGATTCCGTCCTCAAGCATCATGTGTCACCACCCACGGCTAACAGTTGGCACTATCAGTGATGTTTTACCCTTTGCAGAGGTGCATTTGGTGTATTCTACAGCCCCAAGCAACAGGCATTTTTGATGTTGAATGAAACCTTTATACTATTGCTTTTTTTTTAACAAAAAAATATATAATTCCAAGATGCCACTTTTATCTGAAGAAAAAAAAACATAATTGACATTTCTTTGTCAAGAATTTTTCTCCAAGTGAGTGAATACAAAGATGCTGATGTCTCCTTTTTTAAAAAATAGAATTCTTGAAATCAAAATAAAATAATAATATCACAGTAATAATTCCTTACCATTTTTATCTATTGAATGCAAGAGTAAGACACTGGTAAATATGTTAAAATAGGATTTTCATGTGCAGAAAATATATAGGAGAAAACATTAGAAATTATACAATTGACAATAAATTCTGAAGAGTAGTTGATCATCAAATTAATTTAAGTTTCTTTTAAGTTAAATGCCAAAAGTATGAATTGTCTGATAATTTGTTTTTGTTTTATGGCATGTCAATCCTTTTCGAGTCATTTAATGCTAAATCAATTTATTTTGATATTCGGTTTACTTACAGTACCTGCTGTTCCTTAAATGATCACCCATCTAAGCTTGAACAGGCCCTTCACTGCTTAACTTCAGTGATCTAGTGGGAACCGGTGCTTTCAGTGTGATGACTTGACCCTAAGCTTTAAAGTCTTATTTCTCATTTTGCAATGCATGAGGTAAAAATTTATGTAATCATCATCGTAACTTTGAGAAAAAATAAAATTTTGATTAATTTCTATAAACACTTTAAGAAAATAATTTTTCACCTATTTTAGTTAATGTCGCAAAAGAGTTCTGTAGTCAAAGCATCAAAGTCATTCTCAAAACTTGTGGAAAGGAGTGTGGAATGGTCAGCATTTATTACAATCGCCGAACCACACATGCAAATGTGCAGACTCATGATGCTGCATGAACACTTAAGCAGCCAGTCTTGATTTGTCTGCTTTGTTTTATGCATATCAAAGTGGGTCATTGAAATTTGAAATAAATTCATTCTTTAAGGGTACTCATTTTTTCTGTAAACTCATTTTTTTTTCAATCTAACCCATAGATGGGACCCTAACATGTACTACCACTCCAGGTCAGAGTGGACCTGGGAGTAGTGGTGATGAATGGATATTCCACATTCCAAGCTCTAGAACTGAAACTTCACCATCAGATAGAGTTTAACATCATAACCAATAAGACCCTCAGTCACCACCTTCCTGCACATATACGATAAAAAGGTGATGCTAGGGCTTGACATGACCTCCAACCACCCGTCTAGCCTAAGTACAGACCAAATAGGAGTGATGCATGTCAAGTTTTGATGACGATGCTTGCAGCAAATGAGACCTGAAGATCGGACAACTAGAAAGCCCAAAGGATTTTTTTTTAAATTCCCTTTGAAGTTCTACCTTGGTGAAATTTTGCCCTTAGTATTATTTCTTTTTTGTTTCCACTTAAAAAGAATATATATTTTCAATTGATTTCTTTGAAGAAAAGTAAACAACAAACAATAAATGATTTGTACTGTTTTTTGATAAGTATCATATTAAGAAAACATAAACAAAATGATTATCACAAAAAAGAAAATGATTATCACCACACAAGCAGTTTTACCAACGGGAAGACTGGATATATTCAGTATTCCTCTTGATTAAGCACAACACAACAAAATCAAAATGGTAGAGAGAGAGAGGGGTGCATTTTCATTTATTACAAAGTAGGTTCATTCTATCAAGTACAGATTGCTAGACTACTCTATCAAGTTCCACAACATTGAAAACACTTAACACTTACTTTTTTTATGCTATTATCAGTAAAGCTGTCGGAAGTTATTCACATAAGAGGTTTACAACCCACTCAAAATTCTAGGGAGAATAAAACGTATTTCCTTTAAGATTTAATAAATGAAATTGAATCCATACTCAGAATAGCAGATGTAGATAACATTTTTTTATTTGTTTTTGTATACAGAATCCGAGGATATATTCTGTATTTTTATTCTACATTATATAATGGATAGTAAGTCTATTTAATAAATGATAGGTAATGTAGTACTATTTGTGACATAATATTAGCGCTTAATCAAGTTGGTACATGACAAAGTAATCCAACAATACATATGAGGCTTGATGATTAGTATTATCTGCGTTATTCGGACTATTGTCCCCAACTTTATTGTTATCTGTACAACGTTTCAGCCGATATGCCCTCCGGCCTTTTTCAGGTATTTTTGTCGGACTTGGGAACCTTCTTTTCGAACTTGGGAACTTTCTTGTCGTAATCGGGAGCCATCACGGAACTTCGAACCTAACCCATTATTCAGTCCTCAGGGGTATCCTGTATTAGTTTAGTTTGGTTTGGTTTACGGCATATCAACTTCAGTGGATAATTTAATGCCGACAGAGTTTTGAAATAAATTCATTTATAATGGATACCCAATTTTTTTTATAAACACATTTTTCTATTTAGATGAGACCATAACAGGTACTACCACTCCAGGTCAGAGTGGACCAGGGAGTAATGGTGAGGAAGGGGTGCCCACATTCCCAGACCTCCAGAACTAGAATCTCACCATCAGATAGAGTTTAATGTCATACCCATGACATGAAGACCCTCAGTCACTGCCTTCTAGCACATATAATAAACAGGGTTGTGGGTTGCCATAAGAGCAATAGGGTTTAGGCAATCATATAGGTGCTTGACATGACTAGCCAATTGATTGGAAGGGGCATCTCCGACCATCCGTCTAGCCTAAGTAAGGGCAAAATTAGAGTGCTGCATGTCATGGACTGCTCATCCACCAGGGTTCCATCCTTAAGCATAACGGGCTGTCACCCACAGCCAACAGGTGGCCCCATTGGAGGGCGGGTCTTACCCCTCTGCAGAGTTGCAGTTGGTGTATTCTAAAGCCCCAACCAATAGAGCTGAGAAATGTATTAGGTTGGTGCAAAATCTCCCAGAAAATGTTAAGGATGTTTTTGTTGCTTGTGTCAGCATGCACTTCAGTAATTGTCTACAAAAAAAGTTAACTTGATCAACAATAAAATATACATTTGACTGTGTTTATTTTCTGGGATTATCTGGGAAGAAGTGTAATGGAAAGAAGACTGAATCATTAAAGCTGATCCAGGATCTTTTGGTTGGTTGGTTGGTTGGTTGACTGGATTTTATGGCATGTTAATCCTTGGGTTATGCTGAAAATGTTTTTATTTTATTCATTCTTGTTGGGTATTCAATTTTCAGTAAACAGACTTTTAAAACTCATTTTCAAACTATTTAACCCATAGATGGGACCCTAATAGGTACTACCACTCCGGGTGTGGGTCGTCCAGAAATTAATAGTGATGAAGGAGTACTCTATACTCACCAGTCATGCAAAATTGGAACCTCACTACTAGATGCAGTTTAACATCATACCCTAGACACTAAGACCATCAGACATTGCCTTCTAGCACATATATGATAAAAAGAGTTGGGGTTTGCCCTAAGAGCAATACAGTTAGGACAATCATAAGGTGCTAGAGCTTGACATGACCAGCCAATTAATCAAAAGTCGCCTCTCAATGCTGCCTAACCCAAATAAGGGCCAAAGTGGAGTGTGCATATTGGACTGCTTAACCATCCGGATTCCATCCTTAAGCATCACAGATTACCACACACAACCAACAGGTGGCTCCATTTGGGGGGGGGTCTTATCCCTCTGCAAAGGTGCAATTAGTGTATTCTACAGCCCTAGTTGACAGGGTGGGATTTAAGATGTAAAATCAATTGCGAATTTTTGTGTATCTATCTTTCTTATAGCAATATCATTGTTTTGTATTGATACTGTGTGATTTCATGGTTTGGCAACTTTATTTAATGGTATATAAACATTTTTGGGTTATTTAATGCCAAATTCATCAAGAAAAATAAAAAAACCAAACCAAACCTAAAGCTTCAGTCTTGATACTTTTTTTTTAATCAAAACTTGGATATTTGCTTTTGATATTCAGAGATGCTGATAAGTATGGATGCAGAAAAATCTTATCCATGCATCCAGTGTTTTTTTTTTCTTCCCCCACCATTTCCAGCTAACTGCAAATAAATTTCAATAGGTTATTGGAAACGAATTACACTGTATGTGGTACAAAGTAGGGTTAGACAGATTTATTTGTTCATAAATAAAAACGCTATAATTTATTAAGAAACTTTAGTTGGGACCCATCAATTTCCCAGGACTCATTCAAATCAAATACATGCATCCCAGGATGCACTAAATTAAAAAAACTATCAGAATCACTGGTATTTCAAATAGCTCAAGACTTTTTTTTAACAAAATGAAAAACTTTATAAATAAACTAGTCATTAAAATTACAATTTTTTAAGCATCTTTCTTATTCCCCCTTTCTTCACTATTCATGAAAAAGGAAATTTAAAAGTGTCTCCACTCTTTGTTAGAGAACAAATGACATTGTATCTTCTATGTACAATCTCAAGTGATTTTTTTCTTTTGAGAAGATTGAAAGTTTTAGAATATTTTAGAAAATCTTAAATTTCTTAATAAATTAAACATTTCTCTGAACACAGAGCCTAGTAGATAAAGGAGTTAGGTTAAGACAGTTCTAAGTGACAGTTATCTCTAGACTACAGGTTCAATCCTGGTCAAGGGCAGCAGCAACATAGAATAATAATCAACACAGTTTAACACCTGTACCCCAGCTATGGTTAGTGGAAGGAGAACAGGATACCCCTGTGGACTGAATAAAGGGTTAGGTTCAAAGTTCCATGATGGCTCCCGAGTCCAAGAATGTTCCCGAGTCTGAGAAGAAATACCTGATGAGGGCCTAAGGGCACACTGGCCGAAACGTTGTACATATAACAATGAAGATGAGGACAATAGTCCGAATAATACAAATTTAACATTCATCATTAATTTTTGTTTTCCTTTCACTTGAATACTTTGTCAAGCATGCTTTCTTTACATTTATTTCTGCAATTCCAACAAAAAACCTTCATTTTATGCTTATATTAATACACAATTTTCAACAGTCACCTACTTCTATAAGTTGTGCCTATTTACAAATAGATAAAAATTATATTGATATCTAAACATTATTCCAACTGAAATATATCAAAACTATCATTCCTTTCAACAAGAAAGTATTAAGTTTTTTAAAATACATTAAGGTGTATTACTTTTTTTATTTATTCATTTTCATGGGTATTAAACAAAATGGATATCGTAACACTGGATTGTGACACAGATTTCTTTAACATTGTCACTGGAGTCCTACAAGGAGATACATTATCATTTTTTTTTTCTTTTAGAACTTTAAAAGAAATAATATACAAGTAAATTCAAATAAACATTTTTTCAAATAATGAATCTAGATTTGCAAAGAATCAGTGCCTGGTGGTTTTGTTGATACATTCTTATCCTCAGGATGTGTGTATGTGTGCAAGAATTTATCTTTGCAGAGTGATGTGAATAAATATTGAATTGAGCCACTAAAAAATTCATCCAAATTTATCATTAAAATGTTGATAATCTTCAAGAATATATTTCAAAGTTACATTCAATCTTTATTCTTTTTGACTTCTTGGCTCAAGAGCAGATAAAATGCCATTGTCCACAAGCAGTACCATCCCACTGAACCTAAAGGAGTAAGATCAGAGTCAATCCTTGATGTTTGAATCACCCCTCAAAAGAATGCAAAGAAAAATGACCCCTTATATGCTGCTATAAGTAGGTGCATGGTGTAATAGTTACCATCATAGGAAATGGACACAGCAAGACAAGTTCAAATACCTGTATGAGGCTGTTTGCATTTCCCATAGTGCTAATACTCTTCAGAAAGGTATGCATCTATTATCTTTCAAGCTATGGGTAAATAGTAGGGTAGATTGGGCTCTTTAACCTTGGTATGGGAACCAATCAAGGAGAAAAAAAATCTGAATCCAAACCTGTCAAACTCCACCTAAGAAATTGACTTGCATCACATCCTGATTGTGTGGGGATTGGTGTATGTCTATGTGTGTGTGTGTGTATATATATATCTTGGTACCAGTCACAATATAAAAATAAAGGTCTTGTGCCAAAATCCAACCACAGTGTGAGGCTAGGTAAATATCTCAAGCATTATGATTAAAACATTATAGGCAAAAAGTACCTTGTTTCTCTTTATTTCAAACAAATTTTAAAAATGAACTCAATATATCTTTTTAGAATTCCTAAAAAAAATCTCTTTTCAGTGATCAGAGTCACAGAACACTCTACATGGAAATAAGCAAATAGAAAACATTTTTAAGCAAAGAGAAAAATAATTTCATTGTAATTTATTGGCTACAAATCAAGGTTCACTTGAACGCACTGACCCAGTCAATCTGATTCTTATAATCTTAAATAAATAATACCAATTAGAATTACCTTGATATTAATCACACTAAAACACTAATTTATGTAACTTAACACTGCCAAGAACATTTAAATCAAAAGATATTTTTACTTTTTGGCAACATTGTTCAAAATTTCTCTTTTTCTTACTATGTGTATATATATACTAAAGAAAAACATGACCCATTGAGCTCTGGGTAGATAATTGAGATTAGGGAAAAGTGAGTTTGCAAATTAAATTTTTTTTTTAAAAAATACAGCTGGAGAATTGAAATAAACAAAACACATTCAAATCATTTTGTAAAATTTCTAAAAAGTGAACGTTTGACCTAATTTAAATGGATCTGATTCTTGGAAGCTATGGGCTAGCTGCTACTAAAACTTAACATACAAATATGTTTCACACTCTCCAATCCCTCTCTTATCCTCAGAAAGAAACATATATAATGAAGAGGTAATCAAGATATACATAGAGAGGGAAAGTGACAGGCAGAATGTGATGTAAGAGATGGGTCATTTTTTTTATTCAATTAAAATTACAACTAATTAGAACCAATTAAAATGGAATTAAAAAAAAATATAACTCACTCCTAGAACTAAGGAAAATTTTAGTATGAATTTTGTGTCATTGAATTAAACAGGAAAAAGTCTTTAGAAAACAATCATTGATTCACTCAGCTTTTGTATGATTATATAATTAGGGGACTATATTGCTGTTACTTAAATTTCATGTATATAACACTATTACTTATCTTTTATTTTTTTTTTTTTTAGGAAACTTCATCCAAATTCAAAAATAATAGAGGTAACTATGAAATGCTAATACAAATCATTCACTCCTTCCTAAATAGAAGAATTGATATCATCAGGGACTGCAATGGTTTGAAAATTGTCTCGTAAACAATATTAGTTTTGTAGAATAAAAATCACCAACAGTTAATTTAAACAATTTATTTGCCTTTAAATACATGCAAGAGGCAAGTTTAGCTCAGTCAGTAGAGCATCCACCTAGGAAGCACAAGATTCCGGGTTAAATGCTGGCCCTCGCCAAATTAGCTCATTAAATAGAATAGCTTAGGTCTATGCAGTAAAGTGGAGAGCAGATGGTAGGTGTATCACTCCATCTCACATACAAAAACAATTTCCTAATCTAGCACTAGTGAAAAGGGGATAGACTCTTGCAGTCTGGCTGATACCAACAATAGGACGCTCTGTCTACTTTACTTTAAAAAGTAAGTAAAGTCGTCGGAGTGGCCTAAAGTCTGTATCAGCCAGACAGCGAGGGTGTCTATCCCCTTTTCACTAGTGCTAGACCAAGGAGAGTATTTTAGCATCTGAGGTGGAGCACCACACCTAACATCAGCTCCTTACTCTACCACACAGATCCCTCATACACTGAGTTGGCTACGACCGGTATCAAACTCAGAACCTTGTGGTACCTAGTCGAACACTCTACCGACTGAGTTAAACTGGCCCTACTTACAATACCAGTAAAATACTTACATGTAAATACAAGGAAAAAAAAAATTTGAAAAATAAATATGTACAATGACCTCAGAACTTTTTATCCAAATAGTTTGTCTAACAATCAAGATTACCAAACTTATTTTTCTCAGTTAAACATGTCACAAAAAAAAAAAAAAAAAAAAAAATGGGGGCGGGGAAAAAAGGGAATTTTCCTCTTCACAAAATGCCCCATTGTCATTTCCACATTGTTGGTTTATTGATATAGAAACCAATTAAGAATATATTTGGCCCAATACATTATTAATTATTTTCTACAAATATAGATCAGTCATTGAAAATCTAAGTTTCCAAATCTGACAACAGAATAATAAAGGTTTTCTTCCATTAAATCTATTTATTGCTTGCATATTTATTCCTGCTTCCAACCAATACCACTGACAAAACTTTCTTAATTCAGTTCTTCCTCTGTTTCTCACTGCTATATATTCTTTTTTATAAGAGCAATTTCTGGGAAACACATTTGTTTTATATATATGTATATATGTACATACATATTTATATTCCTTATTCTGTGAGAATAATGGGCTTCCCTGCAGCAAATTCTTGTAAATTGAAGATATTTTAATTGGAAAATAATAGATCCCTGAAGGTGCCAAAATGGGGGTGAGCAGAGCTTTTTCACATGGCCTTTATCTGTAGGATCTGGTGTAATTATGAAGAAGCCCTCAGCAATATTTTCTCATTTTGGCCCTAACTTAGCCATTTTCCAGCTATTTTGTTAATTCATACAAATCACATGACAAAAAAATTATGTTGTATGTAATGACAAATATTTCTTTGGCCTCACATTTATTTATTCATTTGTCCTGCATAAAATTTTTGATAAATTTATTCATCAGTTTTACTATGGCTAAAAGGAATCAATCGTGTTACCTTCAGTTAATTATAACTATATTTCCCTGTTTTATTCATATAATATCAAAAGAGGATGCTGAAAAGTTCTCAACCAGACCAACATCATAAACTTACATATTCATCATGTTTCAATTAACTTGGAACATTTTTTTTTCAAGTTTTTAAAAAAACAACTTTTCCCCTGTCTCTACCAAATTTTCTTAGTATTTTTTACCTGTATGTATAATAATGATATAACTTTATTTGAATAGAATGAGTTTTGAGGTGAATGAATAGTGAATATCCCATCATACAGGTAAAAATACCAAGAGAATTAGGTATAGCAATAGGGGAAATTTGATAGCCAAAGAGTTAATTCTTTGGTAGATTTGAACATTCTGTATCAGGAGTTATACTTTGCAGCAGCATGGCTTCGAAATAATATTTTTGTTAGAAACTCTCACTCTCTCAATGTGCCTCTTTTCTCATGAAAATCAAAACATTTTTCCAAATCAAAATCTTCAACCTTGTATTACATCTACTCATGGCAAACAGGTTGGGTAAATACAGACATTACTATAGATATATCTAAATAATAGGAGTATATAACAAAACAAATCTAAACTTTATAAATTAAATTTTTAATTAAATTTTTTTTTTAATTGAAATAGATCACTAAGTAGGGCTGAGCCTATTCTAGTAGTGACCAGGTTTGAATTCAGAGTTTTCCTCTTCCTAGACTGGTTGCCTAACCGAGGTTAAAGAGCCTATTCTACCCTACTATTTACCCATAGCTGGAGGAAGAATAGTTGGATTCATACCTTTCCCAAGGGTATTAGTGCTATGTGAACTAAGGCTTTTTCCATGAATTTAACTCGGGTTGATGGGTCCATATCCTACGACTCTAACCAGTACACCACCATGATTCCCATAATATAAGTCACTGTACTATACACAACTATTATTATTAATTATGGCAATAATTTTTCTTACACATTATAGTATTGGGTTTCAAGAAGATTTAACTAGAGAGAAATTACTTGTCAGTGGAACACCCACCATCACTGTTTAAGCATTTAATTTGTTTTCACCTTGCAGAGAAACTAGAGACAGCTGATTGTGCAAGTTTTTCTCATGGCAATAAATCATTCTCTTATTTTAATACAACACATTCTGTTATTCTAGAATACTGACAACACCAATTTAACTTCTTCAACCACCGGATCTTTGTTTGTCATAACTTATTTCTCTTTCTCTTTCTTGCAAACGAGGAAATGTTCAGGTTCAGCTCCAATGAATATAACTGTTTTTTTGTTTTTTTTTTTTTTAATAGAATGTTTCAATAAATCTCCATGAAATGATCCTCTCATTTTAATCTTTTTTTTTTTTTCTAACAGACATTTAGGTCCAAAATGGATATGTGAATGTCACATTTAAAAAAAATAGATAAAAAATAAATCCATAACTTTCTATCACTCCATTTCATCAGGATGCATGCCAACTTCCCAATTTGGTTGGTTGGTTTTTACGGCATTTCAACCCATTTGGGTCATTTTATGCCAAAGATGCTTTTGTTTTATTCATTCTTCATGGTTACTCAGTTCGTTTTAAACACATTACTTTCTATTCAACCCATAGACGAGACCCTAACGGGTACTACTACTCCAGGTCAGTGTAAACCTGGGAGCAATGGTGACCAATGAGTGCTCCACATTCCCCATAACTCCTGAAATGGAACCTCATGATCATATAGAGTTTAACATCATACCCAGGACACAAAGACACTCATCCACCACCTTCTATATATATATATATGATAAAAAAGCTTGCCATAGGAACAATAGGGTAGGGACAATCATATAGGTGCTAGGTCTTGATGTGACCAGCTGATTGAAGTTGGAGTGTTGCAAGTCATGGACTGCAGAGCCACCATCATGGGTCTAAATGGCCCTATTGGGGGGGTTCTTACCCCTCTGCAGAGGTACAGTCGGTGTATTCTATAGCCCCAGTTGACAGGATTAACTCCCTAGGATGAAGGTAAGAGAGTGGTATTGATAATTAAATTTTTACAAGATGTATACATGGTATGATAACTACATTGAGTGATTGCGTTTAATGGCATGTCAACCTATCTGAGGTTATTTCATGTCTAAAAGTAAATTGCATAAATTATACATTTATATTTTTTGTACACAGTTATATGATGTCAAACAGACCTATAGATTATGCTAAGTGCCATATATATATATATATATATATATATATTAGTGGTACCTTGACTTATAAGTTTAATTTGCTGGTAACTTAATTTCCTCATATATCAAATCAATTTTCCCCATTGAAATAAACTGAAATGTCATTAATCCACCCAAACACCCTAATTTTTGGTGCTTTTTTTTTAAATAAGGAAAATAAAAACATGAGGAAACAGAATATAATGAATTGTTTGTTGTAATATGTTTTAATGTTCATTTTTTCATAAATAACATTTTTCTATGGTTTAATAAATTTGGAAACCTGAATGTTCTTAGTGAACTTATACACTTAAGTGTATCTGAAGCTGGCTCATACCAAAAATTTAGCTCTTAACACAAAGCAAAAAAATCAACCGTGACAGCTTTTAACTTGGTAAACTCATAAGTCAAGGTACCACTGTATATATATATATATATATATATGTATTTACCAATTCCTCCACATGAGCAGGATGTGACACAAGGTCAATATCCTTTTAAGTGGAGTTTACCAGGTTTGAATTCAGAGTTTTCCTTTACCTAGATCAGTTGCCATACCAAAGTTAAAGAGCCTAGTTCACCCTACTATTTAGTTGGGTTGGATTTATACCTTTCCCAAGAGTATTTGTGCCATATGAAATGCAATCAGCCTCGTCCCGCATTTGAACTCCTATCACCATGTCCATTTCTTTGATGACATCCATTATACAATGGGCACTTCCCTATATATGTATATTGGTCACATGACTTGGTTTTACTACAGAGTAAAATAAATATTTGCTCAGTCGGTAGTGTGTCTGACTAGGAACCACAAGGTTCCTGATTCGATACCAGCCCTCAATCAACTCAGTATATGAGTAGCACAGGGAACTGTGCAGTAAAGAGCAGATGGTAGGTGTGGTGCTCAACCTCAGATGCAAAAACAATCTCCTTGGCCTAGAGCTAATGAAAAAGGGTGTGGCTGATATTGACTTTAGGCCTCCCTAACGACTTTACTTACTTATTACTCAGTACTCTTGAAAATGAGAGAGAGAGAGAGAGTACTGAGTTAAATTGAACTACTTAATCTCTCTTTTTCTCTTCTCTTAATTCAAGTTGATATACATTAATCTTCTTTTTCTTTCCTCCATTTATCTTTATCATGTTTCTTTCCTTTATTCGTTTTTGTTTTTGTTTACATGAATTATTTCAGTCAATAGATATTCCTATGTTCTCAACTTGCCAACAAAATTAATGCCACCATCTTGAATCCATAGACAAGCCAAAGTGACAATCCATAAGTAATTAATCCCTAAATTTATGCTAATTTCATAAAATAATACTGAACAGATCCAAGCTGATAAAATTGAGAGGTTAACTTGGCAAATAACACACAACCTCTGCAATTTTTCTAAAAGTATTTGTTTATAACACATATATCTCTTCAATGAACTACTGCATTTAACCTGATGAGTAGATGTTTGGTTTCAAGGTACCACCAATTTCCCCTGTGAAATCCCCCCCCCCCTATATTTAACACAATGAAACTTGCATAAAGGTTAATATTATCTTGAACATTTTTGTCCATTCAAAAGAAGAAACATTAAACAAAATCCTCATGAATTTAAAAAAAATTTTTCAGCTTATGAAAATTATGAATGGAAAACAATGTTTATATTTTTGCACCGTTAAATCAATTGAAATTTAACGTAGCCAAAAACAAGTTATGACTAGAGGCTTTTTAAAATTCTATGAAAAATAAATCAATGGTCTGATTTTCATGAAAGTTTCCAGAATTACTTACCTTTTGAGGAAAATATGTCTAAAATATGTTAGGGGAAATATTTATTTTTTACAAGGTCTACCCCCTTTATTTTATTTTATGAAATATGAAAAAAAATGAACCTACAAAAAACAATTTTTACTTTTCTTCTATAAAGATAAGAGTGAATAATTATATCATATGATTTTTATAAGTTTCAAGAGAGCTTTTTAGTAAAAGAACCATGAATACAGAATTCTTCTAAAAAAATATCAATAAAGAAATTGATCCTGTTGTAAAAAAATGGAATGTTTTACTTATTTTTCAAGATAACGATGAGTAATTTTTCCCCAAGCAGATAATTTGATCTTTGAATTAACTGTTTTTCTTTGTAGCAACTATTTATGTTCATTATTTCTTTTTTTTTTTTTCGTTTGTTATTTCTTTTTCTTTTTTGCGAGATTTTAAAAGAAAAAGTTAAAAAATATTTACATTTCTTCCTTCAATATGGCCTAAACTGATCAGGTGGCCTATTTTGGTTTTTACCTATTGGTTTCTTTCTATATTTAATGATATATCTACCTTCATGAGTTATTTAATGCCAAAACTATATTTTTAGAAAATAATAATGATACTATTTAACCCACTGCTGGGAGAATTAAGAGATTCATACCTTTCCCAAGAATATTTTGAAAGTAAACATAATAGTGTAACTGGAATTCAAACTTGCTTACTACAATATCATGGCCTAGCACATTAGCACCATGGGGACTCCCCTCATAAGAAGTAGTACACAAGTTTATCTTTCTATAAACTAAATCTGAATCTTCTTTTAAAAGAATAAATATCTATTCTGTTCATAGCTAGTACAAAACATTGCACTTGTGGAGTGGTAGTACCATTTAGGGTCCCATCTACGTATTAAATAGTTAAAAAACTGTTTAAAAAAATATACAGGTTTAGCTTAGTCAGTAGAGCATCCACCCAGGAATCACAAAGTAGCAGCTTCAATACAGGCCCTCAACAACTCTGCACATGACTAGCACAGCTTCTGTGTGGTAAAGTGGGGAGCTGAGGGAAGATGTGATGCTCCACCTTAGACAAAAAAAATCTCCCGGTCTAGCACTAGTGAAAAGGAGATAGACTTCCTTGATACCCAGCTGATACCGACAATAGGGCCATGCTGCCTACTAATTCTTATACATATATATGTATAGACACACATATATAGTATCACACACACATAGTATCACACACACACACACACACACACACACAGTATCAAACATACACACAGATATATAAGCTTCACTTATAAGTACACACCTACCAATGGAACATTTAAAATCAAAATAGAGATTATTAGGTATTATTTATTATCAAAATTTATAGCATTGTTATAGCATTGTTTCAATAACCAAAAATCAAATTGCAAATCAAAGTGTAGTTTGTTTTTTTACCTGCTAAGTATTCATACACTTTTGTTAAGCGTTTATATGCTTACCTAAATATATTCATTTTGATTGTACAGTATTCCATTAAGAATAATTATAGAGCTGTGGCTTATATCAGCATCTGTTTGGCTTGCAGATGCAGCTTCTTAGATCAGCACCTGTAGCTAGACACTGAATCAAATGAAATGGCCAAAATCATCTAGAAAACATTCATAATAAAAGATCTCTGATAACAAGTTATGGCAATTTAGTTTCAGCAACAGCGGTGCTCCAATTTCATACATACTTGAGGTAGAGAGCAGAGTGAATTGTCTATTGCAGAGATCTGGCTATTCTGTACACTTTGGCTGGTTGTCCGACTATCTCTCGGACAAACATTTATGTTGCTTTTGAGTGGATTCAGTTTCTTTGTTCTGTCAGAATCGCCCAAGACTAATTAATCATAAGTAGGTTCCATTTGACTGGCTTCAGCCAATTCACTCAACCTAACTTCAATGCTGATGCCTCTCATATTGCTATATGATGAAATCCTGATATCTTTGGGAGAAAATTAAGTTTTTATAAAATAAATGGTAGGTGTGTCCTTATTTATGGGTGTTACTGTATATAGCAGATCTAAATCAGTTTCAAACAACATAAAATCGAGAAAACTTTGGATATATCCTAATACAATGATATAAAACAGTAAGGTTTTACAGGTGTTATTCAATCATAAAACAAGAAAGCAATACTAATCATAGAGATATCCTTGGTAAACAGATTTGGTAACATTGATACAAACTGAACTGATTATTCTTGTTGTTTTCAAGACGCAAGTAGAAAAGGAAAAAAAGTTCAGTAATTATGATTACTATGTAATACTTTTGATAACATCTTTGTAATATTCAAGTAGGAAAAGTACAACTAAAGATGCATCAAAGATGTTTTGTAATATGATATTGGGAGGGGGGCTGACTGACTGCAACAGTAGCAATAAAGGTATACTGATTATAGTAGTGTGCAGAGATGTTGAAGAATCAGTATATTTAGAGTAATCTATGCATCACTTGCACAGTATATTAAATGTCAAGTGGTGGCAACATGTTTCAAACAGGATTATCCTGAACCAAACTGGACTCCCTGGCATGTACAAAATACTTGTCCAATGCAACCTGAGATAGGCTGGCCACTTAAACAGATTTGGGGATGACAAACTACCAAATGAGATTCTGTACTCTCAACTGAGTGAGGGATCATTTAGAATCATTAGACCAAAGCTCAGGTACAAAGACAACATCATGAGAAATCTAAAGGACTTTAACATCCCCAAGACACAACCCGAGACTGAATAAATTGGAGGAAAATGATTCACATGGTGTCATCATCGGATACGATGGACAGCAAGTAATAATGTCAGTCCTACACACCCATCAAAGATGGTAAACTTATCATAAATATTAAGCTCACTGAATAATACAATTATGGATCATTATCAAGGAAACTAATTTCTCTGTCCGCTATTATTAAATATTCTGGCAGTTGTTCCAAGATAAAACTGAACACAGTTGTATCATTATATGGTATGAGACAGATAGTGAGATAATCATTTGGTTTCTTTGTTTAAAGGAATATCAACCTTCATGGATTATTTAATGCCAAAGTCATCCTTGTAGAAGAACAATAGTGGTACTATGTAATCCATTGCTGGGTGATGAGGGGTTTGTACCTTTCCAAAGAGTATTAGTCCAAAAGTAAACATAATAGTTCAGACGGAAGTTCACACTCACTATGATGTCACAGTCCTACATGTTAGCCACTCTGCCAAGGAACGCTCTTTCCCACCGATGGTAAGATAAAGGGTGATAAAAATAAATTTGATTAGCACACATATTCTGTCTGTTTTGTAGTGACAAGTTGCTCATATATATTCACTAAACACTTTCATGAAAAGGGTATATAGCATTTATAAGGAAAAATTTGGAATTAGTTTGTTTTTTTAGTCCATCAGCCCCCTTACCATATTTGAATTTATAAAATCTCAAAATATCATTTGGTTGATAGAAATATTTAATTTTTTATAAAATATAATTCCCTGGGGAAATTATTAATTAATACTTATATCAGAGTTGTAGGTTAAACAGTGTCGTAAACTGTGACAATAACCAACATACACTTTTATTATAGGAATACACTGCACATAATTTTACTATAAGAATACATCAAAAAGAGTTTTACTATCTGAAAGCACTAAAAAGGGTTTTTCAATTAATAATTTTAACAGAAGAGGATGAGCGTCAGCTAAAAAGTTCATAGGCTGCCCAAGAATGTGATCAACTGAAGCTTATTTTTCAACTTAGTACACCCTTGCAGTCTACATACTTCTTTAATTGGTGTTACAGTGCTTGGATCTACTTTGTCAAAAAACTAATTAACACCAGATATGTTGTCAGCCTATGAACTTTTCATCCCCTCATGGAGTGTTCTGTAGAGTAGAATACTGTGACAATAAACAATATGCACTATCATTATAGGAACACATTGCAAATAATTTTACTATAAGCATACATTAAAAAGGATTCTAGTATCTGAAAACAGTGGAAGGGATTTTCCGCTAATACTTATGCCATATTAGTAGGCTCAGTACAGTAGTCCACCCTGTGATAATAACAAACATTCACTTTTATTATCAGAATACATTGCAACTAATTTTACAACAGGAATGTATTGAAAATGGTTGTACAATCTGGGAGTGTCTTTTGACAAGAACCTACATCACAGTAATAATTTTGTTTTTTTTGTTTTACAGCCTATCAACCTCAGTGGGTCATTTAATGCCAACAAAGTTTTTAAATGAATTAATTTTTAATGGATACTCATTTTTTTTATAAACACATTTTTCTATTTAACCTATAGATAGGACCCTAACAGGTTCTACCACTTTGGGTAAGAGTGGAGCAGAGAGTAATGGTGATGAAGTGATGCTCCACATTCCACAAACCTCCAGAACTGGAACCTCACCATTAGATTGAGTTTAACATCATTCCCAGGGAAAAAACCCTCAGACACCTCTTTCTAGTACATATATGATAAAAATGGTTGGGATTTGCCATAAAGACAATAGGATTGGGACAATCATATATGAGCTAAAACTTGACATGACCAGCCAATTGATTAGAGGAGGCCTCTCTGACCGCCCGTCTAGCCTAAGTAAGGGCCTAAATGGAGTGTTTCATGTTATGGACTGCTCACAGTAGTTGGCTCAGCATGGTAGCACAAACTGTGAAATAACCAACATACACTTTTATTATAGGAATATATTGCAAATGATTTTATTATTGGAACATATTAAACTGGGTTTTGATATGTGAAAGCATTGGAAAATGTCTTTTGTGTAATACTTATGTCACAATAATAGGTTCAGCATAGTTGCACAACCTGTGACAATAACTCTGGAAATAAAACATTAGTAAAGTGAAAAGAGGAAAATCAATTAATAAATAAACGATGCATCAGTACTGAACATGCAAAATGCACTGACAGCTGCATCATAATAATAATAATAATAATTATCTGCAAAATAATCCAAGTATGGAAAGTGATTAATGCTAAAAGCACTCTTTGCCATAACAAAATGAGTTAAACTGTATAGTGATGGTGTATAGAATGATGAGATAATGTTTAGGATTCGATAAAGATCACAGAGGGAAATGGCAATAAGATAACTGAATAGATAATGCATAATGCCAAGAAATGAGATATTAATGATGTGATTGTAATAATTGATATCAAAATGTGATATTCAGGTTTACTCATTCACTTGACTGACTATATTAACATATGAATTTACTTAAGTATATACCAGAGCAAACACACAGAAATACAATTTAGAGTTTCTGATATATTTGTACACATATCTGTGTGCTCTGTGGCATGTACCAAACAAGAAATCCTGTCGCCTAATTCAAAATAAGCAAGGTGATCATGGATGAAAAAAATCTTTTATTATGCTGGCACACCAAAATTGATTTTTAAGATTTCTAAGAAGTTATTCTAAAAAATAAAATAAAAAATTCTTCAACAGCTTTAATTAAACTGAATTTTGATAATTTAAAACATGCTTAAGATCATTTTTTTTAATGGATAAGTATTCATCAATAAATATTTTCTCAAACAATATCAATTGATTGATTTTACCAGCATAACAAACCCATTTAGGATTATTTTATGATGAGAGGTTAGGTAATTGCATTCATTGTACATTCATATTTTTGTGTTTTTTGTTGACTTTTTTTCTCCATATGGTCCTATCAAATATGAATAATTTTGAAACAGATCTAATTGACTTATAAAGAGATGGAACATTAACAGGGACTAACACTTTGGATCAAAGCTGACCTGGGAGTCATGGCTATTTTGGCATGGTTTGGTTTCTTTGTTTAACAACATATCAACTTTCATGGGTTATTTAATACCAAAGCCATCCCTGTAAAAGAACAATAACAGTACTATTTAACTCATTGCTGGAGAGATGAGAGGATTCATACATTTCCCAAGGGTATTAGTCCGAAAGTGAATGTAATAGCATGATTGGAGTTCAAACTCGCTTACTACAATTTTGCAATCAAGCATGTTACCAACTACAGCCCGGGAGTAATAGCAATGAAAGAGTACTTTAAACTCCCCAAATCTCCAGAACTGGAGCCATACCATCAGATGCAGTTTAGTATAATACTATGGACACACCTTTTTGTGGAAAGGAGTCTTACCCTTTTACAGACAGGGCAATAAAATGATATAATGTTCAAGTTACAAAATGAATAATTGTATTCTCAAAAGCACTTCCAAGTAAAACTCTCAGATAAGATAAAGTGTGAATTCTTCCAAGCTGTAACCAAGTCAGTGCTACTGTATGATTGCATCACTTGGACTCTAACAAAACACTTAGCTAAACTACTCAAGGATGCTGTGTGCTATCTTAAACAAATCCTGGAAGCAGCATTCTACAAAAAGCAAATATAAGGCCACCTGCCTCCTATCACACAACCATCCAAATAAGATGAACAATACATGCTGAACATTGCTAGGGAAACAATGATGAATTCTTATGACATTCTCCTGTGAACACCCACACATGGAAACACAAGTGTAGGCTGACCAACAAAAACCTACATTAACATGTTCTGTACAGATTCTGAATGCCATGCAGAAGACCTGACTGGGACGATGACTGATAAGGGATGATTGGCGAGAGAGACCCATGAGTATCTGTGCTGTCAGCGTGACCTGATAATGATGATGTTTTAATTACATATTTTTTTCTATTTGAAAGTGGGGAAATTATTTGAGATATTCCAAAAGTTTAATAATGGATAAAATTCTTAATACTGATTAATTCTCTCTAATCTTGGAGAAAACAGTTTCCCTAAATGGAAAATTTATTTCATGTGATGATAATTACTATTGTAGGCCTGTAAAGTGGGACCACCTTAATTGGTTTGGTTTGTTTTGTTTTATGGCATATCAACCTCAGTGGGTCATTTAATGCTGACACAGTTGTGAAAAACTCATTCTTGATAGGCAATCAATTTTTTATATAAACACATTTTTTTCTTTTCAAAAAATAGATGGGACCCTAACAGGTGCTACCACTCTGGGTCAGAGTGGACCTGGGAGCAATAGTGATGAAGGCGTGCTCCTCATTCCCCAGACCTCCAGAACTGGAACCTCACCATCAGTTTAATGTCACTCCCAAGACATGAAGACCCTCAGACACTGCCTTCTAGCACCAGTATGATAAAAAAGGTTTGGGGCAATTATATAGGAGCTAGGGCATGACGTGACCAGCAGATTGATCAGAGAGGGCCTCACCACCCGCCTGTCTAGCTTAATTCAAGGCCAGAGTGGAGTGTTGCATGTCATTGACTGCTCAGCCACCTGTGTTCTGTACTTAAGCATCATGGGTCGCCATCCACACCCAACAGGTGGCCCCATTGGGGAGAGTTTTACCCCACTGCAGAAGTGCAGTTAGTGCATTCTATAGCCCCAGCCGACAGGGCTCCACCTTAATTGGAACCTAAGTCGAAGTTCTTGCAAGAATTAGAGTTGGTGCTTGATAAGTTAAAACTTGATTGGAGCTTAAGAATTGACTCTAAAGTGTTCTTGTGAAGAATTCCAATAACATGTTCAGATAAGTCCGTCCATCTTTAATCTAAGAAGAAGTGTTTCAGGTCAGACCTTGCCTTCCATTTATTGGGTTCTCAGACAGACAAATATAGTAAGAAAGATTAGATGGATGCTAGTTACACTTAACATGCAAATCTTCTTTCTGCATCAGAACAAATTGAACCGTTACACGGTAATTTGAGATTTTGCCTAAAGGAACAATTGGTTTTATTTCGTTGTATGAATATTTCATTTTTGGAGTTTTAAGCTTCAGTGAAGGTGATAAAATTCTGCTCAGCTAAAAATAGAAATAAATTTGAAATATTCAAATAATTTTTTTTCTTTTTAGTGCCAAGTCATTTTTATCTTTTTTTAAATCTGTATTCCATTGTGTTCATTCTTAGTGAATTTTTTTCCCCAATTTAAATGAGATACAGATTCTTTCTAGTTTCTTTATAGTTTATTTTTTATTTACATTTAATGTAGAAAATGGACATGAGTTCAAATCCTTGATGATGCTGGTTGCATTTCACTTAGCACTAATACCTTGAGAAAGGCATGAATCCAATTATTCTCTCTCCAGTTATGAATAAGATAGTAGTGCAGATTGGGCTCTTTATCCTTGGTATGGCAAACAATCTCAAAAATGCATTTACACATATTTAGGGTTTTTTAAAACCCAAGAACTATTTCTTCTAAGGGAAATCTTACAAGTGGGAAGACAGGTCACAGGGTACCTTTGAAGGGGAAGGCATAATCAGGCCTGATGACATGACAAGACAAAAAATACTACTAATTACAAAGCTGCTTAAAACAGTGGCAGCCACAATGAATCCAATTATTCTCTCCAGCTATGAATAAAATAGTAGTGCAGACTGGGCTCTTTATCCTTGGTATGGCAACTAGCCTGGGTAAAGGACAACTCTGAATTTAAACCAAAAAAAAATCATCTTTTGTCACATCCTGCCATGTGGAGGGGTTGGTTACATATACATACATACATACATACAAGAGTTTTCATGGAGGAACATTGTGAATATTGAAATAAAATAGCATAATCTCTCATTAAGATTGATTAATTTTAATGGCATGTCAACCCATCTAGGATTATTTTATACCGAGAAGCTGAGGAACTGCATTCATTGTACATTTACATTTTCTCTGCAGTAATTTCCTTAGTGTTTTTTGCACAGTTGTATGGCTTCAAGTATTACTATCTAATTCTGATAATCATATGGTTTCAAGTAATTATTTCTTTATAGTAATAATCATTTGTTTAAAAACAGTTATATGGTTTCAAGTAACTAATAATAATCCTTAGTAAACAATTATAGCTTCAAGCAACTATTCTTAATACGAATAACTTGCACACAGATCTATTTGACTCATAGATGAGACCCTAACAGGTATTACCACTTCAAGTCACAGTGTACCTGGGAGTAATGGCAATTAACAGGTACTCCACACTTGCCAAATCTCCAAAACTATTAGATGCAGTTTATTGTCATACCAAGGACATCCCTTTTGAGGGGAGAGAGTTTTATCTCTCTGCAAACAGAACAATATAACAATATCAAGTAACAGTTGTACTCCCAACTGGTTTAGCTCAGTTGGTAGAGTGTCCAGATGGGAACCTCAAGGTTCCTGGTTTGATACTGGCCCTTGCCAACTCAGCATATGAGTAGAACAGGAATCTTTGTGGTAAAGTGAAGAGCTGATGGCAAGTGTGGTACTCCACCTCAGATGCTAAAGAAACAATCTCTTTGGTCTAGCACTAATAAAAAGAGGATAGACTCCCTTGCTGTTTGGCTGATACCGACTTTTGACCACCCTGACAACTTTACTTATGATAGCACCTATTTTTTAACATAGTTTAATTGATTTCAAATTTTAAAAAAAAAGTGTGCTATCACTTCAGGTCAGAGTTGACATGGGAGTAATGGCAATGACATTTTCTGATGCAGTTAATTGTCATATTGAGGACACTGTCATCAAAAAATAAACCAAATGATAAAGATGGAACATAAATAAGTAGAGTATGACTATAAGTTTGCTGTCTTGATTTTCTGTCAGGACATGATTAAAAAAAAAAAGTATGAATGCCAAACATAAACCAACACCCAAAGATTATTTGCTCTCTTTTCACCACAACGCTACTTATTAATATTTACTATTGCTTTATTTGATTAATGCACAGGGAACTTTTTTTTTTTTTACATACAGAATCCTCTGTGTGTAGAAAGTAAAAATTTGGATTGGTTTCTACCGAGCAATAACCATAACCACTACACAAGCTTCTCAAAAGTTTATTTATGGCCACATTATAAAAACATTTATCTTCATATATGTTACCCTTTCTTTTTTGGGGTTTGGAAAATTTAATCAAGCTCTACATTGTTCAGAACATTTTTTTTTTTTTTTATGAAAAATATCCAAGTAATTTTCATTTTTACATATAATTGCACACAGAAATTCTGATACAGCAGGAAAAAGATTTCAGTGAATAAAAATTCATAACATTTTCTTCTTTTTTCATTAAAGTTTTTTGTCATTCATTATAAAAATTAAAAAAACATCTTTATTGTCATATATATATATATACATTCATATTTATTTCTTTTTTTAAGGAAAAATATGCAAGTAATTTGCCAGTTTCATTTTTACACTGAGAAAAAGATTCCATTGAATTAAAACTATGTAAAAATTTAAATAACTTTTTTTTATTATTCATTAAAACTTACTGTATCAAAAGTCAAGATTAAAATGCCATTTTTCTCATAAAACAAGTTTAAATAAAGTTTCAATAATGCTTCATTATAAAATATTTTCTATGAATAAAACATCTTTAATGAAACACATGCATACATATAAGTGGGGGGTGGATTACGCCATATCAACTCTCTTTTGGGTCATTTAATGCCAAATCAAGTCATTTTGATAAACCAAGGACTCTGGTTGCTTACAGTACCAGCTATTGCTTAAGTGGCCAATTAAGTATTGAACATATATATATATATATATATATATATATATGATGTTTATTAGATTATAGAAATTACTAACAATATGACCTAATATATGTAATTTTTTCCAATATGTCAAGTAACATAATTTGTTATGTTGCTGGAGCACCAAAACTGAGTGGTTGGGAATCGATCTGATGAGACACAATTGGAAATTAACACTTAACACTCTATTATATTCAATAGATTCCAAATTAAGAAAACTCCTAGAAGGATACGATTTGGAATAATAACATAAGAATTTTTACGTTTCCAATAAACCCTATCAACAGCTAACTATATATATATATATATATATATATATATATATAGATAGATAGATAGATAGATAGATAGATTTCATATAATCACTGGAGGTAAATTTATTGAAAGATAAAAAATAGATAGATGTGAAAAGACTGAGATAGGGAGAGGATGAGATAAAGCATTCAAATAACTGAATTTGGTTTCTTTTGTTTTGTATCAACCCCTGTGGGTCATTTGATGCTGACAAAGTTTTGAAATCAATTCATTCTTAATGGATAGTCAATTTTGTTTTTTATAAACTCATTTTCCTATGTAACCCATAGATGGAACCCAAACAGGAATTACCACTCTTCAAATAACCGAGTGATAAATGAACAATTTTTCTTTCTTTGCAAAAAGAAACTTTGTCTATCAACCTTGATTGTATATTGATTTAACATTTATTTATAACTGATAATTATTTTGCTAAAAAGTATGTATTTACCAAACAACCATGTGATACATGGTCAATTTTTAAGCAGAATAAAGCAGATTTTAATTCTGTTTTCCTTCTTTTCAACTGTTTACCTTACTGTTGTAAGGGAAGATTGAAAATCCATCGGTCCTGCCCAGACAATTCTGTATTTGATAAATTCAATCACAACACTAACTCTAAAGAACTCGGTCTGCCCTATTATTTACCCATAACTGGGAGTTCGGTTGGTTGGTTGAATGTTTTGTTTTACAGTATATCAATCCTTTTTTGGTCATTTTGATATTAGCTTTTTTACAGTACCTTCTGTTACTTAAATGGTCCCCCATCTAAGCATTGAACAGGCTCATCACTACTTAACTTTGGTGATCTAGTGGGAACCGGTGTTTTCAACATGTGACCATAAGCAAATAACTGGGAGGAGAACACATGAATTCATGCCTTTCCCAAAATGATAGGAAATGCAAACAGCCTCATGCAGGATCTGAACTCAGGTTATCAATTTTTGCCAAAAAGTATACCATTTATAAATGAAAAATAATCTATACATATAAAGTACAAGTGAGGATACCCAGGAGAAATAACTTACATCTTGGGTTTCATTAAAACATTGAAATTCAGTAACATGCAGTTTATCTTCTTGATAATCTGATGCCATTGTAAAGACTTGGGGTCTAGATTTCTCAAGTGTATGCTCCCTTTTTCAGAAATTGAATATTTTATTTTTTTGTAGGAGAAAACAAAATATGGAATTTTCTTCATCTTGATTTTACTCATACAATTTTTTTGTAAATTACGTAACATCATAAAATAATTTTTTTGCTATGCATCTTACACAATATGTAAACAAATATTTTAAAGCTTATGATTTTTTTTACAACAACTGGGCTTAAAAAAATAATCTTTTTGTCAAAATTTCAAAAAAACCTTTCTCCTGAATAATGCCAAGTTTCTTACAGTAAAATTAAAATCAATACAAACATTTAAGGTTTTTCTACTATGGGGTGTTGAATTTATAAGTAAAAATTGGTTATAACTACAGGGTGTTCAGGAGAAATTTGACAGTTTCATAAGGAAAAGAAAAAGTGCTTGGTAACAACAAAATTTAATGGATTGTAAAGAAATTCAACTGGCATGGAAATTACACTACTGTCAACAAGTTTCACTCAAAATAACCACCATTAGCATCGATCACAACCTCAATTCTGCTCTAGAACCAAGAGCAAGCTAATGTTACAGATTCCCTGAGAAGGGTCTGAAAATCTACCTTAATTCTGTTGATTAACTGGGCTTTTATAGTACTGGCATGGCGATTGGTCTTTCTCAACAGTGTCACATGCATGATAATCCATGGGGTTAAGATCTGGGGAGTTCCAAGGCCAAATATTGGGAGTTTATAATCATCATCACTATTATCAAGTTGTGCTGACAGCACAGATTCTCATCACTTTCACCACCCATCCCTATCGGCCATTGCTCCTGGTAGATCTTCTGAATGGTATTCAGTATCTGCACAGAGTTGATTGATGTAGGTTTTTGCTGGTCAGCCTACATTGGTGTGTCCATGAGTAGGTGTCCACAGGAGAACACCACTTATGAGTTTGTCCTTGCCTTGTGTCCAGCATATCTTGGTTGTCTTACTTGGATGGTTTGTGTGATAGAGGTAAGTGGTCATACAGCTGCTTTTCTTTTTTTTTGGGGGGGGGTGCTGCTTATAATATATAGATACACATTTTGCATAATGTTTATTGTCACAGGAATTGGTGACCCAAGTTCAAGTCAAGGCTATTTGTCATCCATTTAATACTAATGGCATCATATGTGCATGTATATATATCAAGTGGACAGTATGTGATTTTCAGTATTCTGTTCTCCCTGTAGCTATGGATAAATAATAGAGAGACTGGGCTCTTTAGCATTAGCAAGGCAACTAGTCTAGAAGGAAAACTATAAATTCAGACCAGCTGTACTCTGTTTAAACAAACAAACAATTGATCTTTTCGCACATCTTGCTTGTGGTGTTTGGTTGGTTGGATTTTACGGGATGTCAATACTTATTGGGTTATTTTATGCTGAAGATGTTTGTTTTATTAATTGTTGATGGGTATTTAAATTTTTCTAAACACATTTTTTCTATTTGAGCCATAGATGGGACCCTAAGTAATAGGTACTACCTAATAGTGGACCTGGGAGTAATGGTAATGCACCTACCATGAAATATTCATGCTATTTAACATAATAAATTTGCTGTTCAACATACTTGGCACATTGTTTCTCAAGTCTTTTTTTTTTTTTTTAATTCAATACTAATTTTAAATGAATTTCCTTCTTGGCTGGACAAAGAACTATTTCCTTCATATGTATGTATGCTGGTTTAGCTCAGTAGGTATAGCATGTGACTAGGAAGCATAAGGTTCCTGGTTCAATACCAGCACTCTCCAACTCAGTGTATAAGTAGTACAGAGATTTGTGCGGTAAAGTAAGGAGCTGATGGTAGGTGTGGCGCCCCACCTCAGATGCAAAAACAATCTCCTTGGTCTAGAGCTAGTGAAAAGGGGATAGACTCCCCCGTTGTCTGGCTGATACCGATTTTAGGCCACCCCGATGACTTTACTTTATATCCATAATAATTTTCATATGCCAGATGATATACTATATATGTAAGGTGTCCCATCATGAGGTATTGGTTAGCAAGCTAATCTCGCAAATCCATTACTACAGGGGCACCTCCCCCCATAAAAAAAAAAAAAAAAAAACGGCCCCAAATTTTGATAGGTTTCCTTTCTTAATTTTCTGCATAAATTGAAGGCAACTTTGGTTATATCTAATTTTTTGTGTTTAAAACATCATTTCAAAACATGAGAGTCTTACGACTTTTCTTCTGTATTCCACAGTATATGTTCAAAGATAACATTTAGTTCTGTGCATTTCTTTGTACTGAAAAGTAAGCTTTGCTACTTGCTGGATGTCTCATACTTGTGACCTTGTGTCACATCCTACTCATGGTAAACAGACTGGGTAAATACCTACTATATGTGTAAATGCATCAACCGGTTTGCTTGAGGCATATAATCATACCCTATGCAATCTCACTTCATAATGGTAGACAGAGTCATATATTCTTCTGCTAGCTACTGATCCAGCTTCTGTTACTGTCTCTCTATTTTCTATACTGAATCTAGCTTTAGACTCACCATATATACACAAATGCTGATAGGTATGCATCCTGCATCCCTAAACCACAAAAATTAAACGGGCTCAGTAAAATTATTTCATGTGTCCCAGTGTTTTTCTTCTTTCTTCCCTCAACATTTTAAGCTAATTGTAAATACATTTCAATATTTTCTTAGAAACAAATTATACAGGATAGGTTACAAGGTAGGAGTTAGACGACTTTAATTATTTCCCCAGGTCATAAATAAAAACTCTACAATCTATTAAGAAACTTTAGTTGGGACCCATAAGCTTTCCCAGGAACTCGAAGCAAATATCTGCATCCCAGGATGCACTAAATCAAAAAGCTATCAGTATATATATATATATATATATATATATATATATATAACACAACAGAGAAAAAAAGTCCATTTCAACAAAGAAATATTTATTTCACTAATAATCTGGCAAAAAAATGATTTAATTTCCCCATTTTTTTTATTTGTTTTCCCATCCATTCTTGATATTACCAACTCATCATACATGTGTCAAAAAGTTACTTTTCCATACGTATATTAAAACTAATTTATTTACTTTTATATTGACCATCTTAAATATGAGTCGTTATAGGAACTCATATGATATAAATCAAATATATATTTACTTTTGCCTATATGGGCATCTGTTTTGGCAGTTTGCCTATGAAGATATCTAAACAGTTATGTATCATGGATTTTATAAGTGAAACAAACAATTGCCAAAGTTGAAAGATTTGAGTGAAGGCATTTTTTTATTTTGTTTTTATAAGGTTAAACAAAAATTACAAAAAGACAATTCTTTACTTTCCAATATTTATAATTGTACAAATAATTTAGAAATAATGAGGAGGAATTTTAACTCTTTGCCTACTTTATGCCGCTCACAGCATCTCTCCCACCACTGCAATTCTACCATAAGCCAAGTACAAAAATTGATAGTTAGTTCCTTATAATTGAGCAGAAGGACTCAATTTACAATAATAAGAGGACTTTATTTGAATAGAATGAGTTCTGAGGTGAATAGATAGTGAACTTTGAAATATCTCATCATACAGGTAAAAAATACCAAGAAAATTTGGTACAGCCATGGGGGAAATTTTGGTAGGCAAAGACTTAATATACAAATTATTTTAAAAGTCTCTCTCTCTCTCTCTCTCTCTCTCTCTCTCTCTCACTTTATGGATGAACCTGCACTGACTTCAACTGGATCAAATAACTCAACCCATTTTTCGAAGTGTCACACTGGATACATAACTTAGGTGGGTTGTGGGGATCTAGTCATGTAGCATGTATTGGGCAGGAATTGCCAAGTGGAGACCATCTTAGGTCTAGAACTGGTTTAAATTCAGAGTTTTCCTTCTTTTAGATAGCAGATTAAAAAACTCAATCTGTTCTATTATTTTCCTCATAGAAGGAGAATTTCCTCATATCTAATCAATTTTCTCCATTGAAATAAACTGAAATGCCATTAATTCATCCCAGTGCCTCACTAAAAAAAAAAAAAAAAACACCAATTTTTTGTTACTTTTTTTAAATAAGAAAAATAGCACTGAATTATATAAAAACATAACATAGAATGTAATGAATAATATGCTATAGGTTCTAATGTTTTTTTTTTTATAGAAACATTTTTCCTTGGCATCATAAATTTGGTAACAAATGTTTTTTGTGAACTTCTTGACATAAGCACATCTGAAGCTCGTTTGTACCTTAGATTTTAGCTCTCAACACCAAGTAAAAAAACAACCTAGTGATAGCAAGTAACTCAGAAAGCTCATAGGTCAAGGTACCACTGTATATTGATAATGATGTATTATTTCATATTTGTTATATTTCTCATTTCAGGACATGTAGACCCGCAGCCACCGCCTTCTAGCACCCATATGATAAAAAGGGTTGGGGCTTGCCATAAGGGCACTGTATATTGATAATGATGTATTATTTCATATTTGTTATATTTCTCATTTCAATACACTATTTCTTGCTACATAAGGCATATCACATTTTTTTTTCTATATTTCACTTAAAAAAAAGAAGTTTTTTAAATTAAAAAAAAAAATTACCTTGTGTATTAATACCCTATATATTACAGTTGAGGTGAATTATAGGTTAAAAATGAATGGTACCTACATACGTGTGTTTGCCAGAATGATTTTAGATGACATTACTTGCATTTTATGGCAGAAAATACAATGGATATTTGGGTTTAAGAAGTCTATATGACATTTATAAGTAAATAGATTCTCTGCCTCAAATAATAATATCTATGTTTTTGTTTTCTAATATAAAATCCTAGGAAGAAATCTGATGATCGATTAAAGGAAAAAAATATTGACAATATTTTTATGAGGAAAGAAAAACCAAAAATTTGATTTGATCAGTTACATCTTTTGTTTTTTCTTAAACTTCTATTATTGCTATTTGAATACTGAAAAGCATATATTGTCCACTTGATCATTTATATATATATATATATATATATATATATTATATATATATATATATATGTATATATGTATGTATGTATGTATGTATGTAAAATATATCATATATATTAAAATATATATATGATAAATGTGATATAAATATAAATATATAAAAATACATAAATATATCAACATACAATATAATATAATAAATATATTATATAATATAATGAATAGCAACAGTTGGTAGAGCATCTGTCTTAGAACCAAAAGGTTCTGGGTTCAATACCAGCCTTTGCCAACTCAACACGAGTAGCACAGCTTGGACCTCTACAGTGAAGTGGGAAGCTGTTGGTAGGTGTGCTGCCTCACCTCAGATGCAAAAAAAAACCTTCTTGGTCTAGCGCTAATGAAAAGAAGATAGACTCCCTCGCTGTCCAGCTCATACCAATAATAGGCCACTACACACAACATATATATATATATATATAATTTACAAAAATTTTTAAGAGAAAAAATCACTACTTTAGTAAATTAGTCAGCAAAAAATATTACTAACCACTTGTTGTAACATAACCAAGGTTACTAAATGATAAATAACCAAACGGATGTTGGAAATTAAATGGAATCTTTATAACATTAACAAAATACAATACTTGCCAGCAACATGATTAAAGGTAAACCATTGCTAGTGGTATGTCTACTCAGTCAGCATAATGCTGCCATATTTATAAGGATTGGGACATACCCATTAATGTTCATAGGTGATTTTATGTGATCTTATCCTCATTGGGAACTCTACTCATTTGACCTACTATTATGAAAAAGTAAATTTAACCATTTGTTCATATGATCTTGTGCATTGGTGTTATATAGGGTATATAAGTATATAAGTAGAGTTCCCAATGCGGATAAAATCACAATATGAGGAAACTGACTAGTTTTAATGGGCCTACCAACCACCAACCAATGGTAGGTAATCTGGTTATTTGGATATATATTATGTTTTTTTCATATTGATTGAAAACACTAGATTATCAAAATCCTTATCGACTCATGTTGACGAAATGGATTCTTTTGACTATCTCAACTGGTCATCTCTTCTGGTAGGTCCTCAACATGGTATTCAGTGTCCACACAAAATCTTGGATGGTCAGCCAACATAGGAGAATAACACTTGAGTTCATCCTTATATCTCCAGCAGTGGCCAGCATGTTTTGTTTGTATTACTTGGATAGTTTGTGAGATGAAAGGCAAGTGGTCATATCAAATAAAGGTCATAATTATTAATTAATTCACATTATGTATTCACCAACCTCTCCGTATGAGCGGGATGTGACACAAGGTCAATTTTTTAAGCAGAGTTTAACAGGTTTGAATTCTGAATTTACCTTCTTGATTGATTGATCAAGGTTATAAAGAACAGTCTACCCTACTATTTACCCATAGCTGGAGGGAGAATTGTTAGGTTCATACTTTTCCCAAATGTATTAGCCTAATGTGAAATGCAACCAGCTTTGTCCAGGATTTGAACTCATATCGCTGTGTCCATTTCCTATGATGATAACCATTACACCACATGTACCCCATTATGCAAGTACAAATGCTTGTAAAATATTGTCTGATCATTTTCTTTTAATTTTAAAGCACATATCTTTAAGAACTTTTAAAAATCTGATACAAAAGTTTTCTAAGGGAACATTTTTTCAGGATGGAACATTTAATTCAAGATCATTTATATAAAGCATACAACTTAGGGATTATTAAACAAGAGACCATTGAAGGAATTATTTCAACAAAAACAAAACAAGGAACAGTTTTGGTCCGAACAAATAATAGAATTGTAATTGCAACACACGTCATAAATAAACAAATTTGAGTCTGTCTATAAAAGTTTTATCTGATTCATGGTATTTCCAGTTTGAACATCTACTTGAAGAAGAAACTCCATACTGCATCGTTTCATTGTCTTTTGTCAGAAGTGTTCAGATAAGATAAACTATTGGCAAAGTGAAAATCAAATAATTGAATAGTTCCACAAATAAATTGGATTTATAGATGATAAATTAGATTTCCGCAATGTAAAATGCATTTTAGGGTTTTCTGTATTTATTTTTTTCTTACCTTTGTGCGTCTGTTTGTGTGAGAAAGAGAGGGGGATAGAATGATAGAGAGAGGGGGATAGAGAAATAGAGTGATAGAGAGAGGGGGATAGAGAGATAGAGCAAGAGCGACAGATAAATAAGTACATCAACAAGTAAGAAACTAAGAAAAGAACAGAAATGTACATGATGATGATGATGATTATAAGAGTGGCAGATTTTCATTGATAGAAGTTTGATACATGTTATGAGTGTGCATAAACAAAACCATTATATAAAATACACACTATATATATATATATATATATATATATATATATATTACACATATATACTTAGTTATCGCAACACAATTATGTATATCTACTAGGTAAGTCATTTTATGAGCAATATCTTGTCAGAAGATACACATACAGATGAGTATATACATAGTGTAAATACAAATAGTAATCTATAGATGTATATATATATATTATATATATATAAATATATATATGTATGTGTGTGTGTATATATATATATATATAGATACACACACAAATAAATATATATATGTATGTGTGTGTGTGTATATATATATATATATATATATATATATAAAGAGATACACACACAAATATATATATATATGTATGTGTGTGTGTGTGTGTATGTAATATATATATATATATTGATACACACACAAATATATATATATGTGTATATATATATACATATGTGTGTGTGTGTGTGTGTGTGTGTGTGTATTCATCTTCACATGACCACTTATATGTGGCTGTTAAATCATCTACAGATAAATATAACATTTTAGAGCTGGTTTGTTGTTGTTTTTCCACTTTTTTCCCCTCATTTCTTTTATTTTGCAACTTACCCCATAGGCCATTTAATAATCTAAAAATTGCCTACAGGTTGTCACTTTTAATTGTTGCAGTTTGGAAAGTTTGTTAAGTTGAATTTCTAGGAGGAAAAAAGTCAAAGTTGCTCGATGTAATTGCTTAAGACTATTTCACTTCATTTTCAAGTGCAAGAAATTTAATTTTTTTCACTCCTGCTTAAAATCTCATCATGAATTAGAAAATATGAAGCAGAGAAATTTGAAATCTATTTATTTCTCAAAATATTTGAACAGAAATATATACATTATATGATTAGTTCAGACATTGTATTTCTTTTTTGCTTGTTTTTTAAACTAATGTTTCAGTCTTAAACCTGTCTTTCCCTGGATATCTGTTATATTCTGGAATATTGTTGATATTTGTTCTGGAGATGGGGGGGGGGAATACACACCTCTTCTTAAATTCAGTACTTGATTCTGTGTATTTTGTGATTGTCTGGTTTCTCTGATGCACTCATGACTTACTATTAAATATTTCCACCCTATAAATGATTTGACAAATCTCCAGAACAGAGATACTGAAGAAGACCTGAGGTTAGATAACTGAAACATTATGGAAAATAAGAAAATAAAATGAACAAAAATAAGTAGAACAATTAAAACATCTTTAAGAAAATTTACACAAATTGTTACTATCTCCAGTCAACAGACAATGCAATTAACGTTTAAACTCAAACCATTTATTTATAATTTTTTTGATACTGTACAGATTTGTATAGACTGATCAGTATTCAACTGTGATGCAAGTTGAATCTGCTTCTGAGAATCAAGACTTCAAGTCTGGATTCTCAGAAGCAGATTCAACCACAGATTTAAACCACTAACCAAGTCTGACTTGGTAAGTAGTTTAAATAGCAGGTTGGGCTATTCTACTATGTGGCATGGTCAAGTCTATTTCCAAAATTTTGATTGGCTGGTCATTTTAGTGTGGATATTTTTATCCATATATACTGAACACTTGACCATGTTCTGTCAGTTGCTACAGAGTGTATTCGGTAACGCCGTTTTTTTTGGGTGGTGACTGGACACTAGTCACAGCCTTCCTGTAAAGGTGAGTATGATCTTCATTCTACAGTTCACATACATATTCACTCACTTAAATCTAAAAAATCATATAAGTTGATAGATATTTAGTATGTGTGTATATATGCATTTGCTTTACATAAAAAATGCACATTCTAAATTTATACTCTTAAATTTGAAATCTTCTGTTGGAGGTGCACTTCGTGTAACTGTTATCATTGCTGGAATGAAATCGGCAACCTGTGTTCAAATCCTGGATGAAGCTTTTTGTATTTCACTTCATGCCAATGCCCTTGGGAAAGGCATGAATCAATCTGTTCTCCCTTCAGCTATGGGTAAATAGTAAGGCAGACCGGGTTTTTAAGCTTTGGTTAGGCAACCAGTTTAGGAGAAAAAAAAACTTCAAACCACCTTCACTCAATGTAGAGATTTATGGAGTAATCAGTATTCATCTGTGCTGCAAGCTGAATCTGTTCACTCCACAAATCTCTACATGGCGCTACAAATAGGATACGAACCTGAAGGGAATAGCCCATTGAATTTCAAATCCAATGTGTTATTCCCTGACAAAAAAAAAGAAGACATATTCAGTTACATTCTTTTTTTTTGTCTGGTGACTGGATGCTAGTCACAGCTTTCCCGTGAAGGTGAGTATAATGTTTATTCTACACTCCCCTTAAAAATTTACCTTCTGTCACATCCTGCCAGTAGTGGAGGGGCTGGGTAAATATATACATTCAAAATCTACTTAATCAAGAGAATAGACAGTGATATATACACTCCTTTATATTTCGCTGGTATTTTTATTTAAATTCTTGAAATGTATATTCATCAATATTAGTTTGTTCAGGTTTGTCAGCCTTCTCTATAAAAACCAATTCTTACAAAATAATGCCTACATGTATCTCATCTTATTTTCAACATTGTGCAACAGAGGCTTGCTCTTTCTGCTTCTGCATCAATGGCTACACTCTTAAGTCAAAGTAATTTTGATAGTGCGGCCATCTTGTGTTGGTTTCAAAGTCCAAGATTTTTCAATTATAGTCTGATCAATAAGGTCTTTCCAAAGCAATATACAAGCAGAATGTCCAAAAAATATGACAGCTAAATATTGCTTATTTGGAGAGAAACCATTATCATAAGCCATCAAACTCTAATAGTTTTGCTGTAAGAAGTAAAATCATTTTCTAAAAGAATGGTTGGCAAAAAATAATGCTTTGTCCTTTTACTTGTTAGTTTTTTTTGTTTTCCACTTTGAAATGCAGTCCAACTTTTAAGAATAGACTGGGATTCTATAGTCATAGTCATAAAAATTCATCATCTTACACACTTGAAAATGCTGGAGAAGTAAGGACAAACTTATAAGTGACATTCTCCTGTGGACTCTTAAACATGGACACACCAGAGTGGGCAGACCAACAAAAAAGAATGTGGAAATTAATTCATCATTTATTTGCCAGAATATTAGTGAAAAAAAATATTTTGTTGAAATTACCTTTTTTTCTGTTTGTGTGATTATATATATATATATATATATATATATATATACAGTCATCTACAGACACCTTGTTTTGACATATCATGTCTCCTAAGTGTGGCTAGATTTTGCAGGCTACCTCCAGCTGTGATTGAATCTATTTATTCAATTTATCATCAGAGTGCTAAACAACCTGGCTATCGGCCACCTGTAAATTGAAGTGAGAATTTAACTGATAAATACACACACACACACACACACATATATATATATGCATGTAAAGGCCATCAGAGAGAGCTCAATCCATCTTATATATATATATATATATATACATACACCTACACACACTGGATGGGAACTGTACAAGGATGCTGTGTGTTGTCATGAACAAATCCTGTAAGCAGCACCCCACAAAGAGCAGCTGTATGGCCACTTGCCATCTATCACACAAACAAGACATGCTGGACACTGCTGAAGAAGCATTGACAAGCTCAAAAGTGACATTATACTATGTAAACCTGCACATGGACACACCAGTGCAAGTTAATCAGCAAAAACTACACTGAACAGTTCTCTTGAGATACTGGATGTCATGAGGAAGACTTGCTAGACACGATCACCGATAGGGACGAGTGGCAAGAGAAAGTCATAGGAATCAGTGCTATCAGTACGACAAGGGGATGATAATTCTATATTTTTGGTAAATCTTTTACTAGTACTTTGTTTGGGTGTTTGTTTTGTTTTGATTTTTGTTTTTTTCCATGTTTTTTTTTTTTCAGAAATATCAGTTGATAGTAAATTCCAACAGATTATTTATTTGCTCTAATGAAAAAGCAAAACTATTTCTTTTTGTTTTCTTTCTTTCCTTTCTAATTCTAAAATTTCTTTAAGTTTTGGTTTACCAAATTAATTTGTGTAATTTCAGTAGATAATATTTCATAAAAGTGTCAAAATGTAATTCACTATTAATCTTGTTCAAACCAGTAATCAATAAATCTAGTCTATTCCACTTTTTAGCATAAGTTGAAAACCAGTTGAAATAAAATCATAAATAATGAATTTAAGTCCTGAACAAAGTCCAACGTCTGCTCAATAACTTAATAGTAATAAAACCACCCCCCTCAGCATCCATGGTGGTAGGTTATATTTGTACTACTGACACCACCCACTTCCTAGAGACTCTTCAGTTAGTCAAAGTTATAGAGGGTGACACATCATTTATAAATGGATTTCAACAGTGTATTTATTGAATGATACCATATTTGATATTTGTCATCAATTTAGAAGCTTGGATCACATTTTTTAAAACCTTATTTAAATATCTGGGATGGAAAAATTTTACAGAAAAAATTACAATATTTTTTTGAAAATGATTTTTAATAGATTTTTTTTATTTGGAATATGAGCATCTTTAAATTTGAGTAACTCTCTCGCCGAAATGGTCATTAATAATGTTACACCAGTATACATACAGATTTCAGGTTTTGCAACATTATATCTGTTTAACTAGTAGACCTGACATGTTGTTAGGCTGCTGCCTCCTTTCCAGATTTACTGTGTATTTTATGAATAATTCATAAATTCTTATATATTGACCCATGGATACCTAACAGCCATGTATAAAATAGAAGATCGAATGAAAAAAAACTTAACTAAAAAGATCAATCTTTAAATGCTCTTTACTAAATTTTAGAGGGTTGTCAATGATGTCATTTTGAAAAAAAAATCATATCTTTGGTTTCTGTGAAGTATATTTTGAGTTAGCTAGTTAAACAAAAAAAAGTCAATTTAGTTAATATCTGGGACACAAGTAACGGTCCAGTTTAGCATTATAATTATACTAACTTTTTCCAAAACTTATAAACTAAAAACATGCTCTGAGATTCCATTAGCAACCTCAGAATCTTTGACGCCCATATTTTTGTTGATTGATTTTAACAATATCTAGGGTAATTTTATGTATAGAGGTTAGGGAATCATGTTCCTTGTATGTTTTATTACATCTTTTGTGTTGTTTATGAAGGTTTTTTTGCATACAGTTCTATTGAATACAAATAATTTTAAAACAGATCTATTTGACCCATAAATGGGATCCGAACAGATATTACCAGTCTGGATCAGAGTATACCTGGAAGTAATGCCAATAAGGGTATTCCATATTCCTCAGATCTCAAGATTGGAGCCTCAACACTGGATACATTTGAGTGTCATACTCAGCATACCTAGTTTAGTATCATACCCCTTTTTTGGAGGAGGGGGTTTAATCCCTCTACACAGGATACAATCAACATATTCTAAGCCCCACCAACAGGGTGATCATCTGCTTGAATTATCCAATGACATACAAATGATGATGATAGCTTCTTTTTGGCAGCATTTGTTGCTATTTTGTGAAGACAAAAATTAAGTGATTTCTGTGAGTAGACATTATTCAATGACATCCCAAGATTGTTCCCTTTTCAATAAATAAAAATATCTCAAAACTATTAAATGATAAGAGAATTGCATGAATAAAGATACTATATATGAGGGAGACAATAAGTCTGTAGCCTGAGTCATAGTTTGTTTGCTGAAATTTTAATCTGCAATTGTCACTGTATAATGTTCAATCTATATGATTAATATTCATCACTAAAATAAGTGCATTGAAAAGGAAGGAAATTATACTTAGAAAAATTTCAGTGTATAATAAATTATTTTTCTTTCATCGTTATTAGGCTGCAGAGTTATTGATCTACCTCTTTAGATATTTGGTTACAAGACTTAGATATATGTGAATAAATTGACTGGATTCAATAAAAATACTCATGTCTCTTTTCAATATAGAAAAACTCATAAATTTGATTGGAGATGGCTGGAAGAAAAAGAAGTTGGTGATAAAAATATATAACATTCATCCAGTTTGTAATTGAGTAAAACTGCTCTCAATGGTTATTACGAAAAAAAAAAAAGAAAAAAAAAGAAAAAAAAAAAAAAGAAAAGCATATTAAGTTTGTTGACAATGGAATCACAGCAGTCAAATATTATGCAGCAATTTTCTTTGGTCATAAATTCTTTTTTCCTATGATATAAGCATTTTCTGCATTACTAAGTATTTCTGTAGGGTAGCTGTTTTTTTTTTATTATCTTATATCTTCATCCCAAACTTTTCAATTACAAGCTGATCAATATATTTTCTTATGGAAATGTGCAAACAATTTCCAAAAAGAAAATATAGCCACAAAGACTTAGTTACTTACAGAAACTTTATCAGAACCCTCAAACATAAGAAAAAAAGTGATTAAAAAAAAAAAGTGGTTTAAATTTTCATTATTAAATTTCCAAGTAACATTTTAAAAGAATCAACTGAACAAAATTTTTAATAGCATAATTGTGTATCAGATGTGCTATTTAAATAGCATAATTGTGTATCAGATCCACTATTTTTCAAAATTCATTAGATTTGATAGTCTTATTGCTCAATTTGATACATCAATAGCAAATACTACTCTAACGCCAAAAGGTTTTATGAGATCTACTTTTAAAAAAAGTGTTATGAAAAAAAAAAAAAAATCTCTACATTAATATTCATGTTCCTTAATTGTATAATTTATCTTACAACACCTTCTGATTCAAATTGAGACCATCGAAATCGTTCAAGATGAAATGCAAAAATATAAATCCTGATTTTCTGGTGTTGCTTATCTGCTGAATTCTTATGAGTGTCTCACCTCAGCTAAATAATGGACCATTTCGTTTTTATCATAAAAGAAAGAAAGGGAAGAAAAAGGACATGCTACACATAAAAAATATCATACAAAAGAAAGAAAGAGTAGGGGGAAATATAGAGAGATGGGTGTGTGCATAGAAGTGATAAATGCTAATTTGTTTCAATCAAACATAATGAAAAGATGAAAAGGAAAAAAAGAAAAAAGGGCGAGAGTGAGAGAGAGTGAGTGAGAGAGAGAGAGTGAGAGAGAGAGAGTTAAATCAAGATTATTAGACTTTTTACATATTGATCTATTTTGCAATAGTTCTTGAGTAAACATATCAAACGTTGTAATAATTAAATTATCAACCTGTGGTATATTCACAGATCTTGCTAGTAAATACATATTCTTAAAAATTGATTGGATTCCTAGTTTTCACCTGGTGAGTCAGAGAAGTCTCCATGGAGTAATGGCTAACATGTTGTACTGTAAGTAAGCAAGTTTGAACTCCAGTCAGACTATTATGCTCACTTTTGGACTAATACCCATTGGGTAAAGGTATGAACCCCTCATCCCTCCCAGCTATGGATTAACTACTACTACTCTTCTTCTCCAAGGATGGCTTTGGCATTGAATAACCCATGAATGTTGATATGCCATTAAACAAATGAACCAAACCAGTTTTTATCAACTTGAACAACCCATGTGTTATATAAGTTTTAATTTATTTTATGATCACATTTATATTTATATTTCAATGAATAATTTGTATGAATATTCAAGACTCAATAATTTTATGAATTCAAAAGAGATTAACAAACTTATGAAGAAATAAATTTATAAACATTTAAAGTTGTTATTTATCTTTAGATTTTCTTTTGGTTATTCAAACTAGCAAGATACTTGCACCTGAGGGTGCATGATTTAAGTTTTAATGTAATAAAATATTATATTAAATTAGGAAGGCTAATGAAACTAAATAAGAATTCAGATAAAAAGATTTGAAACAGAAGGGGTTATAATCGAAAAATAGAACATCTGAAACTTACTCTTCCATCACTCCTGTCTTTCATTGCTAATTTTTCTAATTTAATTATTTAGTTAAAATAGTAAGTACAGAATAGAATTTTAGTATTTTTTCTTGTTAATGGATTTCTTTTAAGAATTATCCCAGAGATTTTTTTTCTCATATACATTAAGATAAAACCAAATTAGAAATCAATAATACTAAGCACATATTTATGAAAATCAGATTTTTAATATTAATATGCAAATTAGCCTTCCCATTCACATTGTAAACCACTATTTTGTTGTATATATAAATACAATTGCATGTTATTATGTTGATATGGTCAAAAGTATTAATAATGTAAAACAATTAATAATTGAGATTTAAATAAAAATAAAATCATGGAGAATGTAACAAATAACTAAGGGAGTTGTAATATAGTTTTGGAAAAAGAGAGGTAAGAAGCCGCCACAGAAAAAAGAGCGAAAAGGAAGGAGAGACAACAACACCCTCAACACCTACAGAAAGCAGCACCTTTTGTTTGCAACCACTGCACCAGAGACTGCCATTCAAGGATCAGTCTGTTCAGCCACTCACGTAGCTGTAGGTAGAAAAAATTTTTTTTTAAATGGATACTACGCTATCGTCTAAAATAGACAGAAGGTTGCCAACCATAGTTTCGGTTAAAGACTGACAAACACACACTCTCCATTATAATAAGATATTCTTTTTTTATATGCCAGTCACATAATCTTCAATACTTCTAACAAGGAAAGATGTTCTTTTAAGTAAGGAGAACTCATCTTTTTTTTGTTTTCTCTGAAATGATTTTTGTGAGAAGGAAGTTAGAAAATAGAGGCCAGTTTGAAATACGTGCATACATAATATAATGCACACAGAATCAATGAAGAATCATGGATTTTCTTAGAGATAAACATGGCTGCTATTCAGAAGTAAAGCATGCTACAACGAAACAAGTAAATAGAAAATTACTTTGTCAAATAAGTGACAAAACTGTAAAGCTTTCAATACCGTCAAACAATCAACAGCTTTCAGTTTAGGCTTTTAAAAAAATTATAATTTCTATCAAGTTTTATGTTATCAAAATTGACCAGATTATGAAGACTAACATCCTCTTCATATTCCACTTACATTATTTATAAAAATAAACTGTTTTTAAAAGATCAACTCTTCTACAAATACAAAACACTGGATTTTTTCAAAATAAATAAATAAATAATCAGGTTCTTGTTATTTTGAATATTTTTCTAATCCATTGTTTTTGGGGTTTTTTGCTATTTTTTTACTTTAGATGTTTCATATAAAATAGCCCACACAGGAATACAAAAAAACAAAACAAAAAAAAAACGAAAAAAAAAGAATAACAAAAAAAAAGAAAATACTAAAAATCATCTTATATTCAAATTCAGAATTATTTTTCTGCTCTCCATTTCATCTTTTGTTTGTCCTTTTGTTTTTAATAATATGTTTCCCTTGACTAAGTCAGTGAGGTCCTCCCCAAAAAACCATACATCAAGAAAAATATCTTCATTTTTTAAAATGAAGGAAAGTTTTTACGTTCCAAGTGTTTCTTTATTGTAGACCAAAATTTGAAAGAAAGGAAAATAGTAAAAAAAAAAATGAATCATCTCTAAGCTCAGAACATTGAACTGAAACTGGTGTGCTTCAAAATGTGTGTTGCTTGGGTTTGCAGAATCAATATGAAACTGGTAAATTATCTAAGAAGATTAAACCCCTCCATTTCTGACAGAGGTGAACTAAGCTGTCATTTTTCTGATCTGCAGGGAACTTAACTTCGTCTCTGTAGTCTCCTTCACTTTGACAGAATCGTGCTTGATAGTCTCAATAGAAATATTTGACTAGTGGTTTGCAGAGAATGTAACAAACGGTAGATATGGAAGCAGAAAATGAACGGCAGTATTAAACGCTTGCACATATATAAATAAGCACATTTGTAGATTTGGAAAAAAAAGGACATGAATATGCACTCATACTTTTAACCAAGCACGCACACACACCTACAGAATGTAGGTAGGTTGTTTTATGGTATATCAACCCTTTTCAGGTCATTTAATGCTGAAACAAGTCATTTTGATGAACAAAGGACCTATGTTGCTTTCAGTACCTGCAATTGCTTAAGTGGTCAACCAATTATGTATTGAACAGGGTCATCAATGCCTAAATTTGGTGATCTAATGGGAACTGATGCTTTCAGCATCACTTGACCATAATACCAATAGAATGGCAAGTAAGTATATTTGCACATGAATACACTTCAGTACATACTTAAAAGTACACTAGTACATAGATGAAATACATAGCTCAATGATGATAAAAAAGCATTCATTTTACATAACAATTTTTCAACATAATCTCTTTCCTATTTGACACTCTTATACTAGTGATGAATATTAATCCTACAGATCAAACATAATATATTATACAGTGAAACTTTGAGTTCAAGATTCAACTAATAACTACATGCCAGGCTTCAGACTTATTGATGTAATTTAATATATACATATTCATGTATGTATTTACCCACCTCCTCAGCAACAAGCAGAATGAGACACAAGATCAATTTTTAAGTTTCCTTCTCCTAGACTGGTGATTAAAATCAATACTTAAGAGCACAGTCTTCCCTACTATTTACCCATAGTGTGGGGTATGATGGACTTATAGTTTTGGATGAGCAAAGTAAGATGCAAAATGATTTGAACTTGGAATGCTGAATCTATTTTCCATGACAACCATTATGCTTTGCACACCTCTATGTATTAATGAACTTGCACTCCATATCATCTTTTGAAAGGGAGATCATCTTTTGAAATTTAAAAAAAAAGGATTTTCTCAATGTTTGTTTGAATTAATCAATTAAAAGTTTAACATTTTCACTTGTTTGTTGATAAACTACATTTTCTAATTAAATGTAAATGTTTTGAAAATACATCTCAATTAAAGTAACAGTATTTTATATTATTAAACCCTTTTGTATCTGGTCTTAAAATTTTGACCAGGAATCTCTATATATTTCCCCAATAATTGATAATGTATCCAAAGCTGAAAAAAAAAAAAATCACAATCAAAATTATTTTTGTTAGAATCTCTTTGATTAAATATCTTCATTATTAATTTTGACTAGTATATCTTTTGTCTTTTTGACACATACATTTGAGATTCTACAAAACAGCAGCATCTATCAGATATATAGAAGTATCCTTCAACAAGATTTGAACTAGTACTTCATATCTTTAGGAGATCATCTGACATAGTACCATTTTAATGTAGTCTTAACAATCCACCAGCAGGCAAAGTTTAAATCTACCCATACAGCTACATATCTCCTCCATACTCTCCTCTAATTTTCTTCATAACATGTTGTTTACAAGAATGAATCTTAAGTTATCTGAATTTCTAAACTGAAGCATCTTTTTATTATTAATTTTCTATTAAGAAGAAAATTCTAATATCATCAGAGATTACTTTTTTTCTTCTGGTCCATTGCTGCTTATCTAGCAGTCATAAGATATAAAAAAAGGTCCTGACCATTGCAATAGAAAAGCAACAATATTAAGATGAAAGATAAACTAGTCAAAAATTAACAACAGAGTTATTATTACTTGGACTTTTTAAATGAATTCATTTGACAGCTAATGTACACAATTTTATTAAAATGTAAATTAAAATAGATGGCACAGGAAGAGAGTACTTACAGATACATTGATTTTAATGTCAACATATTGGAGCTATTTTTTGCCTGGAGGTTATTGCATACATTGTGTCATTTAAGTTTTTTGTACAGGGTTATATGATATCAAATAATTTGCAAACAGATCTATTTGACCCATAGATGGGACCCTAACATGTACTACCACTCCAGGTTAGATTTGACCTGGGAATAATGGCAACACATTCCCCAGATCTTCAAAAATGGAGCCTCACAACCATACAGCTTAGTATAAAACCAGGACACCCCTTTTTTGGATGCAGTCAGCATATTCTAAGCACCAGTCCTGGTAACGCAGAGATAATCCATCATCTGTGGAGGAAATAACTAATGAATTATTCCCATAGGGTTCCAAGAGTAAATAATCTTGAAAATACTTGAACAACTAAAAGGAAATAAAGATAATTTAATTTGGGGGATGTGGGGTGAAAAGGCATTTAAGAATTTCAAAATCTATCTACTTAAAGCCCTTGTTGGGGTTGTTTCCCTTGCTTGCTATGGTTTGACAATTAGGCAGCAAGGTGTCGTTGTGACTGATAATATAAATAGGCTGTACCACCAAAGTCAAACAGACTTTCCTCTTAAATTCTCCAGTGATCAGAGGTAATGCACTAGTTGCATCTTTTGTCCATTAGAACAGGGAGGGGACTCTGCCCCCCCCCACAGGTATTCCACCTACCTGATACATGAGGGTCTTTCCAAACCAGTAAGTGACATCTTTTATTCTCTATTCAATAGCCGGAAAACTATCAATAAAGACTTATCCAATAAAGACATTTATTCCATACACATTGTATAAACTCTTAATATTCTTCTATCCTGTTTTGTATTATTTCTGTTGAGTTTGCTCAGATAAAATCTATTTGTTATCACTTTTGTAGTGATTTGTTCTATATATGAAGAAAATAAAAGATTCAGAAAAATCTGACAAAATGTGAAACAATATGTAGGGCAAGTGAATGACAACACAAACACTCATTCAATTAATATTTTGTCTCTGTTAGTTCAAAAACTACTTCAAAATGATTTTATTTGTTTATACAAATTGATATGTAAATGAGGAAGAGGTAAACAGGGATAAGGGGAAATAAATACATATTTTTATACCATATGAGGAAATGATAGTCAACTGAACCATCCCTCTTCAACACCCTTTATCATACCTTGGTTTCTAGGTTTAAACTAAGGATGAATACTGATATTGAAATATCAGTATTATACATTTGGGTAATTCCATGTGAAATCATCCAGAAAAAAGTAAAATTGTCACCCACCCACTTCAATCTGTCTGAAATTTTATACAGCTATAGACTATGATAATGTTAGACAATCCCCAAAATTTGAGCTTCCAATTCCAAAAATTGGTGGAGTTATGTTGATTTTTAGCTCACCAAATTTGAGGGGTGTCAAAAAAATCGCAACTTTTGGAAACCTATTTTTTTTTAAAGTAAAATTAGTTCTAGAGCTTCGTTACTCCTAAAAATTTGTTTATAAAAGCATTTTTGTCCAAGAAATCCAAAAATGCTATAAAAAAAGTCTTAAAGTCAATCAATATTAAGTTATTGATGATTTCTGATTTTTTCATAGCAAGATCAATATCCCAATGCGGCCCTGCATCTATGACAAAAAATTTTTTCTGTTATTATTTCACATATATTGAACATTATTTGTACCAAAAAGATAGTTTGACCCCACCTCAAATTTGGTGAGCTAAAAATTGACATAACTTTGCCAACTTTTGGAATTGGAAGCTCAAATTTTGGGGGATTTCTAACATTAACATAGTCCACACCAGAAAGATTGAATGGGGTGGCTTGGATGATTTGAAATTACTCATTTATGAAATATAACTAATCATCATCACTGAATAGACAATCTGGTAGAGGAAATTCAATATTATACAAGGAGACATTCACAGAGAGAAATACTCTACACTGAGTATATATAAATACTGTATAGAAATGTATTCATGTATAGATGTTTAGATAATCTTAACCCTTTCAAGCCCTGAGCTCCTGAGCCTAAATTTACCCTCTGTTGTTTGAGCGTGATCTCTGCACAGGTAAATCAGTACTACAGTGTGTGTGGGGGGGGGAATAAAAGTATCACCGGTATACTGTTGGAATGGGCTCAAAGGGTTAAATGTGAAGAACTGCATGTATGTAGCTGTATGTGCTGAAAAGTTTTGAATTTTTTTTTTTTTGGGGGGGGGGGCTAGAGAAACTTGAGAAATGATTTACCAAGTGTGTTAAAGAGCTTCCCTACTCCATCCCAACCAAGAAAACAGAGATTCTATCCCTTATAGTCATTACACAGTTTCCTTGGTTGGTATGAGAACTATTCAGCACCCGAAAAAATTAATGCTATACCTCTTTCTATAAAACTTTATATATATATATATATTATACTAAAGCTGAATTAATCAACTTTTGCTTCCTAAAGGCTTTTTTACTGTTTAGTTTAATGACATAATGGAAATTATACTAATTTATTCCTTACTTTTAGGATTGAATTATGTTTGAAAAAAATTCTGTTTTAATTGGTTCTAATTAGTCGCAATTTGCAATTAAGTCAAAAACTGATCAATCTCTTACTTTACTGTGTCTTTCTCTTTCTTCTCCTCTATGTATCTCTTGACTACCTTCTCATTATATAATGTTAGTTTCTCTGGAGAGTAGAGAGTGACAGAGCCGGGAGAATTTGAAATGTATTTCTTTGTTAAATTTCACAACCAGCAACTAGTAGCTTAAATGAGGTCAAACATTTCCTTTCTTAGAAAGCTAACAAAATGATCTTAAGGTTTAGTCCATCTATATTTAATTTTAAAAAAATCATTTGCATTGCTAACTCTCTTTTCCCTAATCTCAATTATCTACTCAGAGCTGAATGGGTGACCCAATGGGTCATGTTTTGTCTAGTATATATATAAGTGGTGTTAAGGGTCCAACGGGAGAAAATAAAATATTTTATTAAAAAAATGTCCTCAAAATGAAATTTGTTTTTCAAAAGATTTTTTTTCAGATCAGGCTTTGATTAATCACTTTCTGATTCCATATATATTGTATTGTATTGGAGAAAGGAAAATTAAGTGCTCGATTACAGGTGTAAGAGCTACATTTGTTTACTATGAAATACTTTGAATAGAATATAGCTCTTACATCTGTAATCGAGCACTTTATTTTCCTTTCTCCAATACAAAATACCTATACATATCACTCCTACAGGGGATTTCAGACCTAGATACCTTAAATTAAACTTAACACAGGTACCAGCACCTTGTAGCCCCAAAAGGTTTAGTACTCTCTGCAGAAAAAGATAATTCAAAGGGATTTGTATTTAAGTGGCTAATACACTGTTTTGAAACCAATTAATTATATATTATATATATATATATATATATATATATATATATATATATATATAGGTAGGTGTTTGCCATAGTTGTGATGTGTCACAAGGTCACAAATATGAGGCATCTTGTGAGGATTGAACTCACCTTGTATCAAATCTTACCCATGGTGAATGGGTTGGGTAAATACCTACTATATATATAATATATATATATATATATATATATATATATATATATAATATATATATACACACACACATACGGGTAGTTTGGAGAATAATGGTTGATTTTATTACACCTTTAAATATAAAATTGGACATTAATTTCATAACAATAATATATATAAAATGCATTGAAAGCATTCTGACATATATATCCCATAAAAATCCCTCTAATAATATAAATGCCATTTTAAGTGTGTGCATATACATGTACAATGTTTATCTATATAAAACCTGTGATATATGAATAGGCATAAAATTGACAGAAAATACATAAATATTTTTTCCAAATCATATATATATACCTACATACTGCTAAAAAATATATTTAGAAACAATAAAATTATTAATAAAGGAAAATAGATATACCTATTAATAAATACCTCAATATATAGAAACTGCGCAATTTAATATAACGATAAATATTAATGAAAAGCTGAGATATGAATATACATTAATATACACAGAAATTGAATTCTGAATCTCAAAAAGCAAATATAAAAATAACACATTTCAATACATACACAAATAAAATATATAGATATATAAAATATGTATTCATCAACAAAAAAGTAAGAGATGATGTTCTTGTCTCATTTGTAAACGTGCACACTTTTGTGTTGAAATGTCCAATGCGTGCGTGTGTGTGTATATGTATATATATATATATATATATATATATATATATATATATATATACACACACACACACAGCTGCTCACACATCAGGTTACAGAGAGCAAGTTAAGCATACATTTCTATATGTATAGATAGTTATTACTGATAGATAGACTGACAGATAAGGCTAGAAGTTGATAGAAAAAAATAACTTACAATTAAGCTATCATAAAAAAAAAGCTACAATATATGTACAACCTTAAAAGAAATGCAAAAGCTTCGCATCCATATGACAGTAAATCCTAGCTGCCTGGGGATAGGAGCCAGTTTGCCTTCTACAGGGTCAGACCCCCTTTTTACAGGCCCAACAGATTTTGTGGTTCTACTGAGATAAATCTTGACAGACAGATGATGACGAGAGAAAAAAGACAAGAAAGAAAGTGCAATGCTATAAACTGGGTACCGTATACTTTTACTCAGCTTTTGCAATCACCATTAACCTTTGCTGGGTAATTTTATCTTGTCACATCCACTTTTAATGTTGCCTTTAAAGATGGAACAGCAAGTTCAAGAACAAATATGGAAATAGGGGAAAAAGAGAAAAAGAAATGAGAAACCCATTGGGGAGATCCTACCGATTCTTCCTCTCAGCATTTAGTTGGAGACAAAAAGAAATTTTTTTTTTTTTGCTGTTGCCAAAGAAAATGAAGAGCCAAAGAGAGTCTATTCTATGATTTCTTATGTGATACAATTTTTCTTTTCATTACTTCATTTTGCCGTGCATTAAACTTTTGTAATATTTTTTAGTTAACCATGGAATAATTTCAAACCTTCAAAAATTTACTTTAAAAAAAAATCATCTGATGTTTAAAAACAAAATAAATATTCTTGGATTTCTCAGTTCAACCATTAATGACCTTTCTTTTTAGATTTTGATTTTTTGTAAAGGCATTGAAAGAAGCTAAGAAATAATATGCCAAGTGTGTTAAAGTTTAGAATAGCAAGTAAAAGAGTGAGTTGAAAAGTTCTTATGATTATGTCATATCTGCTGTTGATTTTTCTGCTCAATGGGATCCAAGCACTGAAACACTGATAGATTGCAGAGCCATCAAAGGCCCCTCGTGGGGCTGCTCCAGAGCGCTTCGGCTTCTGGAGTGGCTTGGCAATAAAATTAACAGCGTCGATCCCAGGGAGCTATTCTCCCAGGCAATACCTACCCCCTTGATTTAAAGGGGCAGGGTTGGGTTTATTGCCCAGTGCTTGAGGTGCCCCCATCAAGGGGAAATGCCGACAGGATCGACACATTTTTTGAGCCAACCATCCATGAGCTTCGGCTTGTGGGTGGGCCCACATAAAAATGTCCTTGTGTCACACCCTCATAAGTGGGATGAGAGGCAAATATCCTAAAACACTGATAGATTTTGTTCAGTTTGGTTTAATGGCATATAAACCTTGTGGGTTATTTAATGCCAACTCTTAATAATATTTACAGAATATACAAGATAATATATATAACAATGAATAACATAACATAATATCTAACATAAGATATATATATATATAACTACACAACATGTTTTGTAAGGGATTATCTTGTGGTAAATTTTTCTTTTTCTAAAAACAGATTGTCAGGGTGTGAGATTACAGTAATTATTTCCGTAAGTGGTATTGTGAATGTATTTTATATAGATCCATAATTTTCATATATTCTTATTTCTCACAAGAAGGACAAAATTATACCTATGTTAACATTTTCAAACAAATCTCTCTTGTTATGAAATACCAATAGAAGAAGTGTGTGGACCATAAGGAAGACTGTTGAAAAAAATAAACCTCATTTGGTCACATTTCATGAGAGTATCTTAGTCAGCCTATGAACTTTTTAGCCAATAAGTTCTAATGGATAAAATTGCAAGTGCTCATCTTCTATAATAAACAATACTTGTGATTGGCTACTGTACTGAACCTACTACTCTGGTATAAGTATTACTAAAAAAAAAACAATAGTAAAACTATTTTAATGTATTCTTATAGTAAAATTATTTGCTATGTATATTGAAGTCAGTAAGTCTACTGTTGGTTTGAATAACAGCAGCTAACTAAGTACAACTTAAGCAGTCTCCAAGACAGTTGGTATATATAGAAATCAAGAATGACCCATTCATGAATTTGGGTGATTTGGGTCATTCCATTCCTTGAGTTCTGCTTAACTTGAATGACATTGTGGAGTCCTATATATATCCTGTCATTCCGCAGTAGACCTTGTGACATTCGGGCTTGTATTTAAGTTACAACCGCTTGCTGCCTTGTCCCCCCCAGTTCGACGGTAATTGGAACTTTAATTATTCTTCAATGTATTCCTTTAATAAAAGTGTATGTTGGCTATTGTCACAGTATGATACTGTATTGAACGCATGAGAGTGGAATGAGAGTTCATAAACTGACATCATATCTGCTGTTGATGACTTTTCTGTCCAATCGGGTTCAAACACTGATGGAAGAAGTGTATGTACCACAACCTCATTTGGTCAAATACAATGAGAGTATATTAGTCAGCCTATGAACTTTTCAGCTGACCCTCGTGTATAATTGGGTTGTTTAGTATTAATTGAATAGAAAGTGATGTTTCAGTATAATACATTTATTGACATTTGTACACAGTCAGTGAGTTATCTGGTACATTGAATATTATATCAGGTCTTGAGGTGAAGTGTCCCAAGGTATTACTACGCTAAGGGGGTTTATGCATAAAATGAGCATAGGTAAGTAGTTCCCTTGATACTGTTACATCTTACCCTCCATGGCTTTAGGTCATTCCCTGATTAGTGGGGGATTGCCTACTTTACTGAACCCACTCCGCCGGTATAAGGTCGGCTGGTTGGTTTTACAGCTCAGTGTAATATCATAACAGGTTTGATTGGAGAGCATTTCTTTTAGTTTGTTTAATGGCATATCAACTCCTTATGAGTTATTTAATGCCAAAATTTGATTCTTTTGTAAACATTTCATTATAATCTATATATTAATATGCTAGTCTAGTAAGTGCTTCACACTATGACACTACTCCTTGATCCAGAGAAGCTTCATAGTTGGGGGTTTGTGTAGGGGGATGGGTGTGAGCTAAATAATTCACAATTCCGTTTTTTATTGTGAAGAAAAAAGGGGAAGAAAAAGGACATGCTACACATAAAAAAATATATGAAAGAAAGAAAAGGAAAGAGAGAGAGTGGGGAGCAAGGAAGATATAATGCTAATCTGTTTCAATGGAATGGAATTGAATTAAAAGGAAAAAGAAAGAAAAAAAGAGTTAAATCAAGATTATTATACAGGAGTGTGTGTGTGGGGGGGGGCTAATGATCTGGTACATTTGTAGTGGGAAATATGTTGGGTTGACATAGCGAGTTTAACTTCAGTGTCACTATTGTGTTCACTTTCGGCCTATTACCCTTGGAATAGTTATGAATCCCTTAATCCTCCCAGCTATTAGTTACCCTAACTCCTCTGCATGAGCAGTTAATACAACAAATATTATTTTGTCCCACACGGTACTTTGTACATATTGAACAATTTTGCTCTTAAGTATACATATCAAATGTTGTAATACTTAAATTATCAAACTGTGGTATATCTAGTCATAATTACTGATATTTTCAATGATAAATTGCAATTATTTTTTAAAATCTATTTGTCTTTGCTCAGTTGTAATCCTATCATTCTCCCTTGTTCTGATGCTTGTGTGCTGTCGAGCAATGTTATGCAGAAGGAGGACACTGTCAATTGGCAAGTTAGGTCTTACTGGTCGGATTCTTGTTCTGAGCATCGTTCAGGCCTCAATGTAGACCTTAGGTTTATAAAAAAAACTTCACATGAAATAAAGAAAATGGCATTACATTTTGACTCACCCTTGTATATATCTTCGTCTGTGCATATCTATTTATATCAATCTTAGTCTATTCTTATATCTATCTATCAGTCAGTCAGTCTATTCTTATATCTATCACTACTGAGGATCAAACTTTAAAATTTTTTCAGTTATCTTCATTTTAGGTTTTAAGGTACATGATTTAAATTCTTAAAAAGAACTTAAAACTTTATTCAGGTTTTTATTATATTTTAGTAATTTAGGATGTGATATCATTTTTTTTAAATAACTGCATGTAAAACATGTTTATGTATTGGTTTGGTTTATTTAATGCTATTTCAAACCTATCTGGTTTATTTAATGCTTGAATTTGATTAATTTGTAAATGTTTGATTATAATCATAACTCAGTGAGGCTGATAGCTTTTTGATTTAGTGAATCCTGGGACGCACATATTTGCTTTGAATGACTCCCCCGGAAAATGTATGGGTCCCAACTAAAGTTCCTGAATAAATTATAGGATTTTTTAAATTTATCTATGAACTGGGGAAACAACTAAAGCTGTCTAACCCCTATTCTCTACCCTATTCTATGTAATTCATTTCTAAGAAAATATTGAAATGTATTTACATATTTGGATACAATTCAAGGACGTAGGAAAATGTCTATCAGTATCTCTGATAACTATATAAATATATATATATTCCACTTTTCCCTTGCAATATTTTAAAAAATTTATTGCACTTTTTAAAAAGTTTATCTATAATGACAATCATTTGTCTGCACAGTTATATAGTATCAAGCATTCTTTATCCAATACTAATAATTTTCAAACTTGTATTTGACCTGTAAGATTACCCATTATGGTAGTGAGCTATATATATATATATATAATATATATATATATATATATATATATTTGGGGTGTTAGATTTTGTTCATTGAAAGCGAATTGTCTCATCTCATATCTTTGGCATTTGCTTCTTCAATATTACCAGTGCTAAGTGATTTAGAGTTCCTCCACTTTGATGGACCCCAAGGACTGACAACTTGGCTAAATTTTTGCCTGGACACGTAGGCCAATGTTTACATTATTGGAGTACAGGGCTTTGAAATAACACTGAACATAAACTCAGCTCACTTGCTGGCAACTGGGCCTGGCACATCAAATCAACAACAATGTACATTAATCACAAAGCCACCCTCGGACAATAAGAAGGCTTGGCAATATCCATAAACAAAACTAGCTGCTCCTACAATCATCAAAACCAATACCAGTCAACAACCCAAATCCTTAAAAAAAAACAAAAAAATATGATACCAATGTTTTACTTTCACAATACTAAAGCTTGTAGTTTATAAATGTGTGTGTGTATGTGTATATATATATATATATATATATATATATACACACTAGACAAAACGTGACCCGTTGGGTCACCCATTAAGCTCTCGCTAGATGATTAGGGAAAAGAGTAGGATCTGCCAAAATATCATCTGCTTTTCATTTTTAAAAACGAACTAAAATTTATTAAATTGATTATTTAAGGTCAAATTTTTGTCTAAGTCGAAAAGTAGTAACATAATGAGCATCAGTAAAAAAGCAAAATAATATTACACATATAATTTATTTTTGATATATTTAAAATGTTTTTTTCATCCATTTTGATCAAGATGCCTGCCAAGAGGCTACTTAAAATCCGTTTTTACAAAATAAATTATAACTTTTACAATTGAAAAAATTCACACTGGATTGTCCAATTGAACACATATCCTAGTAGATAAAGGAGTTAGATTAAGACAGTTCTAAATGCCAGTTACCTCTAGACTGCAGGTTCAATCCTGGTCAGGGACAGCAGTAACATAGAATAATAATTAACACAGCTTAACACCTGTACCCCAGCTATGGTTAGTGGAATGAGAACAGGATACCCCCGTGGACCTAATAAAGGGTTGGGTTCAAAGTTCCGTGATGGCTCCCAATTACAAGAAGGTTCCCGAGTCCGACAAGAAATACCTGAAGAAGGCCAGAGGGACATCAGCCAAAACTTTGTACAGATAACAATGAAGATGAGGACAATAGTCTGAATAATACAAATAATGGTAATCTTTGCGGAGTTCCGTCCTGGCTTCCTGCATCCGAAGCGGTATCACTTGAAAAAAAAAAAAAAAAAAAAAAAAAAAAAAAAAAAGAACAACTTAGGGCATTTTCCACTGAAAACCCAACCATAACCCTAAACACCCCTAGTTAAATTAACTGTTTTATTACAAAGTTCCGTTTTTTCTGGGTCACCCTGTATACTTGGGTGACTCAGAAAAAAAGAGCCCAAATTATTTATTTATTTTCCATTAAACTAAACCTAAACCCCAACCCCAAATCCTAGTTGTTTTTGTTTTTCACACCGCTTCCGCTACGGACTTCAATCGTAGCTGGTGTTTTTCTTTTGTTTTTTCAGCAGTCACCGGCAAGGATGTTTTGAGGCAAGAGGCCATGACGGAACTCCGCAAAGATTACAATTATTTATATTATTCAGACTATCGGAGTGGTATATATTTGATTGATACTATTTTCTGCATAAATAAAAAGACTAAAGACAGAGTTGATTTTTTTAAAGCCATACGTAATTAAAAACAACCTTAATCCCCTAAAACCATAACCCAATTCGCAAAATGTTAATTCATAGACTGTAGTTAAACTGTCATTGGGTAGCACTAAAACCTTTCCGTTTTAATTTTCCAACCTAAATCAGAAGTCAGCCTATAAATGAATATAAATAAACTTTTGTTAAATTTGTCTAGTTTGTTTTAGTTAAAAGAAAACTTTCACTTAAACAGTGGGAGTAGTCAATGTTTGCTCATTTGAATTCCATAATATTTAAATATATAACTATTTTTTTTACCCAACATGAAATATTTTTTAAAGTAAGTTTAATACTCTATGAATTAATAATTAAAGTAATTTTAAAAAATCTAAATTTTAAAGCATGATTTCAATTTCGTAAAATTTATGCTCAACTAAAATTGAAATCATGCTGTAAAAAGATACTTTTGTTTTTATATTAAAAAAAACCAAAACGTTTGCTCATTTGAATAAGATTCGCCTGGAGTGGGCGAATCTACGGTGGATTAGTGGTGTGTGTGGGGTGATCTCACTGACTGCTGGATTTTTTACTCTTTTTTTTTACTCTGCTTAACTGACAAATAGAGAGTGGGAGGAGAGTTAACTTAACTGACAAAGGGAGATGGGAAGAGAGATAGTTAGTCTGTAAGACAGGGATTGGTCGGTCGTTGACTTAATTGCTAATTACACCTAATTAAAGCCAATTAAACTGAATTATTTTTCATACACTTTGTAGTGCTAACACCAAGGAATATCTAAGTATAAATATTGTGTCC